>CM057341.1:744836775-745324523 GCA_030015575.1 Agapanthus africanus
AGGGTCTCATAAATGTATTTCTCCCTACGAGTCGTGAGGATCTCATAGGTGTGTTTTCTCCTTAGGAATCGTGAGGATTCCTAAGTGCATTTTCTCTTGTAAGTCGTAAGGATTTTCTAAGAGTGTTTTCTCCTTATAAATCGAAAAGACTTACAAGTGTCGTTCATTATATGGGAACATTTCTCGTCATTGGCGGAACTTAGTGGGGGATATATTTATTTATGCCCGTGGATTGTATACAAGAGTCAATATAGGACCTCCTGTAGGGAAATATTAGGGGAATATGATGGCTTAAGAATAGGTTTAGATTCCTGTAGCTTAAGGCTTTTGAATCCTATGAGCCGTGAGGGTCTTATAGGGGGAAATTCTCCTTACGAGTCGTGATTATCTAGCAAGTGTAGTTTCTCCTTAGGAATCGTTGGGATTCCTGAGTGTGTTGCTCCTTTGTGAGTCATAAGGATCCCACGCAAGGGTTTTTACGTGTTCGCGCCCTTTCGGGTTTTCATTGGCTCGCTGGTTGTCCTACTGTTTTTACTTATAGCGCCCTTTCAGGTTTTCGACCGTACCCATTTTGCTTGTGAAACATACCCCTTTTTTTAACGGGAAAACTCTCGAAAGTAGCTTCGTCGCAGGTGACCCATCTGTTTGCTGATAGGATTTGGGGATGGTTTCATTACTAGAGTAGCTGTGCTGCCAGTGGAACTTGAGTTGCAACCTTTGTCGTTAGGACTTCGATTGCAATATAGATCTCAAGGGTGTGTATCGCCGTATTTGAGGCGATGCGCTAGTTTAGGGACGTTCCAGTCCATTATTGCCATGTTTGAGGTGAATTTTTAGTTTAAGGACTTTTCGGTCCATTATCGCCATGCTTGAGGCGGCTTTTTAGTTTAGAGACTTCTCGGTCCATCATTCCAATCTTGGGGACGAATGCTAGTTTAAGGATATTTCGGTCCATCATTCCCATCTTGGGGACGAATGTTAGTTTAAAAACATTTTGGTCCAACATTAGTTTAGAGACGTTTCGGTCCAATATCGCTATGTTTAAGGCAGATTTTTAGTTTAAGGACTTCTCGGTCCATTATTAGTTTAAGGACATCTCGGTCCATTATTAGTTTAGGGACATCTTGGTCCATTATTAGTTTAGCGACATCTCGGTCTATTATTAGTTTAGGGACATCTCGATCCATTGTCACCATTTTTGAGGCGACGTAGCTTTTGGATGCCACTCTCAGAGTTCTGATTGAGAAAAATAGTGAGCGGACACAAGCGTCTTCATCTATCATTATCCTAAGTCGTAACTTGTCAAGCGTAATATTTTTTGAGGAATCGGCCGTTTATTGGCCGGAAGGGTCTTTCGTCATGCATATCCATAAGCAGGTAGGCTCCACCATGGTAGACTTTGTCTATGATGTACGGGCCTTCATAGTTCGGCTCGAACTTCCCCCGTTTTGCACGATTGGGGATCATGGGTCTTTTGACGATTAGCACGAGTTCGCCTTGGCAGAATGTTCTCGGCCTGACCAGTTTTTCGTATGACCGTGTCATCCTTGCCTTATAAGCCTCCAGATTTTGTTGTGCTATAAGGCGAGTTTCATCGAGGGCATCAAGCTCTTCAAGCCGAAGATGAGCGTTTTCTTCATCTTTCAGCTCGTATCGAACTGCTACTTGTAAAGAAGGGAGTTCTATTTCCAATGGGAGTACTGCTTCTGTGCCGAACACCAATGTGCATGGTGTTGTATTCATGGCCGTTTTGAATGTTGTTCTTGTTAGTTGTATGTATGTCCTAGAGGCCATTATTGTATATATGATGTATATTATAATGGATGCTTGGACATATATAGAGAGGACTTTCTTACTCGACATGATAGTATGCTAACCGGTTACTCTTTATCTTAACATGTATACTTGTCTCTTGATACTGTCTTGTGGTTACATGTTGGTAAAGCCCTTAGGATGTGTACTTGACTACCAGGATTATGATGCAGATCATACTAGTGGGGCCATGGTAGTCCTTAAGTTCATCCTTTAATGTTCCTAGTCGTGGGTGTATCGAGACGGGGCATCAATATACCAGAGTAGACTAGAGTATACGCTTCTCGACCAATGAGATGGGCGGTGGATGATCCCATATCCATTGGTGTTTGACATCAGAGATGGTACACGGGTGCTCATTGGAGACTGGGTACACTGGACGGACTCGCCGAGAACTCCTAGATGGTATTAAACCTGACGTCAGATAGCAGTTCTCTTGTGACACTGGTACAGGTTAGTCTGTAGACCCGAGATCATCATAGAGACTTGTGTGATTCCTACCGTGCTTTGATTTCCACCTTACCACGTTCAAGAGGACATGCAAAATGGTGGTTTTTGGGTACAGTCTGTAAGTCGACGTTAGACACCCCACATGATGCGGGGAGGCGGAATAGGTAAAACAATCATTTTGTTTGAGTTAGCATCAACTAACTTTACGGATCTTTGCTAAACCCTAACTAACAACTATATAGAAGTGATTAGCTACTATGATAGATGATTATACCTAATGATTCAAGTCCTTCTTGTCCTTGTAGTTCACCTCCTCGTCAACCTCCTCGTTGTGATAGAAGATCCACCCGAGAGCTACTTCTCTAAGTTTTAACCTCTCACTTGAGGTAACTAGGTGGCTATGAGTGCTAATCAAAGTAACCTAGAGGATATAGAAGAGAATTAGGGATCTATTAGTCTTGCTAACCCTAGGATTTCAACACATGAGAGCATTAGGGTTAGTTCTTTGAAGAGAGAGAGCTTGAGGAGAGAGAAGGTGTGAGTGAGAATGATATGAATAATATCTCATTTGTGAATATATGAAGCAAGATAATTATTAAATGAATAACATATGATAATATCAACCATGCTTCATTAACTCACTATGTGTGAATCATCTCATGAGTCATTAAGCAATAAATGTTTCATTAACTCATTTGGATGAATCACTTCATGAGCCACTAATCCATTTAATGCAAATTCCACCTAAGCTCTCCACCTCATCTTTCTTCTAGAAGCTTCTCGACAAATTATGAGAATGCCTCTCCCATCTGTGAAAACACGGAAATACTCAGACTGTATAAATCCAATAATCCAATACTAGAATCCGGCTTAAACTAAAGCCCGCCAGTAAAAACTGTCCAAACATCATACGTGCATAAATACACGTATGTGTCCGAACCCTGTCGTAAAACCATACGACCTCTATATCATTTCGCCTGAAGCAGGAAAACTCTCTGTGTGGGACTCTAAAGACTCGACACTACGCTGGCAGTGGGTTTAACCACAGGCCGCAAGCGTTACTAGCTGTACGTAACGGTCCCCTGGTAGATGTCGATAAGAAGGCCGATGAGGAAACCCATCCAAACTCCTACTGAGCCTGATGTGACAATCTCCATACAGTCCGGTCTGTTCGTCTTGGACTATCGCATATCAGGCCTAGGGGG
Source organism: Agapanthus africanus (assembly GCA_030015575.1). Lineage (NCBI taxonomy): Eukaryota > Viridiplantae > Streptophyta > Magnoliopsida > Asparagales > Amaryllidaceae > Agapanthus > Agapanthus africanus. The sequence continues at coordinate 744,840,243 of CM057341.1, forward strand.
GCGGCAAGCGTCAGTCCCCTAAAAGCTGCATAAGTCGTGTCGGAGTGAAGCCCATCACACCTTGAGAAGCTACTGGAAATCCTATCAGTAAATCTCGTTTGCCCTGGTCAGGGACTTTGCGTAATGGCTCTCCAAACACAGCGCGATATCAAATCCCAATACCGGGAGAGACGAATCCTATCTAACCGCCACTGCCTCCAAGTGCTTCGGGACTGCACCCAACTGCTACCTGTTTGCACGACTCCTTTGAGCCGTGGTAGGGTAGCAATCTAAGAACAGTGGGAACACACTCGAGACAAAGCAGCAGTATCAAGTCAACGGACTATGCTGTACTCATGCCACCTGGGAACTGTTAACTGACGATGGGTATAATACCAACCAACAGTTCCCTGCGAGTCCTGTCCGGTGTACCCGTAACCCAACGAGCACCTGTATACTATCTCCAGTACAACGTACTAATGGCTGTGGGATAGACCATTTCCCCTGCTGGGATGAGAAGCGTACACACTAGTCTACTCCGGAGTATTGATGCCCTGTCTCGATAATCCTACGACTAGGGACCTGAAAAAGGATATGCTTGTAGACTACCCAGCCCCTACTAGTGTGACTGCCATCACAACGCTGGTAGTCAAGCAAGATCCTATGGGCTCTATCAATATGTATTCGCGATATGCTAACATATACACATATTAAGATAGATATAAACCAAATAGCATGCAACAATGTTGAGCGAGACTGTTAATATAACTGTGAATATCCCAAGCTTCCATTAAGTAATATACAAACTAGTAAGATACAATAATGGCTCCTAGGGCATATACACTAACACAGTCCCGAGTCACATGGAGGCCATGAGCGATAGGAGGGGTTTTGTCTCTCCCGATATTGGGGGTTGATGTTGCTCTGTGCTCGATTGGCCATAACAGGGAAGTTCCTGGCCAGGGCTGATTTAGAGATTTACTGGTAAGTGTTATCAGTAGTTTCTCAACCCGTTATGAGCCTCGTATCGGCATGACTTATCGAGTTATTGGGGTATGACGTTTACCACCCCTACACTTGATATGCGACATCTTAGACGAAGAGACCGGACTATACGGTAATGTTACTAACAGGCTTTACAGGAGCTAGAGCGGGCTTTCTTGTTGATCTTCTGATCGCTCAATACCCGTGTAGCCGTTACGTCCAGTTAGTACCGCTGATGGCTTGTGGGTGCTTGATGTGATCATCACCTACTGCCGGCGTATTGACGAGTCTTTAGAGTCCTACATAGAGCTTTTACTGGCTCAGGAAAAAATAAGCAAGAGCACATATGTAATATGTGCGGGACTGAGAATAATACGAGTATGTGATACCGTATTCTATTCTCGCGATATTTGTATCGTTCGGTTATATGTGATATAGCCGGGTTATCGAATCAAGTGTTGATTCGATAAGTTGGTACATATAATATTAGTCGGTTATATGTGATATAGCGGGATTATTAAATCAAGTGTTGATTTGATAATTTAGTGTATAATTGTATATTTGATATACTAGTTTACATTAAGTAATATTAGCTCACTTAAGCATTTATTTTCTCACATGTGCACACTTAATATATATGTGATATATATTAATTGTGTTCTATTTTGTGTCATGGTTGTTGATACACACTACATGGGTGTATGAGACTTACACCATACTAATTATAATATAGGGTTTAAATATTTAAAGTAAATCCAAATTAGTGGATAATTTCTCACATGCATGAAGCTTGTAGAAGCTTGTGGATGCATTGACTTAGTCCACTCATTTTGTTTCACTTAAGATATTTATTAACCTAACCATTATAATTTAGCTATGGTTATCTCTCTACATTAGTTAGTATATGATACAAATTCACCCATGGTTGATTCTCTCACCTCATTAGTTCATTCTCATCTCTTGACTTCATCTTCTTCATCCTTGAGAAAAGCTTGCTAGCTTTTTCCAAAGTGAGAAAGTATTGTGAGAAAAATAAAACTAAAGTGAGCCAACTTCCTACTTCATCATGCTCTACTAGATTAGCACTTTAGTATAGGTTGTTAGCCTCACTAATCTCTCATTAGTGAAGTAGTAGCTTGAGTTAGTGTCTCCTCAACGTAGATCATCTTCGGCCTCGATGATTTCAAGCAAGATCGTTCCTTTCACCTTGAGAAGCCATGCAAGAGTCTGGGAGTTCCATGATCGCAGCGAAGGGACCACTATAAGGAGCTATTGAAGTGAAGGACCGGTCTACAAAGGTTGTATTCCGTTATCACTTAGATGTAAAATTGTTTACTTTCTAGTTTAGCTCTTAAAACTCTAGTTAGATCCTAGGTTAGGATTGTTTGACACACTAAATTTTTAAATATGGCATGTTTGATGCCTTATGAGACCTTGTGGTTGTGCCTAAGAACTTTACAGTGGTATCAGAGCCTTGCTAGAGCATTAAGAGTTATCTAGGCAAAGTTAGAAGTTCGAACGAACTCCGAAAACCCGATATTGCCCACTTTCTGGAAAAAATTTCAAAAGTTAAAATTTTTCTTATTAAAAATACTCTAAAAATCATGCAGGAAATTCCATGGGCCCACCTGAAGAACGAGTCCCTAACTCGTCTAAGTGACCGCGGAACCGCGGCCAAAACATGGTTTTGGCGGCGGTTCCGCGGTGCCACTTGAGAGGCTTGGGACGGGCCTTCAGTTGCTGGTCCTTAGGCACTGTGGTATAGTTCTGGGTACTTCTAACACTGCTCAAGTGTTGAGCTTTCTGGAAATTTTTGGAATTCGTTGATTCGGTCAAATTGTTTAACATCTTCTAGCTTTCTGTAATGAGATACAATAATTGGAATCTACAAATATATTTGTTGCATGTAAATCTAACATTTCGTTCTCGGGTGTAATCGGAAATCTTGTTGAATTGTTCGACTTATTTTGAAAAGGTGTTTTCATGGGTGAGACCTAAATGCGAGTTTTACATTGTTAGGCATGAAATCTTGGATATGAGAAATCCCGGGTTTATGTTATATAAGGGCAGTTAAGATTCCAATTGTTGTAGTTTTTTATTTTATTTTCTGCGACCGTAAGTGCAGCATGTGGTGTATCGCCAGTTTCGTTGCTATATATCAACGACAATTGGGATACGCATATTTACTTACGTTGATGACATATGAAGTATGTGTTGCTGTATATGTTATATTGGATCGTCGTGTTTGAATAGCCAGGGGTTTTATGTGAGATGAGAGTTTTTATTTTCATTCAAGTAAAAATTCATTGTATGTAATATTCTTTTATTGGGGAATTTTCGGGTTGAGGATGATGTCACCATTGTTTTATATTATTTACTTTTCCGCATTAAGATAGACCCAAGGAGTGGAGCACAAGTAACCGGGTTCTAGAGTCCAGTGGAAGACTGTTCTCCGCCGAAAGACGCGACCGGGACGTTGGGACGTCAGGCCTGAATTCCGAGGGCAGATGCTATTTGGTGCTATCCGTCCATCTCTCCGAATATGCCAAGTTGATTTATGACACCATGTATCGAAGGTTTAAACGGATGCGGCCGATGTAGAAAACTTCGTCAGATTCCCCCTCGTTGAAAGGTTTTTGATTGTGGGGACGCTCTTCCCTGCAGGCGCAAGCCCCTGCAGTTAATTACGCCACCGCATCGCGGTAACCACTTTCTCCTTCTCCCGATTGTTTCTTCGTGTCGTGTGTGTTTGTTTTTTTTTTTGTTGCCCGTGGATTGTATACGGAGACTAATTTATGTTGTCGCCCGTAGGGTGTGGATTAGTCCAAATCCGTATTTTCTTAGATTTGGGTTTGGGTTGGGTTTAAGGACCGTTAGTCTCATTTGAGGCTAAGATCAACTTAAACGTTTGTTAAGGACGCGTTAATCCAATTTTAGACTAAGATCTACTCAACAATTTGTTAAGGATACGTTAGTCTAATTTTAGACTAAGATCTACTTAACAGGATCATTTAGATCCAACAAAAAAGTATTTGGGCTCTATTGTTTTGGTTTAGGGACTTTGCGGTCCATGGAGTTTAAGGACATCATAGTCCATAGTTTAAAGACATCATAATCTGTAAAGTTTAAAGACATTATAGTCTATGAGTTTAAGGATCTCACAGTCCATGGTAGTTCAGAGACATCGTAGTCTGTAAAGTTTAAGGACATCATAGTCCATAAGTTTAAAGACCCCACAGTCCGTGGAATGTCTGGTTGTTAGGACCCGTCACCTCTCTGAAGACGTTGAAGGATTACAACGACAAATATCAGAGGAGTGAAGAGATATACCCTTGAACCAATATTGGTTGGGGGATCTGTAGTTGGATTAATTTAAGGATCGTTAATCTCGTTTGAAACTAAGATCAACTTAAACATTTGTTAAGGATACGTTAGTCTAATTTTTAGACTAAGATCTACTTAACAAGATCATTTAGATCCAACAAAAGAGCATTTGGGCTCTGTTGTTTAGTTAAGGGACATAGCGGTTCATAAGTTTAAGGATATCATAGTCCATGAGTTTAAGGACCCTACAGTCCGTAGTTTAAAGACGTCATAGTCTGTAAAGTTTAAGGACATCATAGTCCATGGGTTTAAGGACCCCACAGTCCATGGAATGTCTAGTTGTCAGGACCCATCACCTCTCTGAAGACGTTGAAGGATTACAACGACAAATATCAGAGGAGTGAAGAAATGTACCCTTGAACAAATATTGGTTGGGAGATCTGTAGTTCAATTTGGGACTAAGATCAAAGATTTATGAGAATATGGGCTCAATTAATCTGAGTTAGGGTTCTGTGACCACTTTGGGCTCGACCCATTCAGTTAAAATGTAAAACATTTAACAATGCTGAGCATTGGTTTGGTTTCTGACAATTGTTTTTTTTTTCTTTTATTGAGTTCTGAGCACTCATTATAGCTTTGTAGCTTTATTTATATAACAGTTTATGTTCTCTTAGCGCGCACGTGAGGAGAAAGCGGCGCGCTTAGCGCCGGTCAATGAGCGCATTGCGCTTCTAGTGAAGTAGCGCACACGTGAGGAGCACTTGGTGCGCTTGGCGTTGTGTGCCAGACAATGAGCGCAGTGCGCTTCTGGTGAAGTAGCACACACGTGAGGAGCACGTGGTGCGCTTGGCGCTGTGCGCCAGACAATGAGCGCATTGCACTTCTGGTGAAGTAGCGCACACGTGAGAAGCACGTGGCGCGCTTGGCGCAGTGCGCCAGACAATAAACGTAGTGTGCTTCTTGTGAAATTTGGAGCGCTAAGGCTCTGCAACGCTATGCGTTAGTTTTGGAGCGCTGAAGCGCTTCTTCTGATTGGAGCGCTAGGGCTCTTTTTAGGAAACCTTGCGCCCTGAGAAATAAATTCCCTTTCTTATAAGAGATTTTGTCTCATGGATCTAAGAACAAAGATCTTATTTTATTATAGGAGATATTTCAATCTCTTATGTTTTTGGTGAAAGGCACTGCCTTTATGGATCTATGATCCTAAGAGAATTGAATTATTCTCCACCCTTTTTATAATGAGATATTATGATTTCTGAAAGACAATTTGTCTTATACATCTATGATCTGAAGAAAATTAAGTTCTTCTCCTTATTTTTTATGATGAGATACTTTGATCTCTGTTGTGAAAGACCTTGGTCTTATAGATCTATGATCTTAGAAAAAGAAGTAAATTCTTCTTTTATATGAGATGATTTCATCTCTCTGTTCTTTTTTTTACCTTGAAGAAAATTTTCTTCTTCTGAGATCTTGTTCTTTGTCTTTGAATTTCTAAAATTTTATGGGGGGTCCTCTCTATGTCTCTCTGTCTCCCAGACTTGAAGTCTTAGGGCCTTTTTATAGTGAAGGCTGATTTGTTCAATTGGTTAAGGAGATCTTTTCTCTAATTGATTTGGGGAGTGTTTCCCCCGTTAGATCTTTGATCCAAGGGTTTCTGATTTACAGAAGGCAATCTTCTTGTTTTTAACAAGATTGGGAAATCTTTTCCCATACAGAATTTATTCTGTATTTTGGTGATTTTTAATCACCATTGGAACATTGATCCAATGGTACTCTGATTTACAGAGTACAATCTTTTTGTTTGGAAAGATTTTGAGGAATCTTTTCTTAACAGAATTTTATTCTGGTTAATTGATGATTTATCATCTTTATTGGATCTTTGATCTGACGATGGGGAACATTTAGTTCCAGCGCTAGCGCACTCGTGCTTTGCACGTGAGCGATGTTCAGAGCGCTGGCGCTCTTTGTACGAGCGCACTCGTGCTTTGCACGTGAGCGCTGCTTCAGATCGCTAGCGCACTCTTGCTTTGCACGTGAGCGCTACTTGCTGGTGCTTTATGAAGAGCTGCTTCATTTCAAATTTTGAAAATTTGAACAGAGCTTTGCTCTGATTGGGGGAAACAAATTCCCCCCCCCCACCGTTGTGCTCACGTGGCTTACACGTGAGTGCAGCGGTGGCAGCATCTTTGCCATTGGATCAACTCAGAAGTTGAAACGGCTCTCTATGCCTATAAATAGGACCCTTGGCCCTTGAGATGATCTCAGTTCATCTTCTTACTTTTTTCTGAGAATTATTTCTCCTTCAGAGCATAGCTCTTCATCTTAAGAATTTTCCTAGGGAAAGAACTCTGTCAGATTTTTAAGTAAAGATTAATGTTTGAAGGGATTAGTTAATAATCTAGGGTTTCACCCATTAACAGATCTTTTGCTCTACTTAGATCATAGATTTTCAAGAAAACCTTTTTAGGGTTTCTCAACAGAGTTTTGCTCTTGTTAGATATTAGATCTTTCTTAGGGTTTCTTAACCCATTAACAGAGCTTTACTCTTTTCAAATCATATAGATTTTTTAATCTTTCATGAAAACTTTTAGAGTTTGTTCATAGATCTTGAAGATCTCGGAATTTTTTTATTCATTAAAAGCTTTGCTTCAAGTTTTCTGATGGGTTATTCCATCATTTTACAGAGCATGGCTCTTCAGGATATTTCTTGAGGAATTTTATTCCTTTCATCATCAGAGCTGACAGATGTCAATCTGTTGTAGAGCGCTGCTCTCAATGGGAGATTTACTCCTTGGCCCGAGAAGTTCTCATTAAATGAGAATCCTTTGAGGATTTCCTCATTTAATGACAGTCTCATCAAATGATGAAACTGTTTTATTAATGATGAACCGTCATCTAGATTGAGTGGGTCCCCTTTGGCCCCTTTTTACTGCATTGCAGTGTGGTACGGATTTAAAGTACCAAGTACCGAACTTGACTTGTAGCACTGACAGCTAACTTTGTTCTCTTTCGCGCAGGTACCATGTCTTTGGATACTTCGTTTCCCTTTGTCCGTTCAGAAGGCGGATTCCCTGAAGCACCAGTAGACCGAGAAGTTTTTGCACTGATCAAGGATCATGACCCAGAGCGGAAGAATCTCCATTTATGGGGAACATGGTATAACTAAATCATCAAAGGTCGTCGGAGTTTTTCTTGCGCGACACCTTCGGATCCTATTTCGGCGATCCCTTATGCAGATGCACTCCCGATAAACTATGTTGTGGATGAGGTGAATTGGACTTCAAAGTGTCTCCTTCGGCCTTCTATGGCCACAATACCCATACAGCCGCCGGCAGCTTTGGACACTCTAGGGCGGCGCATATGTCAGGGCGAGTCGCATCCTTGGGGACAGCCATACAACATAGGATTAACTCCCCATCACCCAGCCAGATATCTGCAGTGAGCCAGATATCTGCAGTGGGCCCGATACATCTTATCGGCGAAGAAGTCACGGCTGCTAAGGCTCGGATTATACCCTGCGATCTATACTTCTTTGTTCCAGTATTCCACACCTCTTGCATGGTAGGTCAAGGCATTTCTGGAGCAATGGAATATTTCAACCCACACCTTCCTTTTATTAGATTGAGAAGTCTCCATTTCTTTAGAGGAATTTGCAGAGGTCTCTGGTTTACCCGTTAGGGGAGAACATTACGAAGAGCTGCTTCATTCGGATGAGTACGTTTTTGCCACCAAATCAGTGGTAAAGGGTCTTACCCCGGAAAACACTATTCAACACATATTCCCGAGTTTGATAAAGGTGTTGAATATCTATAAGAACCTTTTTCTTGAATCCGGAGGTCATGGGGTTAATTTCACAGATTTCATCGCCCGTTTTCTCCGCTCGGATGTCTTGTCGAAGGAAGCCGCGAAATTTGCCAAATTCGACAATCCTTTTGGTTCGGTTTGGACAACCATCTGGCACCGGAGGCGGATCAGAGAAATTTCTTTCTCCCCAACACCCCGGTCGTCTCTTTCACAGAACTTGCAACTCCTGGAATTGATGAAGAAACATTCTTTTTAGGGTTCCTCGGGCTATGGCTAAGTTGGTTTGCGCTTCCGATGCACCCTCGCCATATGAGGCCGTCCGTTGTTTATCCAGGTCACCGAATAGTTGCTGGGATGCAAGTGGCCGTCGGGATCGCTGGGTTAGCCCATTTGTATCACGGCCTCAGCTTGGCAGCAAACACTACTGAACCAGAGGTGCAGCCTGTAAACTTCTCGATACATTATTTCACCTCGTGGCTCGAGTTGCATGTGCTTGGCGTCTTCGGTATCCACAGAAGGCCTTGCTTCTATGACAAGTGTAAGTTCCCTCGGATCATGCAGCTAGTCGACGCATCCATTGTAAATCCGACACCGCGGGAAGCTAAGGGTTTGCTCTTTCGTCCGCGCACGGTTGGAGATGGCATGACCTTCACCGATAAAATTCTGACCGTCGGCCAAGAATCCGCGAAAACGGTGCAGCCATTGCACTACATTTTTAAAGACAGGGCCTCTGTCTTGAAAGCTCAGGAGATTCTTCATCTATACTCCATCAGGCCGGGCTTTCTCGTGTTTAGGCAGAATGATTCGGCATTGTTCATGAGATACAACCTGCATCATTTCGCCCAGCCGTTAAGGTATAATCAGGGCGTCCTGCTTGACGCCTTCTTGGCAGAACCACCGGCTGCTACTAAAGAGGGTATCCGAAGTGCGTTGCATCATTTTATGCGCCTAAACACAGGGTCCAACTGCTTCATCAGTAAACCGAGTTGTGTTCTGAAGGCCCTGAACGTATATGTGGCGTGGTATCAATATTCGATGGGTGCCGTTATTAGGGAAGACAAGCGATTGTTTCTTGATCGCAAGGGCACCATCCCGGCTGGTAACCCCGCTGTTCCCTTGAAACAATGGGCCATTGTCCGTCCTCCCTTGAGGGAAGCTGCTGCGGCTGTGGTACCGAGTGATATGCCTAAGCTACCGCTACCTCGTGCTCCCGTTGAAGTGGCAGCTGTGGCGTCTCCTGAGTCCGGCTTATGTGCGGAGATCGGGACTCGCCGCCCGAAGTTACCCGCTAAACGCAAGCTCGTGTTACCGGCGGCCGGTACTCGCTCGCAGAAGAAGAAGAAGAAGTCGATTCTTTCTGCTGACGTTGTATTCGGCTAAGAGCCCCATGCTCCTTATAGCGCAGGCTTAAGTGAATACGGGACCAACGAGGGTTTATTCATGGCGCCGGATGATACTGATCTGGAGGTTGCAATCGCGGCTTCCGAGCGACTAGCTAGCAACAAAGCAGGACCGATCATCCTCGCACAATCAAGTATACTTCCGCCGTATCTTTGCATGGTTACATCACACATTTTTTTATTATCATGCCTTCATTGACACTTCTTTTTCAACAGGCGCCTCTACCGAAGAGGCTCTTACGGCTTCTCTCAAGACTTTTGAAAAGGAAGAAAGGCTTCGCGCTTCCTTGGGCATTGGTACGTTTTGTCTCATTGTACCCTCATTCCCTTTTTCTTCATGGGTAGTCTGACCCCTTTTTCTTTTACCTTATTGCAGGGACTACCTCGACTCAGGTTATCCTAAGTGCAGTGTTGATCATGCAAGGTGGCGCTGTAATGCTTCTAGGGCCATCTACCGAAGTCCCAGCTTCCCCAGTATTGCCAAAAGAAGCTTCGCTTAAACAGCCGATGACGGACGCCAAAACGGCTCCAGAGGTAGCTCCTGGCTCGGACGATGATGTCTCTTTGCCGGAGGTCTTAAGAAGATCAGCTCTCACGGCCCAGGCAGAAAGGAAGCACAGGAAGCAGGCAGCAAGAGAACGTAACGCCACATTGGCTGTAGGTGCAGGCTCGAGCGCTGCTTCCCCTGTCCCTGCTTCTTCAGAGGGTGCTCCGGCCGCCTTGTCTAACGCTCATAGACAGGCGGTACGCGCGGCTCGGGAAGCAATTGAAAAGTCGTCCCAAGGTAACGTAACACAGGGTCCTTTTGTCAAAGTTTGATCCTCAGATTCTCATATATCCTACCCTGTAGGCCAAGTCCTGGTGAGGAGGTGGCAGGTGAGATGACAGCAACCACCGAACCTGAAGTGGCTGCTCTTTCTCAGGAGTCCAGGACTGCTCCAATTTTCGCTCTTTCCACCTGCGGTTCCCTGCCATCACCTGGCATTGCGAGTGTCATGACAGCTCTCATGGAATCAGGGGATGAAGCTACGGGCGGAGAAACCATCCCCCCGAATAAGATCGAAGAAGTCGTGATGCTTGGTGATGCTTCCGTCACCGTTTTGGCCGATAACCTGTCTTGTAGGTCTTGGGTCGCTGCATTCTTTTCATTTTGCAATCCTTTCTGATGACTTTTTGTACCTTTCGAATGTAGGTGTGGTGAGCGCTGAGGTTGTGACACTTGAAGAAGCACCACCAGCTGCCGCTCTGACGGTCGCTGCCTTTCGTCTTCTCTTATATCTTCTCAAACGTTGGAAGGTATGGGTTTGCGATTAATTTAAATCGGAGACAGCATCTTTCGTGTACTGACCATGTATCATCGTAATCTCGTAGGAGTTCTTTTTGATCAACTGTATCAAGTGTTGAACCCTCACTTCTCCTTCCAATCGAAAATCGTTTTGCCTACCGGTGTTAGTGAGTATAGCCCCCATTTTTTTAAACGACGTCTTTTCCATTCTTCTACAGGTAGCCATGTCATTGCTAATCCTTCTTTGTATTACTTATAGCCTTACAAATTGAAGGAGGGGACGAGGGCATCGTCGCGCCACCAGTACTCCTAGCTCCGCCCCCTGTTGCAGCCGGTATAATAGACTCTATTGTTCTTGTATTTTCTTTATTTCTTGAGCCGACATCTGATCATAATTCGTTTTGCAGCAATTGCACCGGTTTCTGTCCCGTTCGAGTCTCGCATCATAATGCCGGCAGGGCCCTTTTCTAGACGTCCATCTTCAAAAGGCGCTGTGACCAGCCTGCATATGTTGAGCGAATATGTCGAAGAGCTTGACGCGGAGGCCCCTACATTCGCTGCAGATTTTGCTGCCGAGATTAATCCAATGTTGGCGACGCTTGTGAACTTCCATAACGAAGGCGTTGTTGAGTCTTGGGTTAACCACTGCAGGAAGATTGAGGCCTGCCTGCATGAGCTTGAGCTTAGGCGTCCTGAGCTTGAGCATAGGCGTCCTGCTCTTGAGATTCTGGCTTTGAACTCCCAGCGGGTAGCGTGGGTTGAGCAGAGCGTATCCTTCCTCCACCATTTCAAACAAGAAGCGACCTTGAGGCGGAAGGAACGCGATAAGGTTTCAAGTCAATCTTCCCGGCTGCGCGCCCAAGTTGAAGTGAATGCCGCACAACTGAGAGCTGTCTTTGACAATTTGCAGCGATGCATTTCGGACGGACTGGCATTGAGGCGGAAGCTCGACTTCATTGAGCGGGTTACGCAGAGTCGCGAAGCTGCCCAACGGGAAATCGATGAGAAGGTTTCATCGTGCTTGCAGCAACGGGCTCGAGTCGAATCTGAGCTGGCCGCTGCGGCCGATCATGAGAAGGAGCTGAGAGGAGTGCGCAAACAGCTAGCTGATTTATTGAAGATGCCTCCTTATCAATAGCTGTTTTTGTATAGATTGAACATTTGTGATCTTTGAATAACATGCCTTTATTCATTTTTTATTCTTTTATATGATGTATCTTGTACTCAATTAAACTCATGAATAAAGACACATTTTTCTTATCTCCCACTTTCGCTTTCTTCTCTTTGTTGTGTTGTTGGTACGTTACTCTGGCAAATGTGGCCTGTAGGTAGTGAAGAACATTTCATCTTAGCCTCCTTGTAGGATAGCGATGGCTTAGGAAACAGGTTCAGGTTTGCTACCTAAGACTTTTCAACTTTATGAGCCGTAAGGGTCTCATAAATACTTTTCTCCCTATGAGTCGAGAGGATCTCGTAGGTGTATTTTCTCCTTAGGAATCGTGAGGATTTCTAAGTGTGTTTTTCTCTTAAGAGTCATAAGGATCTCCTAAAAGAATTTTCCCGCTTATAAGTCGAGAGGACTCGTAAGTGGTTGTCTTCCTCCTTGTCGAGATTCGACTTTAGAGAGTGTGGTCTGTGAATAGTATGCAAGATTCCTTCTTGGACTGACCTGCAGGGCACGAGTGCTTAGCAAAGAGGTCCTTATCCCCATTTCCTAAGACTTTTCCCTACGATTCGAGACGAGTCGAGAAGTTCTCGTAGGAACATTATTTTCCCCACGAGTTGAGACGCATCGAGAAGTTCTCGCAAGGATTTCCTAACGTCATAGTTAACTCCTGCTAATAGAAATTCGTTAGGGTCTGTGGTACTACGGTTTTTACCCGTCGCACCATCGCGTTGGTTGGTGTATTCCTCGAGGCACAATCTTGCTATTCGAGTAGCCCCGCGACTGTCGTGTCTCTGATCCCTTCGGGGGCGAGACAAGACGTCTTCAAGTAATCTTCCAGGTGATATTATCGTCGAAAGAGCAAGCGTTAAGGATATTCCATGTCGCTTTTTACTTGAGATTAGGCTCAGTTTGGGAGCCCCGATGAGTCATGACCACTCCATTGTCACGACCCAAAGTTTGGATGTGACCGGCACTTAGATTGTATAATATCTAAAGATATACATACAACCTGAGTAAGCCGAAACCAAGATCAAAATCCTTTTTGCGGAATTCTTTATAAAAATTTAGCCTTTAAGTAAAAATCACAGTTTTTATGAAATTAAGATATAAAAACAAGTATAAAGTGTTAAGTTTGGTTGCATCCCTTGTTGGAATCAACAATATCAATAGTGAAGATAAATATCCAAGCGTATATAACATCAATAAGAATTTCAGATATAAGTAAAGAAATATCTTCTAACACAACAACGATCTCCCCTGTCAAATAATATACATAACCATCTCTCATTCTAAATCATAATACAAGGTCTGATGGAGATTTTCTAGATACAATACCAAAAGAAAAGGTTACTACATATGTAACCCACCGATCAAAAGATGCGAGAAAAGCTGAAAAATGGATTTGCACTGCTGCTACCCGTCCACTCTACTCCTGCAAGGAACCGTGGCATAACGGGGGTGAGTTGCCAACTCAGTGAATATAACTAACATACAACGGTTAATAATGTAAATATGACGATCATAACTAACTGAAATGAGAGCAATTATAATATATGATAGCATATGGAAAGCATGAATATGTACTGCCAATCACATAACCAAAACTGAAATCTCATCATTTTTTCCCAAAAAAATTTTATCTTTCCGTGTCCATCATCGACACAAACTTCCATTTCTCTCAGACATTATTCCTCGAAAGATCTTGTAATCAATAATACCGGTCGGTATCATCTAGATATCCGCCGTATTTCACCACTATCTCCGGTATCGAGTAACCTCGCTAGGCTCCCCCGTCTCAAATGCGGCTATCCTGCCCCTCGGTCTCGACTGGGTCCACCATGTATCCAACTGTATATCTCCCCCACTCAGTTTGGATAACGTAAAATCCGCGACCGTATATCTCCCCGACTCGGTCCGGAATAAAACCAAATCATAAAATATCTCATGGTGGACATGTCACATAAATCATGAAATCACTGGATTTATGTAACAATACAGGAAAACCCAAACCATAAATTCTCAATAATACAAAGCTTCTTATATCAACTTAGAATAATCGGATGATAAACATGATGTAATTTATGCAAGTTACCACTATTGTTAATAATTTAGGTATGATAGGAATCATATTTAACAAGATGAATATATAGTGTAAAGTTGACATGTTAATATCGACGAGGTGTGGTGTAACATGTAAAGGTGTGCACGTGCGACATAACTCATCGATAATTATGCAGTGGTCTACGTCTATTACCATAGTGATGCATAGGTATGTATATGAATGCGCATTATTAACTTAGCATACAAAAGTAAATCTTTGATTTAAATAAAACTACGGGCGTAACACACCATCTTTACAAAATTCCCCGGTAGATGTTTAGTCTACTCACCGGAAAAACGTCGTATCTACTCAGGAATCACCAACCCTTTTCCTTTCCTTGCGGCCTCCGAAGTGCCCGTATTTGAATCTAATATCGAGAATTAACTTATATAAGAAAACGGCTACTCCGATACGGCGAATATGAAAACATAATTTCTTACGTACTAGTTATATTGCATACGACTATTATAAACTATCTAACACTCAATCCTCACTGAAATTTATCCCAACGCTGCATCGCGACTGAAAACAGAACGCGTTACGTTTTAACCGTGTCGTATTTTAGATTTTAGATACCTTTTTCCGATATTAGCTCCTAGATTTTGTATACAGTTAAACTAACTTAATTAAACAATACCAAATTATCCTAACAATGATACAAAGACCTACCCAAAAACCCAAAACACCCTAGCTCCCTACAAATCCGGCGATGCCGGAATTCCTCATAAGGTCACCGGCCAAAATCCGAGCTCCCCTGCTCGTATTCCTATAGTTTGTTCTAGGTCCATTGTACAACAATTTGGCACTGTTTGGTTAAGTTAACTTTTATCTAAACAATAGCAGAATTCAACAGAACTTAGTTTTGCCTAAAATACGATATTATAGACATTTTGATTTCTAATTTAAACAGATTACAGAATTTAAATCCCTACTGTGATTAAGAATTTTACCTACAAATAACTTGTTGGAATAACACCCTCCAAGATGCACAAGCTCCTAGTCGTAGCTTGATGATGAACTCCTTGCCTAGTTCTTCTTCTTCACTTCTCTTCTCCTTTATTTCTTTTCTTTTTTTTGAATTTTAAGTGTTTTCTTTCACTTTGGTTTTGAAATTTTAGAAGTTTAATTGGATTAACGATCTGAACACTTAATATATATGGTGATGGGAAGAGGGAGGTGTAGGAGAAGGTGTCAAAGACCTAGATGTGCCATCCTCATGTAAGGAGGAGGTGTAGTGTGTGTGTTATGCATGAGAGTAGGAGGTGTCCATGCTTTATCATTTCTAAATTGAATTATCTTGATAAAATTCTGAGCTAAACTTTATCTAACCTCTTTTCTACTTATACCCTTAACAAATTCCCATTTTGCACAATATCCTAAACTTTATATAAAAACCCTTCACAACATATGTTATTATAAAACACCCTTTTTATTTAAAATGAAGCTAAAATTCACATTAAAACCCTTATAATTTATTTACGTTACATATTAAAATCATAATTTATTTTATTTTATATACTACTCATGAAAATTTCCTATTTTGTTTTAATAACTTTTTAATTTAACATTTTATTATTTAATTAATTAATTTTACTTATTTCTTAATTTTTCAGAATGTTACAATATTCTCCCTTAAGAAAATTCGGTCCCCGAATTTAAAATTAACTAGACATACCTTCGAAAAGATGTGGAAATTTCTTCCGCATCGCATTCTCGGTCTCCCAAGTAATCTCCCCGCGATCCTTTCCTTGCCAAAGAACCTTTACAGATGGAAGTATCCTCGATCTTTGTTTCTTTGCCTGCCGGTCTAGAATAGCGACTGGCTGTACTGTATAGGATAAATCCGGCTCAAGCTGTAAGGTCTGATGATGGATCGCGTGAGAAGGATCGTGAAGATACTTGCGAAGCATCGAAACGTGAAACACCGGATGCACATCGGGAAAACTCAGCGGAAGTGCTAAACGATAAGCTACAGCACCCACTCTCTCCAGAATCTCGTAAGGTCCAACAGATCTGGGGCTGAGCTTCCCCTTTTTCCCGAAACGCATCACACCTTTCATCGGAGATACAAGAAGAAACACATGATCTCCCACATCAAACTCGAGTCTACAACGTCGTCGATTTGCATATGATTTTTGTCTGCACTGGGCCGCTCTCATTCTGTCTCGTATCAGCTGAATCTTTTCTGTAGTCTCTTATACTATCTGCGGTCCCAATATGCTACTCTCGCTCAGTTCCGTCCAGCAAACGGGTGATCGACATTTCCTCCCATACAAAGCTTCAAAGGGTGACATCTGGATCATCTCTTGAAAACTGTTGTTGTACGAAAATTCTATCAAAGGTAGGTGACGATCCCAACTACCACCAAAATCAAGGCTGCAAGCTCGAAGCATATCCTTTAAAGTCTGAATGGTCCGCTCTGACTGACCATTTGTCTGTGGGTGGAAAGCTGTATTAAAACTCAATCGTGTACCGAGAGCTTCTTGAAGTTTCTGCCATAGCCTAGTAGTAAACTGGGTACCCCGATCTGATACTATGCATTTTGGAACTCCATGCAATCGTACAATCTCATCAATATAAATCTGAGCGTACTGTGCATACCCATACGTCGTCTTCACCGGAAGAAAGTGAGCTGCCTTTGTCAATCTATCTACAATCACCCAAATGGAATCATATCCTCTGCTAGTCCTGGGTAGACCCACAACGAAATCCATGGAAATCTGTTCCCATTTCCACTCTGCAATAGGCAAGGGCTGCAACTCTCCGGCTGGCCTCTGGTGTTCTGCCTTGACTTGCTGACAAGTCAAGCATCTCGAAACAAACTCCGCAACATCCTTCTTCATTCCTTCCCACCAATACACATCCTTTAGATCATGATACATCTTGGTGTAACCAGGATGAATACTGTATGTTGATCTATGGGCCTCCTCTAAGATCTCACGTCTCAGTCCATTCGAATCTGGCACACAAAGATGAGTCCCAAAACATAATACTCCATGATCATCAATCACGAACTCCGACTCTCTGCCCTGCCTAACCTGATCCATAATCTCCGGTATACGAGCATCTGTGGGCTTTGCCTCTCGAATACGATCCAATAATTGAGGTCGGGTGCGAACATGTGCTAGCTGTCCTCCTGTCGGGGTGAACTCAAACTGTATACGACTATCACAAAAAATCTGCCAGTCTATAGAAGACTATCTCTGCAAGGTGTACAAATGAGATAAGCTACCTCCAGGTCTCCGACTAAAAGCATATGCTACAACATTTGCTTTGCCTGGATGATACAAGATCTCACAATCGTAATCTTTCACCAGTTCCATCCATCCACGCTGTCTCAGGTTCAGATCGCTCTACTGAAAAATATACTTCAAGCTCTTATTATCCGTGAAGATTTGGCACGACTCTTCGTACAAGTAATGCCTCCAAATCTTCAGTGAGAATACCACCGCAACGATCTCCAGATCATGCGTGGGGTAGTTCTGCTCATGCCTCTTCAACTGTCGAGAAGCATAAGCTACAACCCTGTCGTGCTGCATCAATACACAGCCTAAACCCACTCGAGATGCATCGCAATATACAACAAAACCCCCTGATCCAGAAGGTAAAGATAAGACTGGTGCAGTCGTCAAGCGCGTCTTCAACTGCTGAAAACTCTGCTCACACGCATCTGTCCAAAGAAAGTGAACCTCTTTCCTAGTCAATCCGGTCAACGGTGCAGCGATCCGAGAAAAATCCTGCACAAAGCGTCGGTAATAACCTGCCAGACCTAAGAAACTCCGAACCTCTGTAACTGACACAGGTCTGGGCCAGTGGTGCACCGCTTCAATCTTCTTTGGGTCCACACGTATTCCAGCTCTAGTAACTACGTGTCCCAAGAAATCCACACTATCCAGCCAAAAAGCACACTTGGAGACTTTTGCAAACAGCTGATGCACCCTCAAGGTCTGCAACGTAATACGCAAATTCTGCTCGTGCTCCTCTCGGCTCCGAGAATAAACGAGAATATCATTAATGAATACTATGATAAACTGATCAAGGAAAGGCCTGAAGATACGGTTCATCATATCCATAAAACCTCCTGGGCCGTTGGTGAGTCCAAACGACATCACCGGAAATTCATAGTGTCCATATCTTGTGCGAAATGCAGTCTTCGGAATATCATCTTTCTGAACCCTCAAATGGTGATACCTTGACCGCAAATCAATCTTAGAGAAGTAGCCAACACCTTGCAACTGATCAAACAAGTCATCGATACGAGGTAGTGGATACCTATTTCGCACAGTGACGCGATTCAGCTGTCGGTAGTCGATGCACAGTCTCATACTACCGTCCTTCTTCTTTACAAATAAGACAGGAGCTCCCCACGGCGATATACTGGGACGTACAAGTCTTCTATCTAATAACTCTTGCAACTGGCTTTTGAGTTTCTTCAACTCCGTTGGGGCCATCCGATAGGGCGGTATAGAAATAGGCCCCGCACCCGGAATCAAATCAATACAAAATTCAACATCGCGATCGGGCGGTAATCTTGGTAATTCAGCAGGAAGCACATCCAGAAATTCTCGTGCGGTTGGAACCTGGTCCAACGGAATCTCAGCGGCTCCTATGTCCTGAACAAATGCTAAGAACCCATGACAACCCTTCTTCAAGAGTCGTCCCGCACAAAGAGCAGAAATCATGTTGGCAGGAGTTATATTACAGTTCCCCTGCACAACAATCATCGGTTCACCTGGAAAACAAAATCTAACCGCTTTCCCCCGACAATCTACATAGGCATGACAAGCGGCCAACCAATCCATACCGAGAAGTACATCAAAATTTAACATATCCAGGAGAATCAAATCAACTAGCGAATATCTATCACCAATACATACAGAACATGGTCTGAATACGTGTCGACCTATAAAAGAATCTCCCACCGGAGTAATCACCACTAATGGTAACTCTAACAACGACGACTCTTTCCCCAAAGAAAGTGCAAAGCGTGAAGATACATAAGAATGTGTAGAACCGGGATCAAATAAAATATGTGCATCTAACGAACATACTGCAAGAGTACCTGTCACAACTGCATTTGATGCCTGGACATCTTGTTGAGTCAGCGCAAAAACCCGTGCCTGGCCCCTGCCCGTATCATGTCGTCCTCTACCTCTATCTTCTCGACCTCTCTGAGAGCGTCCTGCAAAGCCTCGACCTCGTGGTGCAACTGCCTGGCGCATAGTGCCAACTGGGGGAGGAAGTAAAGCCATCGGCGTAGAAGGTGGAGGGGGTAAAGCAGCCTGTGGAACAACGGTCCCTCCCTGGGATCTACATTCCCGCGCAAAATATCCTGGAAGTCCGCAACTAAAACATATAGATGGGGTCCTCTGATCCTCGGGATAAGAACTGAACATCTAACCCGGGGTCCCACCCCGTCCGAAACTGCGGCCTGGAGAGTACCTGCCTCTACCTCTGCCAAACTGCCTAGTCATCGGCCCAAACGGTCTACTCCTCATTGGTTCCGGAACAACCACTGCCTTGCTCAAACGCTCCTCAACTCGTATCGCAGCATCCATGGCCTGCGCATACGTATCAAAATTCTGGGAGCCTATAGCCAGATACAACTGCGTGTCCAGACTGAAAGGTTAGCCTAGCACCCTATGAGGGGTTTGGAAGCATCACATGTACCAAAGATTGAATTTTTAGGGTGCTAAGTTAACATACAAAGGATCGATCCTAGAAAAATTAGGGTTTCAAAAACTGTACTTCATCACATGAAAGAAATGCTAGGGTTTTGAGAGTACAACCTTTGTAGCTCCCTACGCTAGACTCCTTGGCTACTTGGGGTTTGGAAAATCTCCGCTTAAACTCCTCTAGGTCACCGATGATCCACCCGGAGTCCGCTTTGTCAAAGCTAGCAACTTCGCAAGATCAAGAATGAAAAACGAAGCTAACACTCTAAACAAGTGGGCAAGACTTGTGTAGAATGATGTTGTGGTGGCTTTTCTCACTTCAAAATCCTATCTTGATGAATGATTTGCTCTCTAGAAAATTCAAGAGAGCATGAGCTCAAGGTTGAAGAAGATGATGGATATTTTAGAAGAAGATAAGAATAACTCTCAAGAGAAAAAGAAAAACATAAGAATATTTATTTTTCTTTCTTCATCTCAAACCATGGTTATCTCTTTATGAATATTTTATTTTACTTTAGTTAAACACAAGAGAAAGATTAAACCATGGTCAAAAGTTAGGTGCAAATGGTTAAGTCACAAGAAGAGTGTAGAAATTTTGACCATGATTCAATCTTATCTCATTTCTTTTGTTTTAGCAAAAATAGAAATAAATATCCATAAAATAAACCATGGTGTGAGTCTTATATATCCACCATTTTCTATGTATAAACAACCATGATAGATGATGTATGTATGTATGTGTGCATGCACATCCATATGTGCATGAAACAATAAGAAATGCATCCATACATCCATAGAAAACAAGAAAAGGATTTCTAGTGAGAATCTAATGGTTAAATGATAAATCAACACTTGATTTATCAATCCGGCCATATCACATATGACCCCACCAAAAGCAAGCCGCCCGATCAATACACGGTATCCCATACGCGCATTTTAATCGGGTCCATGCGCATATCGCATACGCGCACCACAACGTTTTGCCTGGACTAGGAAACTCCATTATGGGACTCTGAGACTCGTCAATACGCCGGATGAGGGTGATGATCATATCAAGCACCCTTAAGCCGCAAGCGGTCAGCTAAACGTAACGGCCACCCGGCTATTGAGTGATCAGAAGAGAACAAGCGAACCTGCTACAACTCCCGTCGAGCCAACCGGCAACACTTCCTGTACAGTCCGGTCTCCTCGTCTGATATGTCGCATATCAAGTCTAGGGGTGGTAAATGTCAGACCCCAATAACCGATAAGTCGTGCCGATGTGAGGCTCATAACGGGTCGAGAAACTACTGGCAACACTTACCAGCAAATCTCTGAATCAGCCCTGGCCAGGGACTTCCCTGTTACGGCCAATCGAGCACAGTACAACATCCACCCCCAATACCGGGAGAGACGAAACCCCTCCTATCGCTCATTGCCTCCATGTGACTCGGGACTGTACCCAAAAACCACCGTTTTGCACGCCCTCATGGACGTGGTAAGGTGGAGATCAAAGCACAGTGGGAATCACACAAGACTCTATGACGATCTCGGGTCTACAGACTAACCTGTACAAGTGTCACCTGAGAACTGCCAT
Source organism: Agapanthus africanus (assembly GCA_030015575.1). Taxonomy (NCBI): domain Eukaryota; kingdom Viridiplantae; phylum Streptophyta; class Magnoliopsida; order Asparagales; family Amaryllidaceae; genus Agapanthus; species Agapanthus africanus. The sequence continues at coordinate 744,861,539 of CM057341.1, forward strand.
CTGACGTGAGGTATAATACCATCTGGGAGTTCTCGGCGAGTCCGTCCAGTGTACCCAGTCTCCACTGAGCACCCGTATACCATCTCTGATGTCAAACACCAATGGATATGGGATCATCCATCGCCCATCTCATGGGTCGAGAAGCGTATACGCTAGTCTACACTGGTATATCGATGCCCCGTCTCGATACACCTACGACTAGGGACCTTGAAGGATGTACTTATGGACTACCATGTCCCCACTTGTATGATCTGCATCATAGTCCAGGTAGTCAAGTACACATCCTAAGGGCTTTACCAACATGTAACTATAAGACAGTTTAAAGAGACTAGTATACATGTTAAGATAAAGTGCAACCAGATAGCATACTATCATATCGAGCAAGAAAGTCATCTCTATATATGTCCAAGCATCCAATATAATATACAATACTGGCCTCTAGGGTATACATACAACTAACAATCTCCCACTTGCACTAGGGCCAGCTGCTGTAGTATCGCATACCGAGCATCCCGAAGAGTCTCTTAAACTGTATCTGGGGAATGGCCTTCGTGAGTGGATCCGCCGTGTTGTTCTTCGTGTCAACCCTCCTGACCTCGATCTCCCGGCAATCAACTATCTCCCGGATCAGGTGATACCGCCTCAGAATATGCCTGGATCGCTGATGGGACCTGGGTTCCTTGGCCAAAGCCACCGCTCCGTTGTTATCGCAATACAAAGGTATTGGATGCTCAATGGATAGAACCACTCCAAGTTCAGTAATGAACTTCTTGATCCAGACAGCCTCTTTAGCAGCATCGTTGGCAGCGATGTATTCAGCCTCCATCGTCGAGTCTGCCACGGTTTCCTGCTTGGAACTCTTCCAGCTAACCGCCTCTCCGTAAAGGGTAAAGACAAATCCCGACTGCGACTTAGAGTCGTCCTTATCACTCTGGAAGCTCGAATCGGTAAAAGACTCTACTTGGAGTTCTCCGTTACCATACACCAAGAGCATCTCTTTAGCCCTTCGTAAGTACTTGAGAATGCTCTTCACAGCCGTCCAGTGACTCTATCCAGGATCAGCTTGATATCTACTCACTACACTTAGTGAGTATGCTACATCGGGTCTGGTACATAGCATCGCGTACATGATAGAGCCTACAGCCGAAGCATAGGGTATCCCTTGCATGCGAGCTCTCTCCAAATCAGTCTTGGGAGACATCTCTTTGGAGAGAGTGACTCCAGAGATCGTGGGTAAGTTCTTACGCTTGGATTCTTCCATACTAAACCTCTTTAGTATGGTGTCAATGTACCTGGATTGGGACAATCCCAGTATCCGTTTGGATCTATCTCTATAGATCCTAATTCCCAATATGCAGGAGGCATCACCAAGATCTTTCATTGAGAATCTTTGTGATAAGAAGAGCTTGACCGATTGCAGCATAGGAATATCATTTCCTATCAAGAGTATGTCGTCCACGTACAATACGAGGAATACAACCTTACTCTCTGCCACCTTCTCGTAGATACAAGGTTCATCTACATTTTTGACGAAATCAAACTCTTTGATAACGACGTCAAAGCAGATGTTCTAACTCCGCGATGCTTGCTTTAATCCATAAATGGATTTAAGCAGCTTGCACACCTTCCCGCTGCTCCCACTGTCTACGAAGCCCTCTGGCTGAGTCATGTACACGCACTCTTCTAAATCACCGTTTAGAAAGGCGGTCTTAACATCCATTTGCCAGATTTCATAGTCATGATATGCAGCGATGGCAAGCATGATCCGGATGGATTTAAGCATAGCCACTGGAGAAAAGGTTTCGTCATAATCCACACCTGGTCTTTGACGAAAACCCTTTGCTACAAGTCTAGCTTTGAAAGTCTCCACTTTCCCATCTACACCAAGTTTTTTCTTGAAGATCCACTTGCTCCCAATGGGTTTTATCCCTTCAGGAGCAACTTCCAAAGTCCATACTTTGTTGGTGTACATGGATTCCATCTCGGACCGCATTGCATCCAGCCATTTCACTGAGTCCTTACTCGTGATGGCCTGCTCGAAGCTAGTTGGGTCATCATCTTCCATGATGCAATCCTCGCTTCCACCATCAATGAGAAAACCATAGTATCTCTCAGGCGGATGAGAAACCCTGCTAGATCGGCGGAGCGGCTGGGGTTCGTCAGGTACTACTGAATCCTCTGGTTCTACCAAGTCTTCTGTTATAGTTTGTGTCGCTGGAACCTCTTCCAGTTCTACCTCAATGCCACTTGTTTGTTTCATAAGAAAACCTTTTTCTAAGAAAGTGGCATGTCGAGAAACAAACACCTTTTGTTCCTCGGGGTGGTAGAAGATATACCCTTATGAATTTTTGGGATATCCTATAAACTTACATAAGACTGATCTTGCCTCGAGTTTGTCCGGATTTTGTCTTTTGACATAGGCTGGACAACCCCATATCTTAATGTAATTAAGATGTGGTCTCTTCCCTTTCCATATCTCATATAGAGTGGTAGGCACAGATTTGGTAGGAACTCTATTCAATAGGTCCATGGCTGTCTCAAGCGCATATCCCCAGAAGGAAATAGGTAACTCAGCTGTACTCATCATAGAGCGCACCATATCTAATAGGGTGTGGTTTCTTCATTCTGATACACCGTTGTGCTGTGGTGTATAAGGAGGAGTGAGCTAAGAGAGAATCCCATTCTCTTTTAGATAATCCAGAAAATCATTGCTCAAGTATTCTCCTCCTCGATCAGATCGAAGGATCTTAATACTTTTGCCCGTTTGGTTCTCTACTTCGTGCTTATATTCTCTGAATTTCTCAAAAGCTTCAGACTTGTGTTTTATCAGGAACACATGTCCGTATCTAGAGAGATCGTCAGTGAATGTAATGAAGTAGGAAGAACCGTCCCTGGCATGTGTAGACATGGGACCGCATACATCACTATGTATCAGCCCTAAGAGTTCCGTAACTCTTTCTCCGTGTCCCGTAAACGGAGTTTTGGTCATCTTGCCTTTGAGACATGACTGGCAAATGTCATAAGATGAAAATTCAAACGGATTTAAATATCCATCCTTATGCAACTTAGCTAGTCGTGTCGCATTGATGTGACCAAGTCTACAATGCCACAAAAAGGATTCGTTCATTTCTGAACTTTTCCTCTTGTGTGTGTTTTGTATTTTGAGGACTGTATTTTGATTTAGAATGAATATGCCATTATGTAGCGAGCCTGATGCAATCAACTTTTGATCTAGGAATATGTTCATAACATTATCCTTTACTACAAAATTATATCCTTCTTTACTTAATAAAGAAACTGATATAACGTTGCACATCAAGTTTGGTATATAATAGCATTCATTTAAAATCAGTGTATTACCACTTGGTAATACTAGGTGATACTCGCCAACTGCTTTGGCTGCAACATTTGCCCCATTCCCTACTTGAACGGAATGATCACCTTTTCCCAGTTCTCTACCTTTCCGTAGCCCATGTAACATTTTACATATGTGGGATCCTGATCCGATATCTAATACCCAGGACGTAGGGTGAATAGAGAAACAGTTCTCAATAACTAACACACCTGAAGAAGATGCATCAACATGCATGTTCTTTTGGGCGGCTTGAGAATCTAGATATTCTCCTATTCCCTGTTCAGTCTTATAACTCTTATAAGAAAGAACGGGTCCAACGTTCCCCTGCACAGTATAACATGCGGGTTCGGTCAATACATCCATATTATTATCTTGATTAAGGCATGACATGGTCGCTACCTGGAGAGAGAGAGAAGAAAACACTTTAGCGTATGCTCTTGCAAGATCAGATTGGTTATTATCTTATCTAATCAGGATGGCTCCCACTGGTTTTTATCAAATCTTCCTTCAAACCCTAAAAGGAAAGATTAGCCGGGATTAATTACACCCTACAACTTCGCCGATCTTTCAGCCAGGCCAGTGTCGGTACTTTGAGGGAGGTTCCCCGTGCTTTCGCACGGACCTAATTAAAGTAAACCTCGTTTTCCCAGAGGCGTAACCCCGTTGACACCTTTCTAGACACCTACTTGATCGGCTAATTGTCCTGTGAAAAACTCTCCCGGGAGTAACAATTACTCGCAGTGGGTATCGGGATCCAACTATCTCATAGAAGGTATGCAATCTCATTGCAAATCTCAACTCTTGAAATTCCCGATAATATTTTGCCCCTAGCGTGCTATGACCTTGACGCATGCCAAACAACCCATAGTCCGCTAGTCAAGTTCAACCCGTACAATTCTTGATTGAATTAAACCCACCCGTACGACCCTTGACGCATGCCAAACAACGCCGTACGAATACCTTAATCCAATCGCATCTCATGCTACAGATAAGTAATAATCAGCTACCGTACACTACGCCTTGACGCATGCCAAACAACCGTAGCACGAATACTAAATATTACATATCTGAATTGACGGAGGGCTACGCAGGTTTTTTTTATAAAAACCATGAGCGTAATGAACTTGATATCGTTGTATAATTAAGTGAAGTTTTGAAATGGAGTGATTTTGAGGCTTTTATTAGTTTTGCTAAAGAGGTCACTCCCGGTGAAGGGATCTCGGCTCTTTCCTCATCGAATAAGGTGCGGGATATATCATATATATCACTGTGCAAAGCAAAACTCCAAAAGCAGTCAAAAGTCAAACCGAGTGTTGTAGCATCTGCCAGTTTCGCTAAAGGGGTTACTCCCGGTGAAGGGATCTCGGACCTTTCCTCATCGAATAAGGTGCAGGGTATATCATATATACCGCTATGCAAAGCAAAACTGTAGCTACCCTTTTATTTTAAAATTTGATTCTACAACATCTTTTAGGTTTCTTTTCTTTCATTAATCACATTAATGAAGTCCCATTATTTAAGTCACCTAAACATCACAGATAAATATGACGTACACTTATGCCATCCGCATTCGCCTCGATGTCCCCTCGTGCACCGTTAGGTTAGGTAACTAACGACAGAGCAGGGCAGGGCTAGTGCGGGTGCAAAACATAAGTAACGTCTATATAATATATCATATATACTATATACTGTATCCATCAGAACATATCAAATGATCACATCACAGATATCGCAGCAGAAAGATAGATATAATGTGGGATATACTAGGACGTCCGTATTTAGTATTTAGCCAAAATAGAAAATACGGATTCCACAGTCGCGATGAATAGCCAAGCCCACACCCTGGACCCCTACGAGAGCGGCAAGCGACCCTACCAATTCTGGAGTTTAGGAGACCCGGTCTCGACTCCTCGAGATGGCCTCCCACTGAACCCCAGAACCCGGTCACCTGTGCTCCCCTCCGTGGGTCCATCCTAATGCGGAAAAGTAAATAATATACAACACAGGTGGCATCGACCTCAACCCGGAAGTGCCCCAAATAAAAGAATATTACATTACATTTGAATTTACATGAATGAAAATATAAAACTCTCATCTCACATAAAAAAAACCCGGCTATTCAATCGCGACAATCCTGCACATCATATCTCAGCGACACATAATATCACATATCATCAACGTAAGTAAGTATGCGTACCCCAATTGTCGTTGATGTATAGTAACGAAACCGGCGATATCGACATACTACACTTACGGTCACAGAAAAGAAAGTGTAAAACTGAAATATCTGGAATCCACATTCTCTTTAGACATCGTAAATGCGAAGCATCACATACCTCGTATTTCATGTCTTATAATATGAATTCCACACATTGCATCACATTCCAGATAATTAGACAGTATTAAAGTTTTCGAACGAACGATCAAATACCCAAGATTCACTAAAGCTCAACACTTGAGCGGAGTTCAAAAACCCGGAGTGTGACACAGTGGTAGCGGTCCAGCCGTAGAAGGGTCAAGCCAACGCCTCACATGTGGCACGCCGTACTGTCCCAAAACCTAAGGTTCAAAGGGTAGTTCAAGACGGTCACATAATCGAGTTAAGGTTTGTTGTCTTCTAGAGGGTCCACCATAAACAAACTTGCACGTATTTCCGAAAGCTTTTAAACCCCGTGAAAAGTGAGCAAATGATACTCGTTCAAACTCTTCACTACTTTCTAATTTACCCGGAAAAGTCACGAAATCAAAATTCCGATCGAATCGATGAGTCCAAAACCATCTCCAGAATTTTTCAGAATTAAAAACAGATTAAAAATACCCTAAAAAATAAACTAGCAGATGTAAGCATTACGGCATAAAAATTTTATAGTGATTGAGGTATACGGCCGCGGAACCGCGGCCTAAGCAAGCTTAGGCCGCGTTTCCGCGGCAGAAAATACTGTTCATCAAAATATTTTTATACCGAAATTCTTAGTTTTACCTGCTGCATTTTTTACATATTTTTAATTCTGAAAATAACCAGATTTTGAAAAAAGTCCAGAGAGCACCCAAAAATCCGTATTTTCGGTTCGATCGGAGTTTTAACTTCGTAAAGGTGTCACCTAATGTTCTAGGTCGGCCTTGATACCAGTGAAAGGTTAGCCTAGCACCCTATGAGGGGTTTGAAAGCATCACGTGTACCAAAGATTGAATTTTTAGGGTGCTAAGTTAACATACAAAGGATCAATCCTAGAAAAATTAGGGTTTCAAAAACTGTACTTCATCACATGAAAGAAATGCTAGGGTTTTGAGAGTACAACCTTTGTAGCTCCCTACGCTAGACTCCTTGGCTACTTGGGGTTTGGAAAAGCTCCGCTTGAACTCCTCTAGGTCACCGATGATCCACCCGGAGTCCGCTTTGTCCAAGCTAGCAACTTCGCAAGATCAAGAATGAAAAACGAAGCTAACACTCTAAACAAGTGGGCAAGACTTGTGTAGAATGATGTTGTGGTGGCTTTTCTCACTTCAAAATCCTATCTTGATGAATTATTTGCTCTCTAGAAAATTCAAGAGAGCATGAGCTCAAGGTTGAAGAAGATGATGGATATTTTAGAAGAAGATAAGAATAACTCTCAAGAGAAAAAGAAAAACATAAGAATATATATTTTTCTTTCTTCATCTCAAACCATGGTTATCTCATTATGAATATTTTATTTTACTTTAGTTAAACAAAAGAGAAAGATTAAACCATGGTCAAAAGTTAGGTGCAAATGGTTAGGTCACAAGAAGAGTGTAGAAACTTTGACCATGATTCAATCTTATCTCATTTCTTTTGTTTTAGCAAAAATAGAAATAAATATCCATAAAATAAACCATAGTGTGAGTCTTATATATCCACCATTTTCTATGTATAAACAACCATGATAGATGATGTATGTATGTATGTGTGCATGCACATCCATATGTGCATGAAACAATAAGAAATGCATACATGCATCCATACATCCATAGAAAATAAGAAAAGGATTTATAGTGAGAATCTAATGGTTAAATGATAAATCAACACTTGATTTATCAAGCCGGCCATATCACATATGACCCCACCAAAAGCAAGCCGCCCGATCAATACACGGTATCCCATACGCGCATTTTAATCGGGTCCATGCGCATATCGCATACGCGCACCACAACGTTTCGCCTGGACTAGGAAACTCCATTGTGGGACTCTGAGACTCATCAATACGCCGGCAGTGGGTGATGATCATATCAAGCACCCCCAAGCCGCAAGCGGTCAGCTAAACGTAACGGCCACCCGGGTATTGAGCGATCAGAAGAGAACAAGCGAACCTGCTACAACTCCCGTCGAGCCAACCGGCAACACTTCCTGTACAGTCCGGTCTCCTCGTCTGATATGTCGCATATCAAGTCTAGGGGTGGTAAACGTCAGACCCCAATAACCGATAAGTCGTACCGATGTGAGGCTCATAACGGGTCGAGAAACTACTGGCAACACTTACCAGCAAATCTCTGAATCAGCCCTGGCCAGGGACTTCCCTGTTACGGCCAATCGAGCACAGTGCAACATCAACCCCCAATACCGGGAGAGACGAAACCCCTCCTATCGCTCATTGCCTCCATGTGACTCGAGACTGTACCCAAAAACCACCGTTTTGCACGCCCTCATGGACGTGGTAAGGTGGAGATCAAAGCACGGTGGGAATCACACAAGACTCTATGACGATCTCGGGTCTACAGACTAACCTGTACAAGTGTCACCTGAGAACTGCCATCTGACGTGAGGTATAATACCATCTGGGAGTTCTCGGCGAGTCCGTCCAGTGTACCCAGTCTCCACTGAGCACCCGTATACCATCTCTGATGTCAAACACCAATGGATATGGGATCATCCATCGCCCATCTCATGGGTCGAGAAGCGTATACGCTAGTCTACACTGGTATATCGATGCCCCGTATCGATACACCTATGACTAAGGACCTTGAAGGATGTACTTATGGACTACCATGTCCCCACTTGTATGATCTGCATCATAGTCCAGGTAGTCAAGTACACATCCTAAGGGCTTTACCAACATGTAACTATAAGACAGTTTAAAGAGACTAGTATACATGTTAAGATAAAGTGCAACCAGATAGCATACTATCATATCGAGCAAGAAAGTCATCTCTATATATGTCCAAGCATCCAATATAATATACAATACTGGCCTCTAGGGCATACATACAACTAACACAGACTCCTTATGAACCTCTTCACCCGAAGCTCCTCCGTAGGTACTAAGTATGGGGCATAGCGTGACAGCTGGGTGAATTGTAAATCATAATCTGCCACCGACATACTCGCAGATTTCCGTAACGCTTCAAAACTGCTAGCTCTAGCGTCCCTCACACTCTGTGGAAGTAATCTGGCAAGAAAGTCCTCGAAAAACTCGGTCTACGACATCGGAGGTAGACCCGTAGCTCGCCCTCTCTCCATCGACTCACACCACTCCTGTGCAAGTCCCTCCAAACGAAAACTAGTCAGCTCAACTGACCTCGCATCAGAACATCGCAATGATCTACCAATTCTCGCCATCCTATTAAGAAAGGATTGAGGATCCTCCGCTATATCGGTCCCTGCAAATACCGGAGGTCTCAATCTCATAAACTCTGAAAGCGATACCTCCATCACCCTCGTGTCTACAAGTGCTACCGTCTGCATGGGCTGTACCTCGGACTCTGCCACGGTTGGTGCCGGATCCTGTCTCAGTACTCGAGTGGCCTCAGCTAACTGTCCTACCACTCGCTGTAATCCTAACATGCCCTCCTCTATCCTAGTCATGCGATTTGGAGGAGGAGGATCAACATGCTCATGCACCGCCGGAACGTCCGGTGTACCAGTCGCCATCACAGGCGGACTCGCCCTAGCTGCATCTCTGGCTGTGGCTCGCCTAGCTCGCGTTGCCATAGCAACTGGAACAAGAAACGCGAGTTGGTAAGGCTTATGAATAGGAACAATCAATAACGGAGAGTCAAAGGAAGGACAAATCCAGATATACATCCTAAGGTTTGTTAGGCTGAGTATGGTAACGTAAATATGCCGCGAAATATACGTACGGTACTGCACTCATCCTAAATCACCTACACCATCAAACTAAAGGCCATCATAAATCACGGACTCACGTCAACTTATCTTAACTCACTACTCGATTCCGTAAGGTTAATCCTAGGCTCTGATATCAACATTGTCACGACCCAAAATTTGGATGTGACCGGCACTTAGATTGTATAATATCTAAAGATATACACACAACCATAGTAAGCCGAAACCAAGGTCAAAATCCTTTTTGTGGAATTCTTTATAAAAATTTAGCTTTTAAGTAAAAATCACAGTTGTTATGAAATTAAGATATAAAAACATGTATAAAATGTTAAGTTTGGTTGCATCCCTTGTTGGAATCAACAATATCAATAGTGGAGATAAATATCCAGGAGTATATAACAATAATAAGAATTTCAGATATAAGTAAAGAAATATCTTCTAACACAACAACGATCTCCCCTGTCAAATAATATACATAAACATCTCTCATTCTAAGTCATAATACAAGGTCTGATGGAGATTTTCTAGATACAATACCAAAAGAGAAGATTACTACATATGTAACCCACCGATCAAAAGATGCGAGAAAAGCTGAAAAATGGATCTGCACTGCTGCTAACCGTCCACTCTACTCCTGCAAGGAACTGTGGTACAACGGGGGTGAGTTGCCAACTCAGTGAATATAACTAACATACAACGGTTAATAATGTAAATATGACGATCATAACTAACTGAAATGAGAGCAATTATAATGTATGATAGCATATGGAAAGTATGATTATGTACTGCCAATCACATAACCAAAACTGAAATCTCATCATTTTTTCCCAAAAAAATTTCATCTTTCCGTGTCCATCATCGACACAAACTTCCATTTCTCTCAGACATCATTCCTCGAACGATCCTGTAATCAATAATACCGGTCGGTATCATCTAGATATCCTCCGTATTTCACAACTATCTTCGGTATCGAGTAACCTCACTAGGCTCCCCCGTCTCAAATGCGGCTATCCTGCCCCTCGGTCTCGACCGGGTCCATCATATATCCAACTGTATATCTCCCCCATTCAGTCTGGATAACGTAAAATCCGCGACCGTATATCTCCCCCACTCGGTTCGGAATAAAACCAAATCATAAAATATCTCATGGTGTATATGTCACATAAATCATGAAATCACTGGATTTATATAACAGTACAGGAAAACCCAAACCATAAATTCTTAATAATACAAAGCTTCTTATATCAACTTAGAATACTCGGATGATAAACATGATGTACTTTATGCAAGTTACTACTATTGTTAATAATTTAGGTATGATAGGAATCATATTTAACAAGATGAATATTTAGTGTAAAGCTGACATGTTAATATCGACGAGGTGTGGTGTAACATGTAAAGGTGTGCACATGCGACATAACTCGTCGATAATTGTGCAGTGTTCTACGTCTATTACCATAGTGATGCATAGGTATGTATATGAATGCGCATTATTAACATAGCATACAAAAGTAAATCTTTTATTTAAATAAAACTACGGGCATAACACGCCATCTTTACAAAATTCCCCGGTAGATGTTTAGTCTACTCACCGGAAAAACGTCGTATCTACTCAGGAATCGCCAACCCTTTTCTTTTCCTTGCGGCCTCCGAAGTGCCCATATTTGAATCTAACATCGAGAATTAACTTATATAAGAAAATGGCTACTCCGATACGGCGAATATGAAAACATAAGTTCTTACGTACTAGTTATATTGCATACGACTATTTCAAACTATCTAACACTCAATCCTCACTGAAATTTAATTTAACGCTGCATCGTGACTGAAAACAGAACGCGTTACGTTTTAACCGTGTCGTATTTTAGATTTTAGATACCTTTTTCCGATATTAGCTCCAAGATTTTGTATATAGTTAAACTAACTTAATTAAACAATACCAAATTATCCTAATAATGATACAGAGACTTACCCAAAAACCCAAAACACCCTAGCTCCCTACAAATCTGGCGACGCCGGAATTCCTCTTAAGGTCGCCGGCCAAAATCCGAGCTCCCCTGTTCGTATTCCTATGGTTTGTTCTAAGTCCATTGTACAACAATTTGGCACTGTTTGGTTAAGTTAACTTTTATCTAAACAATAACAGATTTCAACAGAACTTAGTTTTGCCTAAAATACGATATTATAGACATTTTGATTTCTAATTTAAACAGATTACAGAATTTAAATCTCTACTATGATTAAGGATTTTACCTACAAATAACTTGTTGGAATAACACCCTCCAAGATGCACAAGCTCCTAGTCCTAGCTTGATGATGAACTCCTTACCTAGTTCTTCTTCTTCACTTCTCTTCTCCTTTATTTCTCTTTTTTTTTTGAATTTTAAGTGTTTTATTTTACTTTGGTTTTGAAATTTCAGAAGTTTAATTGGATTAATGATCTGAACACTTAATATATATGGTGATGGGAAGAGGGAGGTGTAGGAGGAGGTGTCAAAGACCTAGATATGCCATCCTCATGCAAGGAGGAGGTGTAGTGTGTGTGTTATGCATGAGAGTAGGAGGTGTTCATGCTTTATCATTCTAAATTGAATTATCTTAATAAAAGTCTGAACTAAACTTTATCCAACCTCTTTTCTACTTACACCCTTAACAAATTCCCATTTTGCACAATATCCTAAACTTTATATAAAACCCTTCACAACTTATGTTATTATAAAACACCCTTTTTATTTAAAATGAAGCTAAAATTCATATTAAAACCCTTATAATTTATTTATGTTACATATTAAAATCATAATTTAATTTATTTTACATACTACTCATGAAAATGTCCTATTTTGTTTTAATAAATTTTTAATTTAACATTTTATTATTTAATTAATTAATTTTACTTATTTCTTAATTTTTCAGAATGTTACATCCGCGCTGGTATGGGATGATCTCCGAAAGTCTTTTCAAGTCTCATTTGAGTTGCCGTCAAGACCCTGAAGCGAGGGATTTCCCTTGGCTTCATTAGTTGACATTGTGTCTGCAATATTGCGTCGAATGTCAAGATTGTCTCTGGGTTGTCTGTGAACCGTCAAGATTTGGAACTAAGGGACTTTGTCGTGGCTCCGATTGGTAGTATCGCGTCTGCCTCCAGCTGGGGGAGAGGAAGAACGCTAGGGTGACATCGCATCTGCTGTATCGTGACGAATGTCGAGGTGGTCTTTAGGTTATTGGTGAACCGTCGGGACATAGAACTGGGGACTTTGCCATAGCTCCGTTGTTAATTATCGCGTATGAATTCTGCTGGAATGAGGAGGAACGTTGTTGTGGGTCTCCAGGCTGTAGATTTGGCCGTCGAGACTTGGAACTAGGGACTCTGCCATGGCTCCATTTTGCTGACGTCGTATATTCCTGCGGAGACACTGATTTCTTTACGGGTCGATGCGAATCGAGATGCTCTCGTCAAGGACGCTGATTTCCTTGAATCGAGGTTCTTGCAAAGGACGCTGATTTCCTCGAAGTTGAGACGAATCGAGGTATTCCTGCAAAGACACTGATTTCCTTGCAGGTCGACGCGTATCGAGATGCTCTCATCAAGGACGCTGATTTCCCTGAATCAAGGTATTTTCCAAGGACGCTGATTTTCTCGGAGTTGAGACGAATCGAGGTATTCCTACGAAGACGCTGATTTCTCTGTGGGCCGATGCGAATCAAGATGCTCTCGTCAAGGACGCTGATTTCCCTGAATCGAGGTTTTTGCCAAGGACATTGATTTCCCTGGGGTTAGGACGAATCGAGGTATTCCTGCAAAGGCGTTGATTTCTCTGCGGGTCGATGCGAATCGAGATGCTCTCGTCAAGGACGTCGATTTCCCTAAATCGAGGTTTTTACCAAGGACACTGATTTCCCTGGGGGTTGAGATGAATCGAGGTATTCCTGCAAAGACGTTGATTTCTCTGCGGGTCGATGCGAATCGAGATGCTCTCGTCAAGGACGCTGATTTCCCTGAATCGAGGTTTTTGCCAAGGACACTGATTTCCCTGGGGGTTGAGATGAATCGAGGTATTCTTGCAAAGACGCTGATTTCTCCACGGACCGATGCGAATCGAGATGCTCTCGTCAAGGACGCTGATTTCCCTGAATCGAGGTTTTTGCCAAGGACACTGATTTCCCTGGGGTTGGTTAACTTGTTTCCGAGGCGGAGCGTTGATCCGGCGGGGAGGTCGTTGGTTGACTCTAGGTTATCTGTGGACCATAGAGTCTTAGAACTAGGGCTTTGTCGTGGCTCCGTTTTGTTGATGTCGTACCTGCTTCTGGTTGGAACGAGAATGAACGCCGTTGTTGATCTCTTGAGATGCAGTTGTTGCCATCGAGATTTGGCTCTCTTTCTGATGGAGCCTGGTGGGATGATATGGTTCCTTCTTTGTTTGTGCTGCTGGATTGTGTACAGGGATCGATGTGATCTCACCTGTAGGGCAAAAATTTCATTTCATATGTATTTTTTTGTTTTCTTTCCGCAATGCTCTATTATTTCAGCTTTTATATCGTGAAAGTCGTGATTGCCCAATCATTTCGGCTATTTTTCGTGGTGCCCAATCATTTCGGCTATTTTTTCTTTTTACTCACTGTTTTTTTTTGCGAGTTGCCAAATCATTTCGGCTGTTTTGTATGCAAACATTTTTACTTGCTGATTTTGTTGCAAGTTGCCCCATCATTTCGGCTATTTCATATGCATTTGTGGCTCGCTGACTTCTCGCTGCGAGTTTAGGATTTGATACCGATTTAGGTATCAGCATCGCTACAACTAGGATATTGCCAGGAAAGAATCATCACTTGCCTTCGTCGGTTCGAACAAAGGTGGCTTAGCAAATAGGGTTAAGATCCTGTCGACTAAGGCTTTTGACTTCGCGAGCCGTAAGGGTCTCATAAAGGTTTTTCTCCTTACGAGTCGAGAGGAACTCGTAGGTGTATTTTCTCCTTAGGAATCGTGAGGATTCCTAAGCGTATGGTCTCTTATAAGTCGTAAGGATCTTCCAAGAGTGTTTTCTCCTTATAAGTCGAGAGGACATACAAGGGTCATTCACCGTGTAAGCATATCCCTAGTCACGGGTGGGACGCCAAATATTTACTACCCTTCTAAAGAACTGAGCGATTTGCCGGAAGATGTTAGGGAAATGTTTATTCGTTCCCGTGGATTGTGTACATGGGTCAATATTGAAACGCTTGTAGGGTGAAGGCGGGGTGTGTGACGGCTTAAGAACAGGTTCAGATTCCTGTAGCTTAAGGCTTTTGAATCCTATGAGCCGTGAGGGTCTCAAAAGGCAATTCTCCTTACGAGTCGTGAGGATCTCGTAAGTGTGTTTTCTCCATAGGAATCATGGGGATCCCTAAGTGTGTTGCTCTCTTGTGAGTCGTAAGGATCTTACGCAGGTATTTTCTCCTTACAAGGTCGAGAGGACCTTGCAATTGTCTTTTAACGAGATTGCGCATTTCGAGTTTTCACAAACTCGCCGGTAGCCCTGCTGTTTTTACTCATGGAGCCCTTTCGGGTTTTCATTCGTGCCTATCTCGCTTATGGACGTACCGTTTTTTTTACCACGTCAGCCTGAGGACGGCGCGGGTTGGTAGTAATTTAACAGCGTTTCGGTCAAGCATTAGTTTAGGGACGTTTCGGTTCAACGTTAGTTTAGGGACGTTTCGGTCCATTGTTTATAAGTCGTACATGTTTGAAGATCTTTCAGCATTCTTTTAGTTTTTGCCGAAAGAACAATTTCTTATGGAGCTTCCCCTATAAAAGAGCATGATTCCTCCGGCGTGTTTATCTTTTTCTGAGCAAGTGGTTGTGGCGGGTTCACCTTCCAGTTGTAAGACAACGCGAATTTGCCCTGTTGGTAATCATCCTCAATCCAGCCTTTGAAGACGTAGCAATTTTTGAGTGGGTGACCTATTACTCTATGGTAGGGACAATAGTTTGGATGGTTAACGTCACCCAGTTGTGACGGACGTTTTGTATCTGGCAGAGTGATGAGCCCGTTGCGCACTGCCAGTTCGAAAAGTCTCCTTGTTTTATCCCTGGGAAATGAGTAAGGTCGTTTCAACTTCTCATCGAGGGATTGCGGCTTGTTGCTTTAACGAAAAAACGGTCTCGGGTTACTCGGCTGTTGTTGAGCGTTGGCGACAAAGGTCGCTTTCCCTTTGCCTTTTTCATTCCGAAAATCCACTTTTGAAGGGAAAGGCCTATAGCCCATCTGGTCCATTTGGGCCAGCTTGTCAATCAAGGCCTGGAAGATGGTCGGCTTGAAGAACATCATGAATTGGGAGATAGTCGACTAAGGGTCAAGGGTCAACATGAACATGCCCACGGCAGGAGCTTCTTCTATGCATTGTTCGCATCTTGACCATAGATTCCGCCACCGGATTGCATACTGCACCCATGTCACTCCTGTCTTCACTCTGGCGTTGATCAATGCCGTGATCGGGGTGCGTTCGCTGGCGCTTGCGAACCGCTGAGTGAATAGCAACTCCATCTATGTAGTTTTGACAGAGTCGTCGGGAAGCTCTGAGTACCATTCGAACGCCGTCTCCGCCAAGATGCCGACGAATTGGCGGAGCAGTGGCTTATCATCCCCTCCAGTGTTGCTGCAGAGAGCTTTGAACTGAGCAACATGTTGATGGGGATTGCCTGTCCCCTTGTACACATGGAATTTAGGAATCGTATATCCTGGCGGGTACTTTATTTGATCGTACCAACCCGGATAGGGCCGTCCACTTCTGACGACTTGGCCAGCCGCTTCATTTGCTTGATGAGCTCGTATTTGTTGAGCTATATAATCATCGAGCGTGGCTTTGGAGATGGTCTCCTCTTTGGCCGTTGGCAGGGCCAGCAGAGGATTTGATGTCTCTCCTCTATCACCTTCAATTATTATTGGAAGATCTTCGGCTGGAGGGTCTGGCCGGATCATCATGCCCACCATATCTTGGAATAGAAGGGTTATTTGTTTTATATTGGCCGCTTGTTCTGCGGCCTCTTTGTCCTTCTTCTCAATCATTCTCAGAAGGAATTCGGAATCAGTTTCCTGCTCACGGCGCTGCTCCGAGGATGTCTCCGGGCTTGCTTTTGGTCCCGTGAGTGCGGCCATAGCTGTTAGCATCTCTTGGAGCTTTTGTTGTTGTTGCTCCTGAGCCTTAGTCACTGATCGCATAAGCGGTCGATGACCTGTGGAGATACAGCTATCCTCTTTTCCGGATGCCATATAGATGGTATGCACCACCATGCCCCCGGACTTGGGGCGTTTAGATTCAGTGTCTTTGCGATTTGCCAAAGACGCAGGGATTTTCTCCGGCCTCCTTCTTTTGTGGGGGGTCGAAGCTGAGGGAGCCGTTGCAGCGGGTATCCAAACAGATGACACCTTTTGTGGCTTGACAGGATGGTCTTCTTCTCGCCGAACTTTCATCTTTTTCTGTCGGAGGGGGTAGTCTTGATCAATCACGGAGTCTTGGACCTGTCGCCAGACCATGTGAATTTTGGAGGACAGCCGTTGAGGGGGCTGTTCTAGCTTCACCTTTGTAGCATTCTCCATAGGTGGAAGAGATCTTTTTGGCACAGCAGTCGGAGAGTTCTTGTGCACCCTCCTAAGTGGTTCAAAGCTATTCCCAGTTGAAACAGCAGCATCGACTTCCACCGTCGGAGCTGGCGGAGTAAATCCCGAAGGGGAACTGCCCCCAACTTTTCTCACCCGTCGCCAGTGGCGACGTCGAGCGTGTCGAGCGGCCGGGATCACCTCCGCTGTTGGATGAGCTTCCTCATACCCCCTGCTTTGAGGAGAGTCTGTTATTGGCGCTAGCCTGTCGAAGACTGACGTCCGTTGAGAAGAGATAGTCAGTCTTGCGAAGGCCGACTTTCGAACAGGGGAAGCAGCATTCGTGACTTTGCGTAGAGTAGGAGCTGAAACGGCCAGTCTTGTGAAGACCGACCCCTTAGCAGGAGAAACCGCCTTGGTGACTTCAGGAGTAGGAATGGCTATCGGCTTCGGGATAACCCCTTCAGGAATTGTGGGCTTCTTGACGGGCCCATCTGAGCTTCGGCCCAGTCTGCTGAAAACTGAGGCACTGGACTTGGGTTACCCGTTGAGAGGGTCGTGGTGGTTGCAAGCCGATCAAAGACCGACTTCTTCGGAGCTTCTTGCAACAGTATTTGGGCATTGAAGCTCGTTGGTAGGATCATGGTCCCGAAGAATAGCCCAGTGGTGGCTAGGGTCACCTGTTCCACTGGCATGGCGAAGATGGAGGCCACTTGGGGTCTGTAAGTCACTCCTCCGGACAGGACGCAGTGAGAGTTGCAGTTGCAGTTAGTACAGTTTGAAGCCATTAATCTTCTGTTTTTCTGCACGGAGCAAGATACCAAATCTTAGTACTTCACATCCAAAGGCAACCATGTCAAACCGCGATTTATTCGCGAAACACGACACACGAAGTGTGGAGTGGAAAGAGGAAAAGATCCTACCAGGCGTGCCAGAATCGGTTCTCCGCCGAAAGACGTGACCGAGACGTTGGGACGTCAGGCCTGAATTCCGAGGGCAGATGCTATTTGGTGCTATCCATCCACCTCTCCGAAGATACCAAGTTGATTTATGACACCATGTATCGAAGGTTTAAATGGATGCGGCCGATGTAGCAGACTTCGTCAAATTCCCCCTCGTTGAGGGGTTTTTGATTGTGGGGACGCTCTTCCCTACAAGCGCAAGCCCCTGCAGTTAATTACACTACCGCATCGCGGTAACCACTTTCTCCTTCTCCCGATGGTCACTTCGTGTCGTGTGTGTTTGTTATGTTTTTGGTTGCCCGTGGATTGTATACGGAAACTAATTTATGTTGTCGCCCGTAAGGCGTGGATTAATCCAAATCCGTATTTTCTTATATTTGGGTTTGGGTTGGGTTTGAGGATCGTTAGTCTCATTTAAGGCTAAGATGAAATTAAACGTTTGTTAAGGATACGTTAGTCCAATTTTAGACTAAGATCTACTCAACAATTTGTTACGAATACGTTAGTCTAATTTTAGACTAAGATCTACTTAACAGGATCATTTAGATCTAACAAAAGAGCATTTGGGCTCTATTGTTTTAGTTTAGGGACTTTGCGGTCCATGGAGTTTAAGGACATCATAGTCCATAGTTTAAAGACGTCATAGTCTGTAAAGTTTAAAGACATCATAGTCTATGAGTTTAAGGACCTCACAGTCCGTGGTAGTTTAGAGACATCGTAATCTGTAAAGTTTAAGGACATCATAGTCCATGAGTTTAAGGACCCCACAGTCCATGGAATGTCTGGTTGTCGGGACGCGTCACCTCTCTGAAGACGTTGAAAGATTACAACGACAAATATCATAGGACTGAAGAGATATGCCCTTGAACCAATATTGGTTGAGGGATATGTAGTTGGATTGATTTAAGGATCGTTAATCTCGTTTGAGACTAAAATCAACTTAAACGTTTGTTAAGGATACGTTAGTCTAATTTTAGACTAAGATCTACTTAACAGGATCATTTAGATCCAACAAAAGAGCATTTGGGCTATGTTGTTCAGTTTAGGGACATTGCGGTCCATAAGTTTAAGGACATCATAGTCCATGAGTTTAGGGACCCCACAGTCTATAGTTTAAAGACGTCATAGTCTGTAAAGTTTAAGGACATCATAGTCCATGATTTTAAGGACTCCACAGTCCGTGGAATGTCTGGTTGTCGGGACCCGTCATCTCTCTGAAGACGTTGAAGGATTAACGACAAATATCAGAGGAGTGAAGAGATGTACCCTTGAACCAATATTGGTTGGGAGATCTGTAGTCCAATTTGGAACTAAAATCAAAGATTTATGAGAACATGGGCTCAATTAATCTAAGTTAGGGTTCTGTGACCAGTTTGGGCTCGGCCCATTCAGTTAAAATGTTAAACATTTAACAATGCTGAGCATTGGTTTGGTTTCTGACAATTGTTTTTTGTCTTTTATTGAGTGCTGAGCACTCATTATAGCTCTGGAGCTTTATTTATAGAACAGTTTATGTTCTCTTAGCGCACACGTGAGGAGCACGCGGCGCGTTTGGCGCTGAGCGCCAGTCAATGAGCGCATTGCGCTTCTGGTTAAGTAGCGCACGCTTGAGGAGCACGTGGTGCACTTGGCGCTGTGCGCCAGACAATGAGCGCAGTGCGCTTCTGGTGAAGTAGCGCACATGTGAGGAGTACGTGGCGAGCTTGGCGCTGTGCGCCAGACAATGAGCGTATTGCGCTTCTGGTGAAATAGCGCACACGTGAGTAGCACGTGGCGCGCTTGGCGCAGTGCGCCAGACAATAAACGCAGTGCGCTTCGTGTGAAATTTGGAGCACTAAGGCTCTGCAACGCTATGCGTTAGTTTTGGAGCGCTGAAATGCTTCTTTTGATTAGAGCGCTAGGGCTCTTTTTAGGAAGCCTTGCACCCTGAGAATTAAATTCTCTTTCTTATAAGAGACTTTGTCTCATGGATCTAAGAACAAAGTTCTTATTTTATTATAGGAGATGTTTCAATCTCTTATGTTTTTGGTGAAAGGCTCTGCCTTTATGGATCTATGATCCTAAAAGAATTGAATTATTCTCCCCCCTTTTTATAATGAGATATTATGATCTCTGAAAGAAAATTTGTCTTATAGATCTATGATCTGAAGAAGATTAAGTTCTTCCCCTTATTTTTTATGATGAGATACTTTGATCTCTGTTGTGAAAGACCTTGGTCTTATAGATCTATGATCTTAGAAAAAGAAGTAAATTCTTCTTTTATATGAGATGATTTCATCTCTCTGTTCTTTTTTTTTACCTTGAAGAAAATTTTCTTCTTGTGAGAGCTTGCTCTTTGTCTTTGAATTTCTAAAAGCTTATGAGGGGTTCCTCTCTATGTTTCTCTGTCTCCCAGACTTGAAGTCTTGGGGCCTTTTTATAGTGAAGGATGATTTGTTCAATCGGTTAAGGAGATCTTTTCTCTAATTGATTTGGGGAGTGTTTCCCCCGTTGGATCTTTGATCCAAGGGATTCCGATTTACAGAAGGCAATCTTCTTGTTTTTAACAAGATTGGGAAATCTTTTCCCATAAAGAATTTATTCAGTATTTTGGTGATTTTTAATCACCATTAGATCATTGATCCAACGGTGCTCTGATTTACAGAGCACAATCTTTTTGTTTGGAAAGATTTTGAGGAATCTTTCCTTAACAGAATTTTATTCTGGTCAATTGATGATTTATCATCTTTATTGGATCTTTGATCTGACGGTGGGGAACATTTAGTTCCAGCGCTAGCGCACTCATGCTTTGCACGTGAGCGCTGGCGCTCTTTGCGCGAGCGCACTCGTGCTTTGCACGTGAGCGCTGCTTGCTGGCGCTTTATGCAGCGCCGCTTCATTTCAAATTTTGAAAATTTGAACAGAGCTTTGCTCTGATTGGGGGAAACAGAGACCAACTCGAGGAGTCGAGTCCGGGTCTCCTAACTCTAGAATTGGTAGGGTTGCTTGCCGCTCTCGTAGGGGTCAAGGGATGTGGGTTTGGCTATTCATCGCGACCGTGGAATCCGTGTTTTATACAGGCTCAAAATAAAACATGGAACTCCTAGTATATCCAATATTTCATATGTCTCTTCCGCTACTCTGTGATGTGATCACTGTGGATTCTGAGACGAATGGATATACATTATATATGAGATATATAGTAAACGTTGCATATGTTTTGCACCCGCACTAGTCCCGTCCTGCTATGCCGTTAGTTAAGTAACCTAACGGTGCATAACGGGACACTGTGGCGAATACGGATGGCATAAGCGTACGTTGTATTTTCGTTTCTTCTGTGATACTTAGGAAGCATAAATGATGGGACTTCATTAATGAGATTAATGAAAGAAAAGAAACCTAAAAGATATTGTAGAATCAAATTTTTAAAAAAAGGGTAGCTCTAGTTTTTGCTTTGCATAGCGGTATTCAAGAATATCCAGCACCTTATTCGATAAGGAAAGAGCCGAGATCCCTTCACCGGGAGTAACCTCTTTAGCAAAACTAGCTGATGCTACAACACTCGGTTTGTTTTGATTGCTTCTATAGTTCTTGTTTTGCATAGCGGTTTTTGTGAAATATCCCGCACCTTATTCGATAAGGAAAAAACCGAGATCTCTTCACCGGGAGTGACCTCTTTAGCGAAACTACTAAAAGCCTCAAAAACATTCCTTTTCAAAATTCACTCGATTCTACAACGATATCAAGTTCATTACACAATAGGTTTTCTGAAAAACCTGTCGTAGCCCTCCGTCATTTCAGATAAGTATTATTTAGTATTCGTGCTGCTTTTGTTGACCTCTGTCAAGGCGTAGTGTGCGGTAGCTGATTAGTGCTTATCTGTAAAGCATATGATGCGATTGGATTAGGATAGTCGTACGACCTTGTTGACCTCTATCAAGGGTCATGCGGGTGGGTTTGATTCAATCAGAAATGACGGGTTGAACTTGATTAGTGCACTATAATTTGTTGACCTCTGTCAAGGTCATAGCATGCTAGGGGCAAAATATTATCGGGAATTTCAAGTGTTGAAATTTGCAATGAGTTCTTATACCTTCTATGAGATAGTTGGATCCCGATACCCACTGCGAGTAAGTGTTACTCCTGGGAGAGTTTTACACAAGACAATTAGCCGATCAAGTAGGTGTCTAGAAAGGTGTTTACAGGGTTATGCCTCTGGGAAAATGAGGTTTATTTTAGTTAGGTCTGTGCGAAAGCACGGGGAACCTCCCTCAAAGTACCGGCACTGGCCTGGCTGAAAGATTGGCGAAATTGTAGGGTGTAATTAATCCCGGCTAGTCTTTCCTTTTAGAGTTTGAAGGAAGATTTGATAAAAGCAGTGGGAGCCATCCTGATTAAATAAAATAATAACCAATCTGATCTTGCAAGAGCATACGGTAAAGTGTTTTCTACTCTCCCTCTCCAGGTAGCGACCATGTCAGGCCTTAATCAAGATAATAATATGGATGTATTGATCGAACCCGCTTGTTATACTGAGCAGGTGAACGTTGGTTCCGTTCTTTCTTATAATTGTTATAAGACTGAGCAGGGAATGGGGATGTATCCGGATTCCCACGCCACCCAAACGAAGAATAAGTATGTTGATGCGTCTTCTTCGGGTGTGTTAGTTATTGAGAACTGTTTCTCAGTTCACTCTACGTCCTGGGTATTAGACACCGGATTGGGATCTCACATATGTAATATGTTACATGGGCTAAGGAAAGGTAAAGAACTAGGAATAGGTGATCATTCTGTAAGAGTAGGGAATAGTGCAAATGTTGCAGCCAAAGCTGCTGGCGAATATCACCTTGTACTACCAAATGTTAGTACATTGATTCTGAACGAATGCTATTACATTCCGACCCTGATATGCAATCTTATATCAGTTTCTTTATTAAGTAAAGAAGAATATAATTTTATAGTACATGATAATATTATGAACATCTACCTGAATCAAAAGTTGATTGGATCAGGCTCGTTAAATAATGGTATATACGCTCTAAATCAAACCACGGTTCTTAATGTACAAAACACACAGAAGAGGAAGAGTTCAGAAATGAACGAATCCTTCTTGTAGCATTGTAGACTAGGTCATATCAACGCGACACGACTCGCTAAGTTACATAAAGATGGATATTTGAATCCGTACAAATTTTCATCTTATGACACTTGCCAGTCACGTCTCAAAGGCAAAATGACCAAAACTCCGTTTACAGGACACGGAGAAAGAGCTAGTGAGCTCTTGGGACTGATACATAGTGATGTATGTGGTCCTATGTCTACACATGCCAGGAATGGTTCCGCATACTTCATTACATTCACTGACGATCTCTCAAGTTCGAACATGTGTTTGAACACAAGTCTGAAGCTTTTGAGAAATTCAAGTAATATAAATCCGAAGTCGAGGACCAAACGGGTAAAAGTATTAAAATCCTTTGATCTGATCGAGAAGGTGGATACTTGAGCACGGAGTTCCTGGACTTTCTAAAAGAGAATGGGATTCTCTCTCAGCTTACTCCTCCATATACACCACAGCACAATGGTGTATTGGAATGGAGGAATCGCGCCCTATTAGATTTGGTGCGCTCTATGATGAGCACCACTGAGTTACCTATTTCCTTTTGGGATTATGCATTTGAAGCAGCAGTATACCTATTGAATCAGGTTCCATCAAAATATGTACCTACCACACCATATGAGATATGGAGTGGGAAGAGACCATGTCTTAAATGAGTTAAGATATGGGGTTGTCCGGCCTATGTAAAAAGACAAAATCCGGACAAACTCGAGGCACGATCAGTTCTTTGTAAGTTTGTTGGATATCCTAAACATTCAAATGGATATCTATTTTACCATAGTGAACAACAAAAGGTGTTTGTTGCTCAACATGCCACCTTTTTAGAAAAAGAATATCTTGCAAAAGAAATTAGTGGCGAAAAGGTAGAGCTGGAATAAGTTCCAACAGAACAAACTACAACTGAAGATTTAGTGGAACCAGAGGATTCGATAGTTCCCAACGAACCTCAGCCTCTCCGCCGATCTAGTAGGGTTCCTCATCCACCTGAGAGATACTACGGTTTTCTCATTGATGGTGGAAGCGGGGATTGCATCATGGAGGATGATGACCCGACTAGCTTCGAGCAGGCCATCACAAGTGGGGACTCTGTGAAGTGGCTGGATGCAATACGATCTGAGATGGAATTCATGTACACCAACAAAGTATGGACTTTGGAAGTTGTTCCTGAAGGGGTAAAACCCATTGGGAGCAAATGGATCTTTAAGAAGAAACTTGGTGTATATGGAAAAGTTGAGAATTTCAAAGCTAGACTTGTTGCAAAGGGTTTTCGTCAAAAACCAGGTGTGGATTATGACGAAACATTTTCTCCAGTGGCTATGCATAAGTCCATCCGGATCCTACTTGCCATTGCTGCATACCATGACTACGAAATCTGGCAAATGGATATTAAGACCGCCTTTCTAAATGGTTCTTTTGAAGAGTGCGTGTACATGACTCAGCCAGAGGGCTTCATAGACAGTGGGAGCAGCAGAAAGGTGTGCAAGCTGCTTAAATCCATCTACGGGTTAAAGCAAGCATCGCGGAGTTGGAACATCTGTATTGATGTAGTTATCAAAGAGTTTGATTTCATCAAAAACGTAGATGAACCATGTATATATAAGAAGGTGGCAGAGAGCATGGTTGTCTTCCTCGTATTGTACGTGGATGACTACTCTTGATAGGAAATGATATTCCTATGCTGCAATCGGTCAAGCTCTTCTTATCACAAAGATTCTCAATGAAAGATCTAGGGGATGCCTCCTATATCTTGGGGATTAATATCTATAGAGATAGATCTAAACGGATACTGGGATTGTCCCAATCCAGGTATATTGACACCATACTAAAGAGGTTTAGTATAGAAGAATCCAAGCGTGGGTTTTTATCCACGATCTCAGGACTCACTCTCTCCAAAGAGATGTCTCCCAAGACTGATTTGGAGAAAGCTCGCATGCAACAGATACCCTATGCTTCGGTAGTAGGCTCTCTCATGTACGCGATGCTATATACCAGACCCGATGTAGCACACTCACTAAGTGTAGTGAGTAAGTATCAAGCGGATCCTGGAGAGAGTCACTGGACAGCTGTGAAGATCATTCTCAAGTACTTGAGAAGAACTAAAGAGATGCTCTTGGTGTATGGTAACGGAGTACTCCAAGTGGAGTCCTTTACCGATTCGAGCTTCCAGAGTGATAAGGACGACTCTAAATCGCACTCGGGATTTGTCTTTACCCTCAATGGAGGGGCGGTATGCTGGAAGAGTTCCAAGCAGGAAACCGTGGCAGACTCGACGATGGAGGCTGAATACATCGCTGCCAACGATGCTGCCAAAGAGGCTGTCTGGATGAAGAAGTTCAAAACTGAACTTGGAGTGGTTCCATCCATTGAGTATCCAATACCTTTGTATTGTGATAACAATGAAGCGGTAGCTTTGGCCAAGGAACCGAGGTCCCATCAGCGATCCAGGCATATTCTGAGTCGGTATCACCTGATTCGGGAGATATTTGATCACCGGGAGATCGAGGTCAAGAGAGTTGACACGAAGAACAATACAGCGGATCCACTCACGAAGGCCATTCCCCAGATCCAGTTCGAGAGACTCTTCGGGATGTTGGGTATGCGATACTATAGCAGCTGGCCTTAGTGCAAGTGGGAGATTGTTAGTTGTATGTATGCCCTAGAGACCATTATTGTACATATGATGTATATTATAGTAGATGCTTGGACATATATAGAGAGGACTATCTTGCTCGACATGATAGCATGCTATCTGGTTGCTCTTTATCTTAACATGTATACTTGTCTCTTGATACTATCTTGTGGTTACATGTTGGTAAAGCCCTTAGGATGTATACTTGACTACCGGGATTATGATGCAGATCATACTAGTGGGGCCATGGTAGTCCATAAGTTCATCTTTTAATGTTCTTAGTTGTGGGTGTATCGAGACGGGGCATCGATATACTAGAGTAGACTAGCGTATACGCTTCTCGACCCATGAGATGGGCGATGGATGATCCCATATCCATTGATGTTTGACATCAGAGATGGTATACGGTGCTCAGTGGAGACTGGGTATACTGGACGGACTCGCCGAGAACTCCTAAATGGTATTATACCTGACATCAGATAGCAGTTCTCTGGTGACACTGGTACAGGTTAGTCTATTGACCCGAGATCGTCATAGAGTCTTGTGTGATTCCCACTGTGCTTTGATTTCCACCTTACCACGTTCAAGAGGACGTGCAAAACGGTGGTTTTTGGGTACAGTCCCGAGTCACATGGAGGAAATGAGCGATAGGAGGGGTTTCGTCTCTCCCGGTATTGGGGGTTGATGTTGCGCTGTGCTCGATTGGCCATAACAAGGAAGTCCCTGGCCAGGGCTGATTTAGAGATTTACTGGTAAGTGTTATCAGTAGTTTCTCGATCCGTTATGAGCCTCGTATCGGCATGACTTATCGAGTTATTGGGGTCTGACATTTACCACCCCTAGACTTGATATTCGATATCTTAGACGAAGAGACCGGACTGTACGGTAGTGTTACTGACAGGCTTTACAGGAGCTAGAGCGGGCTTGCTTGTTGATCTTCTGATCGCTCAATACCCGGGTAGCCGTTACATCCAACTAGTACCGCTGACGGCTTGTGGGTGCTTGATGTGATCATCATCTACTGCCGGCGTATTGACGAGTCTTTAGAGTTCTACATAGAGGTTTTACTGTCTCAGGAAAAACGAAATAGGAGCACATATGTGATATGTGCAAGACCGAGAATAATAAGAGTATGTGATACCATATTCTATTCTCGCGATATTTGTATCGGTCGGTTATATGTGATATAGCCGGGTTATCGAATCAAGTGTTGATTCGATACGTTGGTACATATAATATTAGTCGGTTATATGTGATATAGCCGGATTATTAAATCAAGTGTTGATTTGATAATTTAGTGTATAATTGTATATTTGATATACTAGTTTATATTAATTAGCTCACTTAAGCATTTATTTTCTCACATGTGCACACTTAATATATATGTGATATATATTAATTGTGTTCTATTCTGCGTCATGGTTGTTGATACACACTACATGAGTGGATGAGACTTACACCATACTAATTATAATGTAGGATTTAAATATTTAAAGTAAATCCAAATTAGTGGATAATTGCTCACATGCATGAAGCTTGTAGAAGCTTGTGGATGCATTGACTTAGTCCACTCATTTTGTTTCACTTAAGATATTTATTAAGCTAACCATTATAATTTAGCTATGGTTATACCTCTACATGAGTTAGTATATGATACAAACTCACCCATGGTTGATTCTCTCACCTCATTAGTTCATTCTCATCTCTTGACTTCATCTTCTTCATCCTTGAGAAAAAGCTTGCTAGCTTTTTCCAAAGTGAGAAAATATTGTGAGGAAAATAAAACTAAAGTGAGCCCACTTTCTACTTCATCATCCTCTACCAGATTAGCACTTTAGTATAGGGAGTTAACTTCACTAATCTCTCATTAGCGAAGTGGTAGCTTGAGTTAGTGTCTCCTCGACGTAGATCATTTTCGGCCTCGAAGACTTCAAGCAAGATCGTTCCTTTCACCTTGAGAAGCCATGCAAGAATATGGGAGTTTCATGATCACAGCGAAGGGACCACTACAAGGAGCTATTGAAGTGAAGGACCGGTCTACAAAGGTTGTATTCCGTTATCACTTAGATGTAAAGTTGTTTACTTTCTAGTTTAGCTCCTAAAACTCTAGTTAGATCCTAGGTTAGGGTTGTTTGGCACACTAAATTTTTAAATACGGCATGTTTGATGCCTTGTGAGACCTTGTGGTTATGCTTAAGAACCTTACAGTTCTGTACGCCCAGAGAGCTTCGTGTAGCCTTTCGTGCCTGTCTTTTTTGTTTCTGGACATCGTTTTCTTTATAATCTATATCAAGGTCTTGTTTAAAACTTCGGCTAGACCATTGGTCTGAGGATTATAAACTGAAGAGTATCTCCAATATATTTTATGTTATTGTGTGAAGCGGCTGATTTTATGACTTCTATAAGCTGGCCCATTATCCGAGATAATTCGTCGCGGAGTGCCGAACCGATAAATGACATGCGTTCTGAAGAAATGGAGGATATTCTCTGTCTTAACCTCACTTAGTGGTACTGCTTCTGCCCACTTAGAGAGGTAATCGGCCGTTGTCAATATAAACCGATGTCCTTTGGATGACGTCGGTTTAATGGGGCCAATTATATCGGTTCCACACATTTCGAACGGCCAGCTAGCCACTGTTGGGTGTAGCGGATTTGGATGTTGGTGGATGAAGTCCCCTTGAATTTGACATGAGTGATACTACTTTGCATATTCAAGGCAGTCCTGAATCATTGTGGTCCAATAGTAACCCATTCTTTTTATCTTCAGCTTCATCTTTGGCCTGGCTTGATGAGAACCGCAGAGTCCGTCGTGAGTTTCTTGGATGTCTTTTTTGCTTCCTCCAGCCCCAGGCATCTTAACCATAAACAATCAAATGATCTCTTATATAGAGTACCATTGACGAAGGCGAATGATAGAGCTTGTTTCATGAGCTGATAGTTAGATGACACGTCTTCGGGCGTTCGTTGGGACTTAAAGTAGTCTATAAAGACTTCCCTCTAGTCCTTGATCTTTTCTTCGTCCTCCATTTGAAGGGCTACTTGTTCGGTCGATTGTTTTCCATCAGATGGCTCTATTAAGTCTTCCGAAGATATATCTGTTAGCGCAAAAACCCTGCGGCTTTGCACAATGATCCTTACGTCATCGAGGTTTTCATCTGCCAGTTCCTCAGCCAATTTGGCCAATGCATCTGCCTTGCTATTTTCTGCATGCGATATACACTTCAGGATGTTGGAAGTGATTTGTGTCAGTAGTTGCTGCACTCTTTCGCCATTCTTTATCAGCTCTAGCTTGCACGCCTGATAGTCACCATTTACTTGGCTAGCGATCAGCTGGGAGCCTCCATATATGAGGAGGTCTTTATTCCCATGTCGATAGCGATCTCTAGACCTACTAGCAAAGCTTCATATTCAGTTTCATTATTAGTCCTTGGCTCTGTTAAGGAGAGGGCATAACGTAATATCTCTCCTTGTGGAGTTAGGAAGATAAGGCCCACCCCGGCTTTGATTATGGGGGTGTTTTGCTTTTGCCGCTTCATAGAAGATGCTCCATAGAAGTAGAGTTCCTATTGGGAATCATTTTCTTCTTCGATTGCATCGAATGCATGTTCGTCTGGCAACTCGCAATTCAATGGGGAGTCGGTTGATACCGGATGCTCCGCGAGAAAGTCGGCGATGGCCTGACCTTTCACTGCTTTAATGGGTCGATACGTTACTGAGAACTCCATCAGGAGGAGGGCCCACTTGGCAAGCCTACCTGTTAGAATGGCCCTTGACATTAGATATTTAAGAGGATCCATCTTTGATATGAGATGAAGCTCATGTGCCAAGACGTAATGTCGGAGCTTCGTTATTGTGAAGATCAAAGCCAGGCAATGCTTTTCGATAGGGGAATAGTTGTTTTCTGCCCCAAGGAGAACTCGACTCAAATAGTACAGAGCTCTCTCTTTTCCCTGTTTGTTCCTTTGTGCCCATAATACGCCTAAAGAACCCTTAAGGGCCGTTGTATATAGGATAAGGGGTTTTCCCTTAACCGGAGTGGTCAATACCGGTGGATTTTGCAGGTATTGCTTGATTTCGTCCAGTGCATTTTGGCACTTTTGATCCCATACGAACGGAGTCCCCTTCTTCATCAAATGACTGAAAGATTGGCTATGAATCGCCGGATATATGCGAGCTTTCCTTAGAGAGACCGCGGTTGTTTGAGGGTTCTTGGCGTGGGCATTTCCATAATCGCCTTGATCTATGAGGGATCGATTCGATACCCCGGTGGCATATGATGAATCCTAGGAATTTGCCTGAGGAGAATCCAAACACGCATATTAAAGGATTCATCTGCAAATTATACTTCCGAAGACATCGGAACATTATTTTCAGATGTTCCCAATGTTCCTCGTGAGATTTGCTCTTCATTACAAGGTCGTCGATGTAGCATTCGACATTCTCATGGATGAGGTCATCAAAGATCTTTTTCATGGCCCTCTGGTAGGTAACTCCAGCGTTCTTTAAGCCGAAGGGCATCACCTTATAACAAAATATGCCCCGCGGAGTCTGGAAGGCGGTATACTTTTGGTCTTTCGGATGCATTTTTATTTGGTTATATCCTGAATACCCTTCCATGAAGGAGAAACCTCATGGGTAGACGTGTTATAAATCATCAGCTCGGTAACAGGTACTGAGAAGTCATCCTTCGGGTAAGCTTTGTTGAGGTCCCGAAAGTCTACGCAGATGCCGACTGTCCCATTTTTCTTCATCACTGGAACAATGTTAGTAATCCATTCGGGATATTGAACTTCTTGGATGAAGCCAGAGTCGATTAGTTTCTTGACTTCGGCGTTGATACCCATCTCAAGTTCGAGTTGCATCCTTCTCAGCTCCTGTTTGATTGGCTTGATGTCCGGCCATATGGCCAGTTTATGTACCGCTACTTTTGGATCTAGACCTGGCATCTCGGAATAGTTCCATGCGAAATAGTCTTTATATTGCATGAGCACGTATTTTAACGTGGTCACCTATTTTTCAGATAGCAGTTCACTGACGAATGTTAGCCTCGGATCATTTTCCATTCCTAAGTCAATTTTTCTTAGGTTGTCTGCCGTGGTATGTATCCCATCTTCCAGCTCTTTTAGTGCCGGTGGAAACTCTGAGGTCGCCTCTTCTTCGTCTTCATTTGTGAAGTACATATGGAGGTCATCCATAGTCTCGTGCCCTCCCTCTTTTTAGAGTGTTATCATATGGAAAGTATGAGTTCGCTTCCCTTTTTGTGGTTGAGCTGGTCCTATCCTGACGGTATAGGTCCTTTTTGGCTCGTGTTTTTGTGGCGGGGTTATCCTCCAGCTGCCAGATAACATAAACCTGTCTTGTCAATATTCTTCTTCTACCCAGTCTTTGAAAGTAAAGCAGTTTTCAAGGGGATGACTTATTGCTCGGTGGTAGGAGCAATAATCCGGATGATGAATCTCGTTTATTTGTTCGGAATGCCGAGAATCCGGAAGCGTCATTATTTGATGCTTCATGACAAGGTTGATTATTTTCCTTGTCTTGTCTTGAGGGAAAGAGTATTCCCAACCCATCTTCTTTATAAAGGACGAGCTCCAATCGAGTTTTTCTCGATTACATGGCGTCTTGGATCCACTTTGTCATTTTCGAACGTTGTTTGCGTTCTTTGCCCTCTTTCTACCCCTATTTCGGGATTTTTCCCTTTCGCGAGAACATACAGTGGGCTGGGGATGAAGAGCAATACAGTATTTCTTCTCCGCAGATTGCTGATTGAGACGCTGCATCCTCGGGATGCACCGTGGACTGAGATTGTAACTAAACCGAATTTTCATAAATGGCCATTTCGCGGCTGTGGTTATCCCGACTCTTTTGACAAGCTTCTTTTATTAGCATGTCGACTTGTTCTTCGAGTGACGGACTTAACGTTTTTAGAGCGGGATTTCACTCTGTTTTGATGTCACAGCTATTTGGAAGAGCGTTTTCCCCTTCACTGGAGCTGTTTATGACGCGGAAAATCTAGAACCGCTCCCGTTTCTTAGACCGAACATATCCGAGCCCGCTTGTCTCCATCTTTCCGTTGAGAATCTTTTGCTGAGTCCCGAGAATATCCCAAATCTTTTTGTAGAATTGGGCTTGTCGAACAGTTTGTTCGAAGGGTACACCTTGGCATCTTAACAGCCTTTCCAATCCCTCTACATAGTTTCTCGGCAGACGGATTGGTTGAAACCTATTGAGTGCAAAATCGCCACCATGCCAGATTTCTTTTTCTACTTTATTTTCCGTAGATCGGTAAAAGAGAATCTCTTTTTCACCTCTTCGCCTAAGAGGCACATAAAACGTTTATAGCTCTTATACGCTGTATTTATTAAGTGCATCAAGTTCCTTATAATACCGAGGCGGAGCCATTATAATTTGTAGACTCTGATCTACTCTAGCAAAGGTTTGCATTGACGGGCGGACGGAGAACACTGTGCTGGCCTCGTCCTCTGAGTCGCTTTCAAATACCAAAATAGGAGTAGATGGTCCGGGCCTATTATTTTCTTTATGGGGTTGTCCCGATTAGACTATTTCTTCATCTTCCTCGGTGTCGCTCCCAATGATTAGGATAGTGGCGATGGACTTCTGTTTATCCTCCAGCTTATGACACCTTTCCATATTCTCGAAATCTGGTAGGAAGTATTTTGTGTCTTCATATTTTCGAACCTCGTTTACGGAGAACGGATTTAACTCCCCTGTGACGGTGTATTCCAAACCATCCTTGAAATACTTCATACACTGATGTTGTGTAGAAGGGATGACGTTGTATTCATGTAACCAAGGCCTGCCGAGCAAAGCGTTATAACAATTTTTGGCATCAACGACATGAAATTTGATGTCAGTGACGAGCGGCCCGAAGCATAACGCTAGTATTACAGACCCAATCGTCTGTGACGACTGTGAGTCGAATCCGAAAATGGTAATTTTATCTCGGGCAAGGTGCTAAACGTCCATGCAAATTTCCTTCAGCATCCTCACGTTGAGAAGGTTGACGGAGGATCCGTTGTCGACAAGGATTTTTCCTATCTTGATGTCGTGGCAGTACCCTGTGACGTATAATGGGAGATTATGTTCGCACATACCGAGGAGGAGATCTTCATCGCTGAATATAATGTTAGCCGTGTGTACCTCTACCAGTTCATTTTTCATCTTCTCTTCCATGAAAAAAGCTTGGAACTAATCGGGCTCTTGTAATGCCTTGATCAGAGAATCTTATGCCTCTTTCGACAGGAGGAGAGCATCCAATATGCTCAATTGTGAGGGTATTTTCCCCAGATGTGCTAGGACATTGTAATCCACTTTATTTTACTCAGGCGGGTCTTTTGCGTTGAGCTCTTTGACTGTTGTTCCATCAAGGGCGATTTCTTCGGGGATTTTCCCCTTCCCTTTGTCTTTTTTGTTCGAACCTTTGTTCGCAGGTCCGAGGTTCTTCTCAGGCAGTGTACGGTTACGCAGCTGAATGTTTTCGCGTTTCTTCTCCTCTTCTTCTTTTTCGGAGGCGGAGTTTTTGAAGAGAGGGCTGAGAGGTATTTCGTCCTCAGAATCGCTCCCAAAGGTAAGAACTTAAGGTTTTTCCCCTTCCAAACTGATACCAACCATATGACAATTTCCATTCGTTTCTTCATGCGCATTTGTCATACCATTTTGCCGTCGACGAGCACGAGCTTCACACTTCATCCTCTTGAAGTGTTTTTGATGGGGCAACGTATCCTTGCCATCACTTCTAGAAGGCACTTCATTCCTCGGTAGGGTGGGTAACCCTCTGATGATATAGGCAGTAGTTTGGATGTGATTCTTCTCCATCGAGGCATATGACCTCGGGAGTGTTCTTTATGAGAGGTGGTAGCTTCATCCCCATTGACAGGGCTTTGGCGAACCGCTTCTCTGTTTTGATTCTGCTTTTATTTATAGCAGGTGTGCTTTGGTTTGGTCAGAGTACTTTACGACTCGTCCTCGCCGCAGCTTCTTTGTCCAGTCGCTGACGCTTAGCCTTTTCATATTTGGCTGTCTCGCGTTCTCAGTCAAGTTTGCTTTTGTGAAAGGCTTCGTTTAACAGCCTCTCGGTCGGGTCTTCCTCTGGCAGTTCCGGGGATTTTAGCACCGAATCTGCCCCCAGTTCCTCTGCGTTGTTTTCTGATGCCGAGGGAGTTTCTTCGTCATATAACGACGAATGATGGACGCTGTGACAACTTGCTACACGGTCTTCGGTACCTTTTGATTAGTCATTTTCCTCATCGTAGTCACTATCTTCGTCCTCAAGAATATGCTTGAGGAACTCTTCAAGGGTGACCGGTGTCTGCGCCTTCTGGTTGTACTCCTCCAGCGCATCAATGTGTTTTTGTAGATCCGTGCACATGTCTTCATACTTAGCAAGCTGCACAGGCTTCTTGGTCTTCTTCTTTTTCTTCGAAGACATTGAAGGCTTGACTTGAGGTTTTTCCCCTTGTCAGTAATTTTTTGGTGTGGGACGATATTTCAGCATCCCTTCGATTATTTCGGATTCCAATGGGCTTTTCCACCTGACTGCTGGACATGCCTTTAGATCCTTCAGCATTTTTTTGGTTTTTGCTGAAAAAACGACTTCCCATGAAGTTTCTTCTACGAGTGAGCATGATGGCCCCTGCGTATCCACCTTTTTAGGAGTGTACTTCTGGGATGGGTTTACTCTCCAGTTATCAGACAGTGCAAATTTTCCCTGTTGATACTGGTCATCGACCTAGTTCTTGAAGACGTAGCAATATTCAATTGGGTGGCTCACCATTCAGTGATAGGATCAGTAGTTAGGGTTGTTGACGTCGCCGGGTTGCGGTAGACGCCGCGGGTCTGGAAATGTGTTTAGTTTATTACGCATTGTTAATTTGAACAGTCTCTTCATCTTGTCGCGGGGAAACGAATAAACGTACCCTAGTCTTTCCTCCAAGGACGAGTGTGGATGCGCGTTGTTTTAGCAAGCAGCTGGGTTTGGGCCACTCGGCTGTTGTTGTATATTGGCAACGAAGGCCGCTTTACGTTTACCCTTGGCGTTTCGATGGTCCTTATTTGAAAAGGAAGGCCCGTGGCCCATCTGGTCCATTTGGGCCAGTTTATCTATCAGAGCCTGAAAGGTCATTGGTTTGAAAAATGTCATGAACTAGGACACGGTTGTTTGAGGATCAAGGGTCCCGATGAATATGCTCATTGTCACGCCCCGCTTCCCAGAATACGGGCATAGGACGCGATGAGGCCGCTACGTATTTACTCTGAAGTAAACACGCTAAGCGTATCTAAGCAATATAAGTAAAATACACAAGACATAATGACAATGGATATAATTGAACAGTAACTTTATTTATTAAACATTCTTTTTACAATACAACTGAAAAGTAAATACATGGAATGGAAAGCAATGCCTAAACAGTAGCATAACAGAAATGGAAAATACAGAATGTAAATGTGTACAAGGAATCTAAAGCTCTGGGTCGAAAGCTAGCTGGTCCAAATCCTCGCCGGTGGGCTTGATCTCCAGTGAGTTGAATCATCTGACGACATTCCAAAGAAGAAGAAAGAGAATGTTGTCAGCGAACAAATCGCTCGGTAAAACCTGTAAATAGACAAGAATGGAATATAGAGAATAGAGAGTATATTGTTATAATGTTGTATTTAGTGTTAGCGTTGTTGTTTGTAGCTTGGTACAGAAGAGACCAGTGCATAAGAGAGGAGTTTCACTAGACCAGAGACTACGGTATACAGAGTACAAGGAACCGTTTAGCCACGGTACAACGGCAATTGAGTTCAGATTATGTGTCTTTATGGTTGCTGTCTCGTGCCACTTTTAACACCTTCCGTACCAATCTACCTTTTATAAACCCCACGATGTCTTGATTGTATTGTTTGTATTGTTTAAATTGTATATTATATATAGATGGATGACTTGCCGGAACCATGATATCAGTAATGGAACGGATATAATGGATGATCATCTAAATGGAATATATCCATGGTTCGGGTCAGTCAATATAGATTGAATAGATTGAACAGATTAAATACATAGACTCATAGATTCTGTAACAACCGAGTCCAGTTATACCAATTCCAGTTACCGAATGTGTTATTTGTGGTATTTAGTTCATTTATCATGTTTGGTTGCAAAATGGCAATTTACTTTATATTCGACCCGTTTACTTGAGCTCGTTGTTTTCCTAATTATAGATTACGCTAACATTTAATATTCTTGCATATAACCATTTAAGTCATTTAAAATAATTTAAAAATACTTGACATGGCCTGCTTGATATCCTTAGCCCTGTGGTACCATCCTTGCATCGTGTTTTCGTCCCATTCAGTGAAACGGACGTGTTTGGACGGCTACGCGCACGTACGTGCGTCCGTTCTTGGGGGTATGCATTTCTGTTACAAAGTCCTTCATTTTAATTCTTGGAACCTGCTAATAATTTTCACATTCCAAATCCAAACTTTTGGACCCGACCTGGGCGCATTTCTGAATTATTTTGTATTCCGCCAAATTCTGATTATTTTAAATTTTCCTTAACTCGTTTTAATTTTCCTTAACAGCCTCAGTTATTTGCAACCAGCGAGAATATTTTTATGCAACCAAAAATATTTTCCATTACTTCCCCAGCCAATGAAATAGTTTTCTAAAACTATTTAAAATCTTTTTATATTTTTTATAATCTATTCTCTTTTTCCCCTAACCAATCAAAACCCTCTCTTCCATTGTTGTTGGGCCCACGACACCCTCTCTCTCTCGCTTTTCTCCTTCTCTCTCTTATTCTTTCTCTCTCACCCCCGCAACAAAACAATTCTCTCTCTCCTCCTCTTTCTCTCTCCTCGCGCTTCTCTCTTCCTCTCTCTTCTCGCGTCTCTCTCTCTCCTCTCGCGGTGAGAAAGGATTGCGTCACCTCCCGAGCTGCTATCGCCACCTCCCTTATATCTTCTCCTTCTTCTTCTTCTGTTCTTGAAAGATCTGCGACCTCGCCATGAGAACCCCAGCGCTTCACCGCCTTCCTCAAACCCTAACTCCATCTCAACCCCAATCGAGCCTCGTTATCCCCTCTCCTCCTCCTCTCCATTTTCTTCTTCTCTTTTCTCCTCCCGAGCCTCTCTCCCCCTGCACAAACCCACCAAATACCCAGTAACCCAACCTCACCGGTCGTCACCGACGACCCCAGCCTCGCACCCACCATCATCAACGTCTCGTTTCCTTCCTCCCCTCTACCTCAGCACCTCTACAGACCCTGCGCGGACCCTGCAATAAAACACAGAAACCTAACCCTAGCGCAACCCTAACCCATCACCCGAGTACCTACACCCTCGCCGGAGCGCCGCTGATCCTCACCGACGACGCTGTCATCCCTCTGCAATCCAGTGAGTAAGTTTCTTTCCCCAATCTCCTTTGTTCTTTGTCATTCTTCTTGTTTCCCCTTCCATGCATTCTTTTGTTATCAAAAGTTCACTGTTGTTTCTGTTTCCGGAATCCTACCGTGCCGGCAACGATCCCTGACGACTCAGCAAGGATACCTGACTCGTGTGATCCCATCGTGCGTCGTTTGAACTCATTCCGTGTACTGTGCGCGCGTCGCGACCTTTCTCGCCGACGTGAGACGTTCCGTTTCCCGTATCACGATTTGTCGAGGCAAGTGAAACTTGCTACATGCTATTTTAATTACTATATATGCTATTTAAATTTCTATATGCCTATCTGAGTGCACATTAAACATGTAGTTTCCATTTAATACCATAATTCCATTTTAACATTCGACGTTCCGTTATATCATGTTGGATTCATAGTTGAACCATACCAGACTGCATTTAGTTTTATTATACATATTACCCGCATGCATATCTAAATCTTATAACAATTATGTGCATAGCCCACAGTACCCCTTTTATACTTTATACCTGTCGGACGACCGTTCGCGTACATCTAACCTGATTTATAGTCCATTGCATCTTTAAATTATTTAATACATAGTAACATGATTTTAACATCCACATTGGTTGTGCTGTAGTTAAGTAATGTTGAAACCATCCCTTAAACGCAAAATGATAACCGTGCATCGATATAATTTAATATGTAACTATTTGCTTATCATTTACCTGATCTAGTTTATTGTTTTGATAGTACTCATGCTTGTTCATTCATAATCTTGTTTATGTTAGTTTGATTATGAGCACCCACGTGACATCTTGTGCTTCCTGACATGACCTGTTGCACTGCCTACTCGATTTGACATGGTACTGTACACTCTTGACATGACATGACACCTAATTACACTACTTGACTTGACCTGATGTACCATGGCTTTACCTGTTACCTGATCTGGAGTCTAATGCCAACAAACCTGACCTGTAGGTCTTACGGACCGTTCTTATTGTCTATCCAGACAAATCTGTACCTGCCTGATCCTGTGTTGGTATTAGCTCCAGATTATTTAATACATGACTTGACCACATATAACTTGGGGGTATGGGGAAATCAATTATGAAACCTGACTTGTAACTCGACAGTTGCTTGCATTTACTGATCAGTTTTAGAGGCTAGGCCCGCCTCGGGATGATGCTGCTGACATCGTTCGTCTTTACCCTTTCCTTTTAGTGCCTAGCGGCACGTCTCGGTTTCAGCCCGAGAGTCTTAGACCGTGGTCCCGGGTATGCACGGGATACTATTGAGTTACATCGATGATTCATCAAATTGATTTCAAAGACTTGAGAGTAGATAACCCAATAGACCAGTTTAGTTTACTCACCGCACACTACCCTTCACTGCCCTGATTTATATTACTGTTACACCTGCTTTACCTTTTATGAGTATGCTTGCATGTCTTGATTACCCTGTTTATATTTTATTGCTTGATGACATGACGCGCTGACGTCTGGGTTTTGCATGGCCCAGATTCCGTACCTTCGCTGCAGTCCGAGCAGGAGTACTTCAGCCAGCAGGCTGAGCAGTGAGGACACATTAATAGTTAGTTCTTTTACTTTTCAGCATTTTATTTCTGATGTAAGCCCGCATTATGGGACGTGCCTTCCAGTTATTTTGTATTGGATCTTTTGCTTCCGCATTATTATTCTTGACTCATTTTATTTTGGCTTATGAACATGTGCTAGATAGTTTTACTTTTGTTCTTGATATCTCTACAGCCGTAATGTGACTGTGGAAGGATAATTCCTATCCACAGGTAGCATGGTTGGCTATGTCACGTGCTTACCTTAGCGTACTCTGGGAAGCGGGGCGTGACATGGTTCTTTTGGTATCAGAGCCATAGGTTAATCGAGTTGATTCTTTTTTGTAGTTGGGTATTGTACCCAATACATGAATCAGAATACTCGTAATTAGGAAACATGTCCTACCACCTTACCGTTTTATCGTTCTTGAATCTTAAGCTCCTCCTGATTCTACTTTTGCGAAGTGCAAACCTCCTTTGTATATCGACTCGAAAACCTAGTTTCCTTTGTTGATCTCTAAAGCTTAGGCGACTTGAGTGGAGTTATGTGATTGTAACTATGATACCGCGGCATGGTTACAATGCGGTACTCTATTTAAGTAACTTAGAGTTTTAGCCTTGACTCATATCCTTGATCTATGTGTTGAATCTGTTATCGTACTATTCCTCTTTGGTGTTTGGTTGCAGTATCATGGAAGCCAGGAATCTACAATCGTACCAGAGGTGTATGGATGACGCTACTTTGCTTGGAGTAATTCGTGACTTGCTTGAGGACCACAAGAAGCGGACCGAGCTGAAGCCAGCGTTTGCACTAAACCAAACGTCTATATGTTGAAGGGTTCCGGTGAACCGACGCAGCGTAGCACCAATGAAGAAAACAATTATGGTTGATCGGAAGAGGAACGTGATTTGTAACTACTGCCATATACACGGACATGTGCAAAGAGATTGCCGAAGGAAATGGGGACTCAGTTGGTTTGTGGATCGGCGGATCACACTATCCATGTTTGTCCGTCGAAACTTCATAAAGAAGAGAATGTTCGGAGGCCAGTATTACCCAAGGAAAAGGGAAGGATGTTGTGCGACTTCTGCCAATGACCGGGTCATTATCGAAGAGATTGTCGTAAGAGGCT
The DNA here is from genome assembly GCA_030015575.1 of Agapanthus africanus. Taxonomy (NCBI): domain Eukaryota; kingdom Viridiplantae; phylum Streptophyta; class Magnoliopsida; order Asparagales; family Amaryllidaceae; genus Agapanthus; species Agapanthus africanus. The sequence goes on from CM057341.1 coordinate 744,901,340, forward strand.
TGGACTTTGTCTGATTTGTGGATCAGTGGATCACACCATTGATAATTGTCCGTCAAGGCTAAGATTGAAGGAGGATACTCGGGAGCCACCGCAAGAGCAGCTTCCAGATTAGGAGCAGTTAATTCGGGGAGCTAATCAGGCTCAAGCTTTTTCCCCGATAGCTGAAGAGGCTAAAGCTTCAGAGGAAGTCGTTTCAGGTACCCTACTTGTTCATGGTTTTCTCGCATTAGCGTTATTCAATTCTAGTGCATCCCATTGATTTATGTCATCCAAGTTTATTAGTACACACTCGATTACCTGCACGACCTGTTTAGTTATTGGGATATACACACTGGGATTGGGAAAATCATAACTAATATAGGGTATAAGGATTGTTTTGTTGTTGTTGGCGGACGTGAGCTATTTACATATTTCGGGGTGATTGTTATCGGAAATTATGAAGTCGTCTTGGGAATGGATTTTCAACTCTTTCCACGCTCACATTAAGGGTAGAGCAAAGAAAGCGAATTTCCAGATTCCCGGACATCCAGAGGTTGACTAGAGGAAGCAGTTCTGTCGGGCCAGTCGAGTTTAGGGCTAGGCCGACAAACAATGTTCTTTCGTCGATGGAAGTGGATAAAGAAGAATCGCCGGCTATATTCGAGAGTTTCATGGACGTGTTTGGAGACATATCAGGTTTACCGCCGAAGCGAGACATGGAGTTCGCAATTGAACTTGTTCCTGGTGCAGCGCCAATCTCAAAGGCGTATTACCCGATGGCACCAGTGGAGTTGGAAGAAGTCAGGAAGCAGGTTGCTGAATTACTTGAGAAGGGTTGGTTTCGCCGCAGCAATTTAACTTGGGAAGCTCCAGTTCTTCTAGTAAAGAAGAAAGATGGCACAAGGAAGATGTGCGTCGATTATCGAGAATTAAACCGGGTGACTATTAAGAACAAGTACCCGATCTCCCGCATTAGCAAATTTTGAGCAGCTTAGTGGCGCGAGGGTATTCTCGAAGCTAGATTTGCGGTTCGGACATCATCAGGTCCGAGTTAAGTCAGAAGATATTTGCAAGACTGCGTACCGAACTCAGTATGGACATTACGAGTATTAGTGATGCCCTTCGGAGTAACGAATGCACCGGCAATATTTATGGACTTGATGAACCGAATCTTTTCACCATTCTTAGACCAGTTTATTGTGGTGTTCATTGAAGATATTCTGGTCTACTCGAAGAGTATTGAAGAGCATGCGGCACATTTGAAGATCGCACTGCAGACGTTGAGACAAGAGAAATTATATGCGAAGATGAGCAAGTACGAGTTTTGGCTGGAAGAAGTAAAGTTTTTAGGGCATGTTGTGTCTGGCGATGGAATCGCCGTCGATCCCGAAAAGATTGCAGCAGTTCGTGATTGGCCGATTCCGAAGAATGTTGCGGAAATAAGAAGCTTCCTTGGACTCGCTGGGTATTACAGAAGATTTGTGGAGAACTTTGCTCGTCTGGCGGAGCCGTTGACCAAGCTTATGCGCAAGGAGGTACCTTTTGTGTGGACGGATAGGTGTGCGTCATCTTTTAAGGCGTTGAAGCATAAATTGATAACCGCACCTATTCTGACCGTGCCAGACAATTTCGGAGGATTGGTGATTCACAGCGACGCATCTGGGAAAGGATTAGGATGCATTTTGATGCAGCATGCGAAGGTTATAGCGTACGCATCGAGACAGTTGAAGACCCATGAGAAGAATTACCCAACTCATGACTTGGAGTTAACAGTTGGGGTTTTCGCTATGAAGATTTGGAGACACTACTTATTGGGCGAAGAGTCGAAGTATTCATCGATTACAAAAGCTTAAAGTACGTGTTCGCTCATAAGGAGCTAATTATGAGGCAGCGTAGATGGTTAGAGCTGATGGCTGACTATGATCTTGATCTTGAGTACCATCCGGGGAAAGTAATGTTGTGCCGGATGCGCTTAGTCGGTTACCAACGATTCAGTCGTTGACTGCACAGAAGGAACTCATCGAAGACTTTCGGAGATTTGATTTGGAAGTTGTGCTACCGCATTCTTCGGGACAGTTGATGCAGCTGCATGTACATTCGTTGTTGATCGAGAATATTAAAGCAGCACAATCGTAGGACCCTAGATTGAAAAAGTTTTGAGAACAGGTTGAAGCTGGACTTCGAACTGACTTACTGATCCATGAAGATGGTTCGTTGAGTTATGGTAGCCGTTTGTGTGTGCCAAAGGGAGATACTCGTGAAGAACTTATGAAGAAGACACACAGTTCAGCATATTCCGTACATTCAAGAGGCACGAAGATGTACCGAGACATACGACGGCATTTCTGGTGGGAAGACATGAAACGGGAGATTGCCTGCTTTGTGGCAAAATGCTTGGTGTGTCAGCAAGTTAAGGTTGAACATCAAAGGGTTGCTGGTTTATTGCAACCACTTCCGATTCCTCAATGGAAGTGGGAACATATAACCATGGATTTCGTGACAGCTCTACCGCGGAGTCCAAAAGGCAAAAATGCAGTTTGGGTGATTGTTGATCGATTGACCAAGGCAGCTCATTTCATTCCTTTTCGGGTTGGTCAATCAACTGAAACTTTGGCAGAGCGGTACATGCAGGAGATTGTAAGATTGCATGGAGTACTGGTGAGCTTTGTGTCCGATCGTGACACTCGGTTCTTATCACACTTCTGGAGGAGCTTACAGGAAAGTTTGGGGACCCAATTGAAGTTTAGCACCGCTTATCATCCTCAAACAGATGGCCAGTCGGAGAGAACGATCCAAACTCTTAAAGATATGTTGAGAGCTTGCATATTGGACTTCAAGGGTTAATGGGAGGATCATCTGCATTTGGTGGAGTTTTCTTACAACAACAGTTTCTAGGCGACAATTCAGATGGCTCCATTCGAAGCTTTATATGGTCGCAAGTGTCGTTCACCTGTTTGTTGGGCCCAGACTTGGTTGTGCAGGCAGTTGAGAAAGTTAATGCTATCTGAAATCATATGAAAACAGCACAGAGTTCGCTGTGGGTGATTTGGTATTCTTGAAGATATCACCGACTAGAGGGGTGATTCGTTTCGGAATTCGAAGAAAGCTCAGTCCCCGGTTCGTCGGGCCTTTCGAGATCTTGGAGCATGTTGGCGAGGTAGCGTAACGTTTGGAGTTACCGCAATCCTTGGCGAATGTGCATGATGTGTTTCACGTATCTCAACTCCGTAGGTATGTTCATGATAAAACACATGTGTTGGATCATTCAGAGCTGACTGTACGAGAAGACTTAACTTTTGAGGAGCGACTGATTGCAATTGTGGATCGAGGGGAAAAGGTTCTTAAGATCAAGGTTATCCCTCTTATACTTGTTTCTTGGGGTAGTCGCTCACATGGAGAGTCAACTTGGGAACGAGAAGATGAAATCCGGCAGAAGTTTGCCCACCTTTTTCTTGCAGTGTTGGTCGTTTATCCTTTTGTGTGCTTGGAATTTCGAGGACGAAATTCTTTTATAGTTGGGTATAATGTAACAACCGAGTCCAGTTATACCAATTCCAGTTACCGTATGTGTTGTTTGTGGTATTTAGTTCATTTATCATGTTTGGTTGCAAAATGGTAATTTACTTTATATTCGATCCGTTTACTTGAGCTCGTTGTTTTCCTAATTATAGATTATGCTAACATTTAATATTCTTGCATATAACCATTTAAGTCATTTAAAATAATTTAAAAATACTTGACATGGCCTGCTTGATACCCCTAGCCCTGTAGTAGCATCCTTGCATCGTGTTTTCGTCCCGTTCAGTAAAACGGACGTGTTTGGACGGCTACGCGCACGTACGTGCGTCCATTCTTGGGGGTATGCATTTCTATTACAAAGTCCTTCATTTTAATTCTTGGAACCTGCTAATAATTTTCACATTCCAAATCCAAACTTTTGGACCCGACCTGGGCACATTTCTGAATTATTTTGTATTCCGCCAAATTCTGATTATTTTAAATTTTCCTTAACTCATTTTAATTTTCCTTAACAGCCTCAGTTATTTGCAACCAGCGAGAATATTTTTATGCAACCAAAAATATTTTCTATTACTTCCCCAGCCAATGAAATGGTTTTCTAAAACTATTTAAAATCTTTTTATATTTTTTATAATCTATTCTCTTTTTTCCCTAACCAATCAAAACCCTCTTTTCCATCGTTGCTGGGCCCACAACACCCTCTCTCTCTCGCTTTTCTCCTTCTCTCTCTTATTCTTTCTCTCTCACCCCCGCTATAAAACAATTCTCTCTCTCCTCCTCTTTCTCTCTCCTCGCGCTTCTCTCTTCCTCTCTCTTCTCGCGTCGCTCTCTCTCTCCTCTCGCGGTGAGAAAGGATCGCGTCACCTCCCGAGCTGCTATCGTCACCTCCCTTATATCTTCTCCTTCTTCTTCTTCTGTTCTTGAAAGATCTGTGACCTCGCCACGAGAACCCCAGCGCTTCACTGCTTTCCTCAAACCCTAACTCCATCTCAACCCTAATCGAGCCTCGTTATCCCCTCTCCTCCTCCTCTCTATTTTCTTCTTCTCTTTTCTCCTCCCGAGCCTCTCTCCCCCTGCACAAACGATCCCTGTCGACTCAGCAAGGATACCTGACTCGTGTGATCCCATCGTGTGTCGTTTGAACTCATTCCGTGTACTGTGCACGCGTCGCGACCTTTCTCGCTGACGTGAGACGTTCCGTTTCCCGTATCACGATTTGTCGAGGCAAGTGAAACTTGCTACGTGCTATTTTAATTACTATATATGCTATTTAAATTTCTATATGCCTATCTGAATGCACATTAAACATGTAGTTTCCATTTAATACCATAATTCCATTTTAACATTCGACGTTCCGTTATATCATGTTGGATTCATAGTTCGAACCATACCAGACTGCATTTAGTTTTATTATACATAGTACCTGCATGCATATCTAAATCTTATAACAATTATGTGCATAGCCCACAGTACCCCTTTTATACTTTATACCTGTCGGACGACCGTTCGCGTACATCTAACCTGATTTATAGTCCATTGCATCTTTAAATTATTTAATACATAGTAACATGATTTTAACATCCACATTGGTTGTGCTGTAGTTAAGTAATGTTGAAACCATCCCTTAAACGCAAAATGATAACCGTGCATCGATATAATTTAATCTGTAACTATTTGCTTATCATTTACCTGATCTAGTTTATTGTTTTGATAGTACTCATGCTTGTTCATTCATAATCTTGTTTATGTTAGTTTGATTATAAGCACCTACATGACATCTTGTGCTTCCTGACATGACCTGTTGCACTGCCTACTCGATTTGACATGGTACTGTACACTCTTGACATGACATGACACCTAATTACACTACTTGACTTGACTTGATCTACCATGGCTTTACCTGTTACCTGATCTGGAGTCTAATGCCAACAAACCTGACCTGTAGTCCTTACGGACCGTTCCTGTTGTCTATCCAGACAAACCTGTACATGCCTGATCCTGTGTTGGCATTAGCTCCAAATTATTTAATACATGACTTGACCACATATAACTTGGGGGTATGGGGAAATCAATTATGAAACCTGACTTGTAACTCGACAGTTGCTTGCTTTTACTGATCAGTTTTAGAGGCTAGGCCCGCCTCGGGATGATGCTGCTGACATCATTCGTCTTTACCCTTTCCTTTTAGTGCCTAGCAGCACGTCTCGGTTTCAGCCCGAGAGTCTTAGATCGTGGTCCCGGGCATGCACGGGATACTATTGAGTTACATCGATGATTCATCAAATTGATTTCAAAGACTTGAGAGTAGATAACCCAATAGACCAGTTTAGTTTACTCACTGCACACTACCCTTCACTGCCCTGATTTATATTACTGTTACACCTGCTTTACCTTTTATGAGTATACTTGCATGTCTTGATTGCCCTGTTTATATTTTATTGCTTGATGACATAACACGCTGACATCTGGGTTTTGCATGGCCCAGATTCCGTACCTTCGCTGCAGTCCGAGCAGGAGTACTTCAGCCAGCAAGCTGAGCAGTGAGGACCCATTATTAGTTAGTTCTTTTACTTTTCAACATTTTATTTCTGATGTGAGCCCGCATTATGGGACGTACCTTCCAGTTATTTTGTATTGAATCTTTTGCTTCCGCATTATTATTCTTGACTCATTTTATTTTGGCTTATGGACATGTGCTAGATAGTTTTACTTTTGTTCTTGATATCTCTACAGCCGTAATGTGACTGTGGAAGGATAATTCCTATCCACAGGTAACATGGTTGGTTATGTCACGTGCTTACCTTAGCGTACTCTGGGAAGCGGGGCGTAACAGATTCATGTTAAATTGTAGTTTGATACTTGAATCATATTCAAGTCAGATTGATTATATTGAGACTTAGTCTGAGTCAGACAATTATAAAAGAAATTGAATCCTGAATTATGTTTTGATGTTATCGGTAACTGCTCCACATGGACGGCAGGATTTATGTCTTTTTCAAAGACAATTACCATGTTGATAACACCGTTTGTTAAGTTGTCTACTTTAAATAGGCAAGCACTCATATCTCTAACTCGCTGAGGCTCAAGAAACTGGTCCCGCTTAAACCTATGTTTACTAAGGTCCTTATTGTAATTTATTATAACTTGAGGGGGTTTTACGTAAAAATAATTTTGTATAATTTCCAAAATACACATCAAGTATTTTATTATCCTCTTTAGAGTTTTCATGGATATATATTTTATCAATGTGGCATTTCTAGTGAATAAAACCTAATTTCATAATATATGGTATTTATTTGTAATATTGGAATTGTATGGTATTTTCTTGTAAATGAGATATTTTTCATGAATTTTGGAAATGTGGAATATTATAAATATTAAAAATAGATATTTTGATATTAATTACATATATATTTATTTATAAAAAATATAAGTTTTATTTATAATAGAAATCACATTTTCTAAAGAAAATTGTATTTTAAATCTTTCGAGATCGTATGCTCCTTGCGGGGGTCTGCATCTCACTCTACTAGGCCCGAGTATGTGCGATAATCCGTACCATACCGAGCGGGTTCCCCGAAATGGGTTGTAGAGACGCAATTGCAAAGATTTGTTAAAATACACTTCTTGTAGAAAAAGGTTTTATATGTTGAAGGTAGTTATATGTAAAGTCGTGTTTTTCCAAATCTATGTTCTCAAATTCTATCGTGCTATGTTAGATATAAGTGTTGTGAGGAGGTAGGTCATTACCTCGTGAACTATCTATAGGTATAACAAGGAATTATAATGGTTTATGTCGAAACTAAATTATATGGTATTTTTCTGAAAAAGTATAATAAAAGATACAAAAATGATTAGTTTGATGTGCAGCTTGTTTTATTAAGTTTGTTAATGTTTAATGAACAATAAGTGATGATATGAAGGTATCTTGATTAAGAAAAATTGTAGTTTTTGAAGAAAACTGAATCGGAAGTCGGACTAACTCCGCTTCCGTCGGGTTTTAATTTTGAATGTTTTTTAGAATAGAGAAACGAGAAAGAAGTAGGAGCTTACAGGTAATTTGACTAGAAGAGAGAAGGAGGAAGAGGTGGGAGATGCCGGTGCATCGTTTCGTCGTCGGAAACTCCTCGGATTGCCGTCGGAAGTTCGTCGGAGCTTCGCCCTTTTGCTAACTCCACTTGCACACAAAACACTTGGGAATTTTCTTGAGAGTTTGGGCAGGGATTTGTGAGTGAAGAGAGTGATTTGAGGGTGGTATTTATAGGAAAAATTAGGGTTTTAGGGTAGTGAAAAAAATGCATTTAAATTTGCATTAAAAATGATTAAAAGAGGGTATTTTAATTCTCTGGTTAATTGCAGAGAATTTAAACAGTGTAGGGGGTGGGGTAGGCCAAAGGGTGCAGGGGGTTAAGGAAAATTAGGGTTCAGACCGAGTTGGACCGGCAGCACCGGCCAAGTCAAGCGGTTCGCCTGCCCTAGTCGGGAGAGTCGGGGCTCGTCTTGATGCCACGTGTCCCTGACGCTTGGTCTAGGCTCGTGGACACATTTGTTTATTCTGTAACTTACCCTATTATATGTAGTGCACCTATAGACTCTTGGGCTTCTAAAAGATTAAAATAATTTTAAATAAAAAGAATGTGTGGCTGATGGGATTTGAACTCTGGTGCTTTGGTTCAGCAGTGCAAGTTCTTACCAGTGAGCTACAAGCTCTTTTTTGCTGTTCAAAAGCAAATCAAACTTATAACTTGTGCTCAGGCTCAAGTACCCCTTTCTGTATTTTTGAAAAAAAATTGTACAGAAAGTTTAGGGCTGTTACATTCTACCCTCCTTATAAAAAATTCGTCCTCGAAATTTGTAAAAGCAAAATGTAACGGATTCAAGAAAAGTTTGGTGATAGAACTATTGGTACTGTATGAAAAATATTTGGAAGATCGAAAGGATGCGAAAGTATTGGTAAGATTGTAAAAGAGGTGAGGGAATTTTGGTTTAAGACAGATGAAATTGGAAGATTCAAGAAATTTGAATTGTAAAGAATGTTTTCAGTTGATGGTTCTTGTGTTATATTGCTTAGCTTGTCCATGCAGAACGGAACTGCATGGTAGGGTTCCAAACAGCTCAGACCTGTATGGGCCACCAACAAAACCTGTCATGCCCCGCTTCCCGGTATACGGGCAAAGAACGCGACGAGGCCGCTACGTATTTACTCTGAAGTAAACACGCTAAGCGTATCTAAGCAATATAAGTAAAATACACAAGACACAATGGCAATGGATATAATTGAACAACAGCTTTATTTATTAAACATTCTTTTTACAATACAACTGAAAAGTAAATACATAGAATGGAAAGCAATGCCTAAACAGTGTCATAACAGAAATGGAAAATACATAATGTAAATGTGTACAAGGAATATAAAGCTCTGGGTCGAAAGCTAGCTGGTCCAAATCCTCGCTGTTGGGCTCGATCTCTAGTGAGTCCGAATCACCTGACGACATTCCAAAGAAGAAGAAAGAGAATGTCGTCAGTGAACAAATCGCTCGGTAAGTCCCGTAAATAGACAAGAATGGAATAGACAGAATAGAGAGTATATTATTATAATATTGTATTTAGTGTTAGCGTTGTTGTTTGTAGCTTGGTACAGAAGTGGTCAGTGTATACGAGAGGAGTCTCACTAGACCAGAGACTACGGTATACGGAGTACAAGGAACCGTTCAGCCACGGTACAACGGCAATTGAGTTCAGGTTATGTGTCTTTATGGTTGCAGTCTCGTGCCACTTCTAACACCTTCCGTACCAATCTAACCCTTATAAACCCCGCGATATCTTGATTCTATTGTTTGTATTATTTGAATTGTATATTGTATATAGATGGATGACTTGACGGAATCATGATATCAGTAATGGAACGGATATATTGGATGATCATGTAAATGGAATATATCCATGGTTCGGATCAGTCAATATAGATTTAATAGATTGAACAGATTGAATACATAGATTCATGGATTCATGTTAAATTGTAGTTTGATTCTTGAATCATATTCAAGTCAGATTGATTATATTGAGACTCAATCTGAGTCAGACAATTATAAAAGAAATTGAATTCTGAATTATGTTTTGGTGTTATCGGTAACTGTTGCACATGGACGGCAGGATTTGTGTCTTTTTCAAAGACAGTTAGTGTGTTGATAACACCGTTTGTTAAGTTGTCTAACTTAAATAGGCAAGCACTCATATCTCCGGCTCCCCGAAGCTTAAGAGATCGGTCCCACTTAAACCTATATTTACTAGGGTCCTTATTGTAATTTAGTATAACTTGAGAGGGTTTATGTAAAAATAATTTTGTATAATTTCCAAAATACAGCTCAAGTATTTTATTATCATCTTTAGAGTTTTCATGGTTGGATATTTTATCAATGTGATATTTCTAATGAATAAAACCTACTTTCATAATATATGGTATTTATTTGTAATATTGGAATTGTATGGTATTTTCTTATAAATGAGATGTTTTTCTTGAATTTTGGAAATGTGGAATATTATAAATATTAAAAATATATATTTTGATATTAATTACATATATATTTAATTATAAAAAATATAAGTTTTATTTATAATAGAAATCATATTTTCTAAAGAAAATTGTATTTTAAATCTTTCAACATCGTATGCTCCTAGCGGAGGTCTGCATCTCACTTTACTAGGCCCGAGAATGTGAGATAATCCGCACCATACTGAACGGGTTCCCCAAAATAGGTTGTAGAGGCGCAATTGTAAAGATTTGTTAAAATACACTTTTTGTAGAAAAAGGTTTTATAAGTTGAAGGTAGTTATATGTAAAGTCATGTTTTCCCAAATCTAAGTTCTCAAATTCCATCGTGCTATATTAGATATGAGTGTTGTGAGGAGGTAGGTCATTACCTCGTGAATTATCTATAGGTATAACAAGAAACTATGATGGTTTATGTCGAAACTAAACTATATGGTATTTTTCTGAAAAAATATAATAAAAATTACAAAAATGATTAGTTTGATGTGCAACGTGTTTTATTAAGTTTGTTAATGTTTAATGAACAATATGTGATGATATGAAGGTATCTTGATTAAGAAAAATTGTAGTTTTTGAAGAAAACCGAATCGGAAGTCGGACTAACTCTGCTTCCGTCGGGTTTTAATTTTGAATATTTTTTAGAATAAAGAAAAGAGGAAGAAGTTGGGACTTACAGGTTATTTGACTAGAAGATATAAGTAGGAAGAGATGGGAGGTGCCGGTGCATCATTTCGTCGTCGGAAACTCCTCGGATTGCCGTCGGAAGTTTGTTGGAACTTCGCCCTTTTGCTAACTCCACTTGCACACAAAACACTTGGGAATTTTCTTGAGAGTTTGGGCAGGGATTTGTGAGTGAGGAGGGGTGATTTGAGGGTGGTATTTATAGGTAAAATTAGGGTTTTAGGGTGGTGAAAAAAATACATTTAAATTTGCATTAAAAAGGATTAAAAGGGGGTATTTTAATTCTCTGGTTAATTGCAGAGAATTTAAACAGTGTAGAGGGAGTGGGGTAGGCCAAAGGGTGCAGGGGGCTAAGGAAAATTAGGGTTCAGACCGAGTTGGACCGGCGGCGTCGGCCGAGTCAAGCGGTTCGCCGGCCGAATCGGGGCTCGTCTTGATGCCACATGTCCCTGACGCTTGGTCTAGTCTCATTGACACATTTGTTTATTCTGTAACTTACCCTATTACGTGTAGTGCACGTGTAGATTCTTGGGCTTCTAAAAGATTAAAAGAATTTTAAGTAAAAAGAATGTGTGGCTGATGGGATTTGAACTCTGGTGCTTTGGTTCAGCAGTACAAGGTCTTACCAGTGAGCTACAAGCTCTTTCTTGCTGTTCAAAAGCAAATCAAACTTATAACTTGTGCTCAGGCTCAAGTGCCCCTTTCTGTATTTTTGAAAAAAATTGTACAGAAAGTTTATGGTTGTTACACTTATGGCAGAGGATTCTTCAATGCGTTGTTCGCATTTAGACCATAGGTTCCGCCACCGGATCACGTATTGGAACCCAGTTTCTGCCGGCTTTACCCTGACATTGATTAATGTCGTGATTGGAGTGAGTTCGCTTGCGCTGGCGAAGTGTTGTGTGTACAGCAGTTCCATCTCTGCGAATGTTTTCACAGAGTCATTTGGGAGCTCCGAGTACCATTCGAATGTTGTTTCTGACAGGCTGCTAACAAACTGGGTAAGAAACAGTTTGTCATCGTCTCCAGTATTACCGCACAGAGCTCCGAATTGCGCGACGTGCTGGTGAGGGTTGCATGTCCCTTTGTATACATGGAACTTGGGGATCGTATATCCCGGTGGGTATTTGATTTGGTCATACCAGCCTGAATACAGTCGCCCGATTCTGACAATTTGGCCAACAGCTTCATTAGCTTAATGAGCTCTTATTTGTTGAGCAATATAATCATCATATGCGGACTTAGAGAATGTTTCCTCCTTGGCTGCTGATAAGGCTGGAGGGGGGTTTGATGTTTCCCCTCTGTCATCGTCGACGATTATCGGCGGATTTTCGGCCGGGGGTTCTGGTTGGATCATCATTCCAACCATGTCTTGGAACAAGAGACCCATTTGCTTTATGTCGGCAGCTTGTTCAGTGGCTTCTTTGTCTTCTCTCTCAGGCACCCTTTGCAGGAACTCTGTATCGGTCTCATGCTCTTGGTGCCGTTTGGCTTCTTTGTCCGGACTTTCTTTCTGTCCGGTAAGTGATGTCATTTTTGTCAGCATTTTCTGGAGCTTTTGTTGTTGCTCCTGAGCCTTTGTCAACGACCGAGTTTGCGGTCGACGACTTACGGAGGCACGAGCCATGTAGACCGTATGTATGATCATGCCCCCAGAATTGGGGCGTTTGGGTCCATCACCTTTGGAATTTGCAGCAGGCGGTGGGATTTTTTCCAACCTCGTTCTTTTATAAGAGGTTGAAGTTGAAGGGGCCACTGTAACAGGCACCTGTGTAGAAGGAGTCCCCCGTTGTATGGTGGAGGAATGATCTTTCTCTTGCCGAGTCATTAATTTTTTGGTCGAAGAAAGTGATTTTCATCAATCACGGAGACTTGGACTATCCGCCAGACTCTATGAATTTGCAATGAGAGGAACTGATGGGGTCGCTCCGGCTTTGCCTGTAAAGTAACCTCTGTAGATGGGAGAGATTTCTTTAGCACTGCCATTGGGAACCTCTTACGTACCTTCCTGAGTGGCTCGAAATTGTTCCCAGTTGGAACAACAGCGTCGACTTTCACCATTGAAGCTGGTGGGGTGAGCCCAGAGGGGGTGTTGCCCCTAGATTTTCTCACTCGGCGCCAATGGCGACGTCGAGCGTGCCTTGCAGAAGGGACCGCATCAGTTTTGGAAGCGGCTTCTTCATGCCCCCGGCTTTGTTGAGGGGCTTCAATAGGCATCAGCCTATTGAAGACCGACTTCCTTGGTAGAGTTTGAGTAGAAATGGCCAGCCTTTCAAAAACTGATCGTCTGACGGGTGAAGCACCTTTGATGGCTTCGTCTGTAGGAGGAGTTGGGAGGGCTATCCATTTTGGGACAGCCCCTTCAGGTATCACGTGCCTCTTTGCTGTCCCATTTGGATTCTTGCTCAGCCTGTTGAAGATTGAGATGTCAGATTTGGACGGCCCATTGAGAGGGGTTGTTGTAGTTGCCAGTCGATCGAAGACCAACCTTTTGGGAGCTTCTTCTTGTGGCCATAATGCACCGAAACTCACCGGTGGGGGCATGGTCCCAAAGAATAATCCAGTAGTGGCTTGTGTGACTTTGTCACGCCCCGCTTCCCGGTATACGGCGAAGTGGACGCGACGAGGCCCGCTAAGTATATACTCAGAAGTACATATGCTAAACGTATATAAGCAATATAAAATAAATACACAAGAGACAAGATATAAAAAGAACAGCAACTTTTATTTATTAACATTCTTTGTACAATACATGAAGGAAATACAACTGAAATAAAAAGATGCCTAAACAGTGGCATAACAGGAAATGAAAAGTACAAAAAGAGAAAGTGTACAATGAACTAAAGTGCAGGGTCTTCGGCAAACTGCTCCAAGTCTTCTTGTGATGGCTCGATCCCTGCCGGGTCCAAACCACCTGACGACATTCAAAGAAGAAAGAAATAGAATGTCGTCAGCGAACAGGTAGCTCGGTAAGTCCCAAAAATAAGAAGAGAATAGATAGAGAGTAAGATAGATAGAGAGTATATTATTATAGTTGTATTATATTGTTATATTGTTATAGTATTATGTTAACGCTGTTGTTTGTAGCTTGGTACAGAAGAATACCAGTGTATACGAGATGAGTCTCACTTGCCCCGGAGACTAAGGTATCAGGAACTCAAGGAACCGTTTATGCCACGGTACAACAGCAATTGGATTCATGTTAGGTGTCTTAATCTGACCACCTCGTGCCACCTTTAACACCTTCCGTACCAATCTACCCCTTAAACCCCGCGATGTCTTGTTTGTATTGTTATCTTGTAAATTGCATTGATTGTAAGATTGATTGACTGACCGAAACCATGATATCAGTAAGCGGTTGTAACCATAGAGTCATGTAAATGGAATACTGAGAATTATGTAAAAAGAATATATCCATGGTTCGGTTCAGCCAAATTGTATAAACTAATAATTGTATTCATGGATTCATGTGTTCATATTGAATTGGAAACTTGTAGATTATGGATTGACTTGAATCATATTCAAGTCAGATTAATCAGACTCAAACCCGAGTCAGACAATCAGAAATGTGAAACGAAGTCTTATAACTGCTAGGGTCCTTAGGGTAATTTATAAACATGAGGGGGTTTTATGTAAAAATACTTTTATATACTTTTCAAAATACACCTCAAGTATTCATTTTTCGTCTTTAGAGTTGTGGATTTTATGTTGTGACATGTCAAATGAAAATATCCTAGTTTCATAAATAATGGTATTTATCTGTAATATTGATTCTTTGAAATTCATGGTATTTTAGTGTAACATTTATTCTTTTGTGATTTTTAGAAAAAGGTGGAGAATTAATATTATAATAAAATAGGTATTTAAAAGATAAATATACATATGTTTATACAAAAAATAATTTTAATAAATATTTTATATTTCAAAAATCTCATTTTCTTAAGATGTCGTATTATAAACCTTTCGAGACCGAATGCTCCTTGCGGAGGTCTGAATCTCGCACTACTAGCCCGAGAGTGCACGATAAACTGCACGATCCCGAACGGGTTCCCCAAAGATGGGTTGTAGCGGCGCTTTGCAAATATTGTAAAATACTAATCCTTTAGAAAACGGTTTTTATAAAGTAAAAGGTATTTACTTGAAAAGTGTAATTTTCCGTATTTTAGGTTCTAGGGTTTCCTAAGCCAACTAGCCTATTTCTAAAAGGTCTAAACGACAAGTCGTTAGAAGCCTCAAATCGGCTCTTCACCGTCAATTGCGGCCAGATAAGTGCCAGGTAAGTGGGAGGCTCTCCACTATAAGTAGTGGCCCTAATTAAGTAACCACTTGCCTTAGACACACTTGCCTAGACACCACAAAGTCAAGTTTAGATAAACGATCGATGTCCACAACTTATCGTATTTTTCCTATTAAGGATATTGTTTAAACAAATGTATCAAACCTAAACTTTTATAAAAGGTTTTATTAAGAAAATGGTATTTTAATGTAAAATCTTGTTTTGTCGTATTAGGAGTTTTCAAGATAGCGTATTATGGTTGCATATGTGTGTGTGAGGAGGTAGGTCATTATCTCGTGATCTATTTTAAGGTATAGCAATGTTAACGGGTTAAATGTGAAATTGAAACATGATGGTATTAAAGTGAAAAAAATATGGTAAGTTAAAAAGGTTATCATTTCATGTGTGAAAACTTATTCAAATTAACTTTTACAAGTTTAATGGTCAAGATAGCGATGTTTAGGAATGATTGAATTGATTAGAAGAAGAAAAATAAACATTATGGTATTAAAGTGAAAAAAAATACGATATTGCAAAAGCTATCATTTCATGTGAGAAACTTTGTCCAAATTAGTTGTTATGTGATTAATAGTTAACATGAATAAATTTAAGTATTATGGAATTGGTGACAAGTGAGATTTTATAGAAAACCGAATCGGAAATCGGTTTGTTCCGATTTCCGTCGGGTTTCGAAATTTCGTATTTTTGAGAAGTAGAAAGAAGGAAAGAATGGGATTTACGGGTTTCGATCTATACTAAAGAGTATAGGGGAACTAGGTGAGTGGCTGAGGCGTTGTTTCGTCGCCGGTTGTTTCAAAAAAATGTCGCCGGAATTCCGTCAGAGCTTCGCCGTGAATTCGATTTCAAAGTACACCCTTCATGTAAAAATTTTGAGAGAGTAAACCTAGTGTTTTGGGATGAGAGGGTAGAGGGCAGGGGGTCTATTTATAGGGTAGGCTAGGATAGGGTAGGTGAAAGGTTTTTATTTTAAAAAAATTATAAAAATTAAAGAAAAATCATTAAAATTTGTAGTAAATAGGGTGTAATTAACATTAGGGAACCGATCCATTAAAATGGTGTATACAGGGGGTTTAGAATACAAAAAGACGCAACTTTCGTGTTGGCGACTCGGCCGTCCGGCCGAGTCCGGCCGGCGGTGCCGGCCCGAGTTGGGCCGAGTCAGGGTGCCGAAGGGTGGGGGGTCTCCTGACGTAAGCTCTGGTATATTTACTTTTTAGGGTTCAGTTCAGCTTTTGGGAGTTATGGCCTGTGGACTGTTGGACTTCCAAGAATTTTAAAAGAAAAATAATCTAAAAATAATGTGGGGCATGGGATTTGAACTATGGTGGCTTGGTTCAGCAGTGCAAGGTATTACCAATGAGCTACAAGCTCTTTCTTGTAATTATTGTGTTATTTAATTACTTAAAATGATAGCAGCAAGAGTAAATACTCCAAGTATACATTAAATTTTAAAGTAATTTCTTGTACACTAAAAATGGAGTTATTACATTCTTGTAGCTTGTAATTAAAAACAAAATAATTACCTATATCTTGTGCTCAGGCTAAAATACCCCTTTGTGGATTTTTTGAAAAAAAATATTTGAAAAAAATTTCTATAGAAAATTTAGGGTTGTTACATTCTACCCTCCTTATAAAAATTTCGTCCTCGAAATTTGTAAAAGAAAGGTGTAACAGTGCAAAGAAGTTTGGTGGCTGTAGTATAGATAGTGTATAAAAATAACAAAGAGATACAAGGGTGAAAAAGGCTTACCGGTGTTACCTTGAGCTACAGTCTCGGCTTCTACGGCTTCTAATGTGAAGGTCTGTCGCCGTGGTACATTCCTTCTAGCTGGAGGTGCATTCTGCCTTTGGGGCCTGTTTCTCTGCCCTCTAGGCATGTCCCTCATTGCCTGTTGGAATTGGCGAGCAGGCTGTGCAGGTGGTGGAGCAGGTAGTGCAGGACGAGTTGCAGGAGCCTGGATAGCTGGCCGCTGCGGGTAGTTGGTGTGTGTGTGAGCTGAGTTGTATCTATATGGACAGCTCTCAATTCTGTGATTGGACGCGCCACAAACTAGGCACAGGCCTTTTGCGCGCCTACAGTCCTTTATCAAATGTCCATCTCTCTTACAATGGAAACAGAAATGTGGTCTTGGCTGGTGATTGGGTTCTTCAGTTCTCCTGGGTTCAAACGTTGGCCTGGAAGAGGCTCCTCCTGCCATCTGGTTGGCAGGGCGCTTGACTCCTGCAGACTGAGATCTGTCCCTTGCTTTTATCACTGCCTCATAACTGCGGGCAGCTTCCAGAGCATCCTCATGAGTCAAAAAATTTCCTGTGGCTAGAGCAGCCTGAATCTCCGTGTCCAGCCCTTGTTGAAAGCGACGGGCTCTGATCTCGTCCGTCGGTATCAAGTGTGTCGCGAATCGGCTTAACATGGTGAATTCAGCGTCATATTCATCTACCGATTTGTCCCACATTGATCCTTGCTGTAGATGAATGACTGCTGCTCCATGGCAAACCTAGCAGTCACAGGGAAGTATTTTGCGTCGAACTTCTCGCGAAACGTCTTCCATTCAATAGGTTGTTCAAGACGGCTTTCTTCCGCCTTCCACCAGTTCCGTGCATTGTCCGTGAGTTGCAGCTTTGCAATTCGGACCCAAGCTATTTCTGGCACTTGTGCTGCCGCCAGATCATCCTCTGTGCTTTGAGCCCATTCCTCAGCTTCCAGTGGGCTCCCCTTTCCTGAGAACTGTTTGGGATGTAAAGCCCTGAATTGCTTTACCCCAGGTGCGTCAGTCTCGGGATGGTTCAGGAGTTGTTGCTGTCCCTCGAGAAGGCTGCGGATTGCCTCAAGTGGCACTGTTTGCTCGGTACGTGGCGCAGGAACAGCTGGTGTGAGAGGTAGTGCTGAGGGTATGTTGTTGACGTTGGTGCTGGTGTTGTTTGGGGAATCCATAACCCTGAAGAAAAATTTGGGTTAGGACAGATTCAAGTACATGAAATGATAAGATTCAAGGAATATGAAACTGCAAGATTCAAGGAACATGAATTGTAAAGAATGTTTTAGTTGCTGGTTCTTGTGTTATATTGCTTAGATTGTTCACGCAGAACAGAACTTCATGATAGGGATTCATACAGCTGTGACCTGCATGGGCCACCAACAAAACCTGTCACGCCCCGCTTCCCAGTATACGGTGAAGTGGACGCGACGAGGCCCGCTACGTATATACTCAGAAGTACATACGCTAAGCGTATCTAAGCAATATAAAATAAATACACAAGAGACAAGATATAAAAAGAACAGCAACTTTTATTTATTAACATTTTTTGTACAATACATGAAGGAAATACAACTGAAATAAAAAGATGCCTAAACAGTGGCATAACAGGAAATGAAAAGTACAAAAAGAGAAAGTGTACAATGAACTAAAGTGCAGGGTCTTCGGCAAACTGCTCCAAGTCTTCTTGTGATGGCTCGATCTCTGCCGGGTCCAAACTACCTGACGACATTCAAAGAAGAAAGAAATAGAATGTCGTTTGCGAGCAGGTCGCTCGGTAAGTCCCAAAGATAAGAAGAGAATAGATAGAGAGTAAAATAGAGAGAGTATATTATTATAGTTGTATTATATTGTTATATTGTTGTAGTATTGTGTTAACGCTGTTGTTTGTAGCTTGGTACAGAAGGATGCCAGTGTATACGAGAGGAGTCTCACTTGCCCCAGAGACTAAGGTATCAGGAACTCAAGGAACCGTTTATGCCACGGTACAACAGCAATTGGATTCATGTTAGGTGTCTTAATCTGACCACCTCGTGCCACCTTTAACACCATCCGTACCAATCTACCCCTTAAACCCCGCGATGTCTTGTTTGTATTGTTATCTTGTAAATTGCATTGATTATAAGATTGATTGACTGACCGAAACCATGATATCAGTAAGCGGTTGTAACCATAGAGTCATGTAAATGGAATACTGAGAATCATGTAAAAGGAATATATCCATGGTTCGGTTCAGCCAAATTGTATAAACTGATAATTGTATTCATGGATTCATGTGTTCATATTGAATTGGAAACTTGTAAATTAT
The DNA here is from genome assembly GCA_030015575.1 of Agapanthus africanus. Lineage (NCBI taxonomy): Eukaryota > Viridiplantae > Streptophyta > Magnoliopsida > Asparagales > Amaryllidaceae > Agapanthus > Agapanthus africanus. The sequence continues at coordinate 744,920,428 of CM057341.1, forward strand.
GGATTGACTTGAATCATATTCAAGTCAGATTAATAAGACTCAAACCCGAGTCAGACAATCAGAAATATGAAACGAAGTCTTATAACTGCTAGGGTCCTTAGGGTAATTTATAAACTTGAGGGGGTTTAATGTAAAAATACTTTTATATACTTTTCAAAATACACCTCAAATATTCATTTTTCGTCTTTAGAGTTGTGGATTTTATGTTGTGACATGTCAAATGAAAATATCCTAGTTTCATAAATAATGGTATTTATCTGTAATATTGATTCTTTGAAGTTCATGGTATTTTAGTGTAACCTTTATTCTTTTGTGATTTTTAGAAAAAGGTGGAGAATTAATATTATAATAAAATAGGTATTTAAAAGATAAATATACATATGTTTATACAAAAAATAATTTTAATAAATATTTTATATTTCAAAAATCTCATTTTCTTAAGATATCGTATTATAAACCTTTCGAGACCGAATACTCCTTACGGAGGTCTGAATCTCGCACTACTAGCCCGAAGGTGCACGATAAACCGCACGATCTCGAACGGGTTCCCCAAAGATGGGTTGTAGCGGCACTTTGCAAAGATTGTAAAATACTAATCCTTTAGAAAACGGTTTTTATAAAGTAAAAGGTATTTACTTGAAAAGTGTAATTTTCCGTATTTTAGGTTCTAGGGTTTCCTAAGCCAACTAGCCTGTTTCTAAACGGTCTAAACGACAAGTCATTAGAAGCCTCAAATCGCCTCTTCACCGCCAATTGCGGTCAGGTAAGTGTCAGGTAAATGGGAGGCTCTCCACTACAAGTAGTGGCCCTAATTAAGTAACCACTTGCCTTAGACACACTTGCCTAGACACCACAATGTCAGGTTTAGATAAACGATCGATGTCCACAACTTATCGTATTTTTCCTATTAAAGATATTGTTTAAACAAATGTATCACCCATAACTGGCGTTCACGCGAGAAGCACATGCGGGGCTGGGCACTGCCCAATCAGTACTAAGCACTTAGCCGTTTTGGCTATATATGAAGTGCTAAGCATTTTTGTGTGGCGCCCACGTGAGGAGCACGTGAGGCGCTGGGCACTGCCCAATCACTGCTAAGCACTCAGCTGTTTTGGGTGTATATGAAGTGCTAAGCACTTTTATTCAGCACCCGCAAGTGTTTCACGTAAGGCGCTGGGCGCGATTGAGAGGGCGCCCACGTGGAAAACACGTGAAGTGCTAATCTCTTTTTTTAAAAAAATTAAATCTCTGTTAATACCATTTTGGCCATTAATGATCATCAAGATTTCTATTTTGAGGACCTTGGATCATTTTTCCTTCATTGGAGAACTAAGTCCTTCTTTTATTTTTATAAGAACTAAGTTCTTTATATAGGGTTAAACCCTAATTTCGGAGGAATTAAATTCCCAGAACACATGTTCTTTTTCTTTTTCTTTTTTTTTCTTTTTAACCTAGTTCTTTTCTGAATCTTTGATTCTCAAAAACAAGATCTTCCCGATGAGAATTAAATTCTCAACTTGTGGGAGACTTGTCTTGCGGATCTCTGATCCAAAGAAAGAACTAAATTCTTTGAGAAGGTTTAAATCCTTAGATAGGTAAAAAGAGATATTTTGATCTTTGTATTTCATTTACTTAGGGTTTTAAGGAGGAATGTTTTCTTCTTTTATTGAGAATTGAATTCTCTGTTGTTTTGAAAACTTTCTGTATTTTTCATAAGCTTATGCGGGGTTCCCTCTATATGAGACTTGAAATCTCGGGTCCTTTATATAGTGGAGGCAAATTGTTAATTAGTTTTGAGAAAATCTCTTATTGAGAGATTCCAATTGATTTAATTGGTCTCAAAACTAATTTGGGGAATTTTACCTACCGTTGGATCTTTAATCTAAGTGTTTCTGTTTTACAGAATATGTTTTCTCATTTTTTTAACAAGATTGGGGAAATATTTTCCCATATACAGAATTTGATTCTGTCAAGCGGTGATTTTTAATCAGCATTGGATTTTTAATCTAAGAGTTCTCTGTTTTACAAAGAGCAATCTTTTTTTGTTTGTAAAGATAGAGGACAAATATTCCTCAGAATAGAATTTAATTCTATTGTTTGATAATTTATCATCACCATTGGATCTTTGATCCAACGGCTCTGTTTAACAGAGAATATGCCAACTTTTTGTTAGGGAAATATTCTCATGTAGAATTTAATTCTGCTGATATTGACTTGAGCGCCGGCGCTCACATGGGGAGCACGTGGACGCCATTTAAGAATTTAATTCTTGCTCATGATAGGCACTCCCATGTTTTGCACACTGGCGCACACGTGAAGAGTACGTTCAGCGCCATATAAGAATCTAATTCTTATATAATAAACGCTCCTGTGCTTTGCAAATTGACGCCCACGTGTGGCGCCACCATAGGATTTAATTCTATAAAATTGGCGTTGGCGCTGGCGCCCTCGTGGAGAGCACGTGAGACGCTGCCTTATTAAAATTCAACAGAGTTTAGCTCTTTTATTATGTTTAAATATTGGGGGAACAATCCAGAAAATCCAAATTATAAAAATGAAGTAGCACAAAAAAACGAGCTCCTAACTCCACTTTTGCGCGGCGAAACCGGGGCTAATACATTGTATAGGCGGCGGTTCCGCGGCCAAGTGGTGGAGTTACGTGCGCGTATTTCTTATGCCTTCATAAAATTACCTGCACGATTTTCTGAGCATTTTTAATCTGGAAAAAATGAAGTTTCAAAAAATTGACAGAAATTTGCAAAATCATGAGTTTAAAACGTTGATCGAACACTTTAACTTCGTCTAAACAATTCCTAAGCCTCTAACTTGGCTCTAATACCATGAAAGTATATCTTACCACCTCTACTAGGTTTCAATAAGCATAAAGTATGCAATTTTAAAAATCTAGAGGGCTAAGCATACTAAACAAGAATCGAACTAGAGAACTAAGCTTTCAAAATTAAGCAAACAAGTTCTAAACTAAGTGAAGAGAGTATACAACATTTGTAGTCTAGTCCTTCACTTCTAAAACTCCAAGTAGTAGTCCCTAGAACTCTTCTTCGACTCCACTTGAAGGATGGAACGAGTTTGCTTGTAGTTTTCATCGTCGAAGATGATCCACCTTGAGGCAACTCACACTCTAGCTCACACTTCACTAATTAAGGTATTAGTAAAGATAAAAACCTATACTAATATGTTAGAGTAGTGTAGGTTGATGTAGTAGCAATTTTGCTCCCTAAAAATATTTCTGTTTCCCCCCAATAAAAGAGCAAAGCTTTGTTCAAAATTTGAACTGAGGCAGCGCCTCACGCGCAAGAGTCAAAGACTCTGAAGAAGCGCCTCACGTGCAAAGCATAAGAGCGCCAAGCGCCAAGATTCAAAGACTCCGAGACAGCGCCTCACATGCAAAGCACGAGAGTTCCAAGAGTCAAAGACTCCGAGGCAGCGCCTCACATGCAAAGCACGAGAGCGCCAAGTGCCATGAGTCAAAGACTCTGAGGCAGCGCCTCACGTGCAAAGTACAAGAGTGCCAGCGCCATGAGTCAAAGACTCTGAGGCAGTGCCTCACGTGCAAAGCACGAGAGCGCCAGCGTCAGAACTAAAAGTTCTCCACCCATGGATCAAAGATCCAACGAAGATGATAAATCATCAAATTACAGAATCAAATTCTGTTGGGGAGATACTCCTTAAATCTTTCCAAACAAAAAAGATTGTGCTCTGTAAATCAAAGCACCGCTGGATCGAAGATCCAATGGTGATTAATAATCACCAAGATACAGAATAAGTTCTGTATGGGATGATATTTTCCCAATCTTGTTAAAAACAAGAAAACATATCTTCTGTAAAACAAAAGCTCTTGGATCAAAGATCCAATGGTAGGAAATATCCCCAAATCAATCAGAGATCTCTCAATGAGAGATTTCCTTAACTGATTCAACAAATCAGCCTCCCTTAGATAAAGGACCCAAGACTTCAAGTCTTGTACAGAAGAACACCCCCATAAACTTCAAGTTCTCAAAAAAGAAAAAGAGAAGAGCAAGCTCTATGAAGAAGAATTTTCTTCAAGGTAAATAACAATAAGTGACATCATAGCATCTCCTCTATATTTGAGAGTTTAACTCTCACATCAAAAGAACTTAGTTCTTTTTCCAGATCACAGATCTATAAGACAAAGTCTTTCATAAAAAGAAGAGAGACCATAACATCTTCTCCACATCTAAGAGTTTAACTCTCATATCAGAAGAACTTAGTTCTTTTTCCAGATCTCAGATCTATAAGACGAAGTCTTTCACAAGGGAGAACCAAATTCTCAGAGAATTGGATTGGGCAGAACAAAAAACTCAGTGCTTAGCACTCAAATCTGGCGCTCAGCGCCGAGCTCTCCACGTGCTCCTCACGTGGGCGCTATTTAATTAGAAGTGCTTAGCACTCAAATCTGGAGCCCAGTGCCGAGCGCTCTACGTGCTCACGTGGACGCTATTTAATAAGAGCGCTCAACACTCAAATGCTGGCGCTCAGCGCCAAGCGCTCCACGTGCCCCTCACGTGAGCGCTGCTCAAAATAAAAAGTGCTCAGCACCCAAATGCTGGCGCTCAGCGCCAAGCGCTCCACGTGCCTTTCACGTGGGCGCTGCTCAAAATAAAAAGAGCGCTTGGCGCTCAAATGCTGGCGCTCAGCACCAAGTGCCCTACGTACCCCTCATGTGGGCACTATGTAACACAGAGCGCTCTGCGCTCCTCAAGAAGAGCCTAGCACCATGAAGAGTGTTCAACACTCATAAAAAACAAAAAGAAAGTGGATGTCAGTATTTACATAAATGTTTAGCATTATGTGCATAGAGAAAGGACTGTGTCCTAGTAAGTGTCTAACACTTACAAAAAAAGGGAAATGACAAAGACTAAGTGAGCTGAGCCCAAGGTTGGCCAAACCTCAAAATCGACCGAGCCCATAGGTCTTCTTCTAAATTGGTCTTAGTCCTAAACAAGACCACCGATCTTCTGACGAATATCCATTGGTTCAAGGGTACATCTCTCTACACCTCTGATATATGTTGTTGTAATTCTTCAACGTCTTCAGAGAGGTGGAGGGTCCCAATAACCAATAATTCTTGGTATACCCCCGAACCAACAAACCATAAACCCAATGGACCGCAACGTCCTTAAAACTAAATTATGGACCGCAACGTCCTTAAAACTAAATTATGGACCGCAACGTCCTTAAAACTAAACTGTGGACCGCAACGTCCCTAAAAACTAAACTATATGGACTATGATGTCCTTAAACTCAATGGACCGCAACGTCCTTAAAACTAAATTATGGACCGCAACGTCCCTAAAAACTAAATTGTGGACCACAATGTCCTTAAAACTAAACTCCATGGACTGCAACGTTCTTAAAACTAAATTGCGGACCGCAATGTCCCTAAAAACTAAATTGTGGACCGCAATGTCCTTATAAACTAAAGAAAATCCTGTTGATTAGATCTTAGTCTAAAAATTAAACTAACATATCCTTAACAAACATTTAAGTTGATCTTAATCTCAAACGAGATTAACAAGCCTTAAATCAAACAAACCCAAATCTAAGAGAATACGGATTTGGACTAATCCCCGCCCTACGGGCGATAACAAAAATTAGTCTCCGTATACAATCCACGGGCAACCAAAAAATAAAACAAACACACATGACACGAAGTGAACATCTGGAGAAGGAGAAAATGGTTACCGCAATATGGTAGCGTAATTAACTGCAGGGGCTTGCGCCTGCAGGGAAGAGCGTCCCCACAATCAAAAACCCCTCACAATGTGGAAGAATCTGACGAAATCTGCTACAACGGCCGCATCCGTCTAAACCCCCGATACATGGTACCATAAATCAACTTGGCATCTTCAGAGAAGTAGACGGATAAAACCAAATAGCATCTGCCCCCAAAAATTCAGGTCAGACGTCCCAACGTCCCGGTCGCGTCTATCGGCGGTAAACAGATTCTGGCACGCCCGGTGGGACCTTTTTCTCTTTCCACTCCACACTTCGTGTGTCGTGTTTTTCCGTGATCAAATAATCACGATATATATGTTTGTGGTTTTCCTTAGTGGAGGGGATACTAAAGCCGGCGTTTCGTCTCTTTGAAGAATGGCTTTTGCTTCCACCCTGGCAACTCAGGCTCTGTCATATCTGGTGGAGTCAAGTATGGGCCACTTACAACCTCAAATCTCTGCAATATGGTTCTTCACGAAATCAACGGGCTTCTTTTTGGGTCGATACTCCCACCTCCTACCCTCGGTGCCTCAACGCCGATGGAGGAAGTCCAAAAGAAGTCTGTCTTCCACAGGCTGACTCCCCAAGATGCAGTTTTTCTGACGGAATCAGTCCTCAAACAACTGGCACCTGCCAAGGACCAAGGTCGACGCAGAGGGAAGAATATTCAAGCTCTCAAAGGAAATGGGGGACAAGCTCAGCAAAATCCTGAGGCTAATCAAATCCCGACCGTAAGAAACGATCGACGTCGATATCGGCATAATACAAAATGAGCTGGGGACAGTTCTCCGTATAGTCCTGTTTCAACCCCAGTGGTGAATGTTGTTGTTCCAACTAGGAACAGCTTCAAACTATTGCGAAGGATCAGACAAAATTCTCCTACCGCAATATTGAAGAAGTCTCCGCAGCCCATGGAGATCCCACAAGAGCAGAAACCAGTTCGCTCTCTGAGACAACTTTCCTCATTTATATATAAAGTGTGAAAGCAAGTGAAGGGGACTCATCTCAAGATGGATCCTGATACAGCGGTTCCTCCCAAAACCAAAGCGGCTTTTCACAAAAAAAAAAGAGAGGCCCGATAATGCTCAAGTGCCCGAAGCAAACTTCAAAGGCCAAAACTCCAAACACCCCAAGCCTGGGGGCATGGTAGTTCACATAGTCTATCTGGTGAATTCCAAAGACGAACTTCGAGTTTCTACTAGTCACCGACCTCAAACTCGGTCCCTGCCAAAAGTGCAACTGCAGCGCGAAAAGCTGCAGGAGATGCTCGCTCAGGCGGCAGCAAACATGGATAAAATGGCTCGATTGGATCAAATGGGTCAGGAATCATTCTCATCCGATGATGACGAGTGAAAAGCGGAGGCAAGATGGCGTTTGTCGCCTACGCTCAACAAAAATAAGCAGCGCTAAAGCAACCTGTCACCAAAATAGAAATGACGTGGGTACTCGTCCCCCCGAGATATACACAAGGGGCATATTCCTCACTGGCGGAAGAATCTCTATGGGATGGCCCTTTCTTCTCGAAAGACAGGAAATATATTAAGGGGCCTATAAACAGGTCCTACAATCTAGTGGAATGCCTCGCTAAAAAAAACGGTATGTCCACAAGCAAAATGGGCACGGATGAAAACCCAAAAGGACGCCGTGAGTAAAAACAGCAAGGCTACCGGCGATTTTTTGAAAACCCGGAAGGGCGCAATCTCGTTAAATACACTTACGAGATCCTCACGACTCATGAGGAGAATCCCCCTGTGAGACCCTCACGGCTCATAGGATTCAAAAGCCTTAAGTTACAGGGATCTAGACCTGTTCTTAAGTCGTCAAAGTCTTCGAAGAAAAAGAAGAAGACCAAGAAGCCCGCGCAGCCTGACGACAAGCGCACGAATCTGCAAAAGCATATTGCCGCGCTGGAGGAATACAACCAGAAGGGGTGGACCCCAGTCACATTCCATGAGTTTCTCAACCATATCCTTAAGAACAGAGACAACGACAATAACGAGGGAGACAACTCGTCAGAAGAACCCGAGGATTATGTGGCAAGTTGTCACATGATCTCTCATTCATCAGTAAATGATGAAGAAGCTCACTCGGTGTCGGAAGATAACATAGAGGAGCCGGGGGCAGGATCGGTGCCAAAATCCTTGGAACCGTTAGACGAGATGATTGACATGCTGCTGAACGAAGCCCGTCAGAAGAGCGAAACTGATCGAGAACGTGAAATGGCCCTATTCGAAGGGGCCAGGCGTCGGCGTCAAGTTGGAGAAGCCGTGATAGGGATGGGTCATAAAACACTCCAACCAAATCAAATCATACCCAAAATGGGTGTATTCCACATCATCGTCATGTATCCCATCACGTAACAAATACACGTGCATATAGGATGAACAGTGGACCAAAACGTCCCTAAACTAACAATGGACCGTAATGTCTTTAAACTAACTATGGACCGCAACGTCCCTAAACTAAATTCTAAGGACTATAATGTCCTTAAACTCTATGGACCGCAATTTTTTTAAACTAATGATGGAATATGATGTCCTTAAACATGGACTATGACGTCCTTAAACCCAACGGACCGAAGCGTCCCTAAACTAACAACGGACTGAAATGTCCTGAAACTAGCTACGGATCGAAACGTCTTTAAACAACTACAGACCGCAGTATCCTTAGGCTGACGTAAAAAAACAGTACGTCCATAAGCGAAATGGGTACGGATGAAAACCCGAAAGGGCTCCATGAGTAAAAACAGCAAGGCTACAGGCAAGTTTGTGAAAACCAGAAAGGGCGCAGACTCGTAAAAAATTCACGCACACTTGCAAGGTCCTCTCGACCTTGTAAAGAGAAAATACCTGTGTGAGATCCTTACGACTCACAAGGGAGCAACACACTTAAGGATCCCCACGATTCCTAAGAAGAAATTACACTTATGAGATCCTCACGACTCGTAAGGAGAATCCTCTTATGAGACCCTCACGGCTCATAGGATTCAAAAGCCTTAAGCTACAGGGATCCGAACTTGTTCTTAAGCCATCACATCCCCCCAGTTTGCCCGACAAATGGTTCAATGTTGACCCTTGTATACAATCCATAAGCACAAATAAACGTCTCCCCTACCAAGTTTCATCGATGGCGTGAAATGTTCTCATGTGGTGAACGACACTTGTAAGTCCTCTCGACTTATAAGAAGAAAACACTTTTGTAAGATCCTTACGACTTATGAGAGACCATGCACTTAAGAATCCTCACGATTTCTAAGGAGAAATCGCACCTATGAGATCCTCACGACTCGTAGGGAGAAACACCTTTATGAGACCCTTACGGCTCATGAAGTCAAAAGCCTTAGTCGACAGGATCCTAACCCTGTTTGCTAAGCCACCTTTGTTCGAATCGACAGAGGAAAAATGATGATTCGTTCCTGGCAATGTCCCAGTGGTAGCGATACTGATGCCTAAATCGGTATCAAATTCCAAGTCCTTTCACGGCAAATGATGATTCGCTCCTGGCAATATTCCAGTCGCAGCGATGCTGATGCTAAGATTGGCATCAGATTCCAAGTTCCATACTCGCAGCAAAAAGTCAGCGAGCTATAAATGCATATGAAATAGCCGAAATGATAGGGCAACTTGCAACAAAATCAGCAAGTAAAAGATATGCATACAAAAATAGCCGAAATGATAGGGCAACTTGCAACAAAATCAGCAAGTAAAAGATACGCATACAAAAATAGCCGAAATGATTGGGCAATCGCGACTTTCGCGATATGAAAAGCTGAAATGATAGAGTATCGCGGAAAGAAAAAAAATGAAAGAATGAAACTTTTGCCCTACAGGAGAGTCCATACTGACCCCTGTATACAATCCATGGGCATAAACGAAAAAGGAACCACATTTCCCCACCAGACTCTATCAAAGGGAGAGTCAGATCTTGACGGCAATATCTGCATCCCAGAAGATCAACACGGCATTCCTTCTCAACTCCAGCAGGATGCAGACGTAACGTCAACAACCGACCTCAGGGTCGCAACAAAGCGGAGCCATGGCAATGTCTCTAATTCCAAATCTCGATGGCTACACCTACAACCTAGAGACCAACAATGGTGTTCCTCCTCGTTCCAGCAGGATACGGACGCGACATCATCGATCGGAGCTACGGCAAAGTCTCTGGTTCCAAGACTCTACGGTTTACAGACAACCTAGAGTCAAACCAGACAACACAGAAAGCGGAGCAAGTCAACCCCGACACCGCAGAAAGCGGAGAAAGTCGACTCCGACACCAGAGAAAACGGAGAAAGTCGACTCCGACACCGGAGAAAACGGAGAAAGTCGACCCCGACACCGTAGAAAACGGAGAAAGTCAACCCCGACACCGCAGAAACCGGAGCAAGTCAAAAACGGAGAAAGTCGATCCCCGACACCGTAGAAAGCGGAGAAAGTCGCCCCCGACACCGTAGAAAGCGGAAAAAGTCGACCCCGACACCGTAGAAAGCGGAGAAAGTCGACCCCGACGCCGTAGAAAACGGAGAAAGTCGACCCCGACACCGCAGAAAACGGAGAAAGTCGACCCCGACACCGTAGAAAACGGAGAAATTCAACCCCGACACTATAGAAAATGGAGGAAGTCAACCCCGACACCGTAGAAAGCGGAGAAAGTCAATCCCGACACCGCAGAAAGCGGAAACAAGTCAACCAATAATCCCTCGATTCGTCTCGACTCGTAAGGGAAAGCCTTAGACAATGGGGATAATGATCTGTTTCTTAAGCATAAGGACCCTGCAAATCAGCCCAAGATGGGCCATTGTATACTATTCACGGGTCACACTCTCCAAAGTCGAATCTCGACAAGGAGGTAAACAACCATTTACGAGTCATCTCGACTTGTAAAAGGGAAAAATTCTCTTGTGAGATCCTTATGACTCTCGACAGAAAATACGCACTTAGGAATTCTCACGATTCCTAAGGAGAAAATACACCCACGGGATAATCTCGACTCGTAGGGAGAAAAGTCTTTATGAGACCCTCACGGCTCGTAAAGTTGAAAAGTCTTAGGCAGCAGACCTGAACCTGTTTCCTAAGCCGTCGCTATCCTATAAAGAGGTTAAGATGAACTGCTATCTACTATCTACAGGCCACACTTGCCAAAGTTACATTCCACTGAAATAGAGGTGCCACTCAAGAGTACGTAAACTACTTTGCGCCAAGTCAAAACAAAAAGGCATGATCCATGGGCGTCAACTACATACTATGAAAAGCAGTAAAGAGAACATTTGATTCGCATCCAATTAAGCGTTCGAAGCATACCCACTCATGTATGTGCGAAAAGGATTAATGCATAGAAAGAAAAAATTTGTTAATTATACCTCAGAAAATTCTTACATTGATGAAAACAGTAAAACAAAAACATCATTAAAATGTTTACAATGGTAAAACACTAAATCCGGGACATGGATTGAGAAATTCAGAAGTAAGGCCGTCTAAAATGCTTCTAACCTCTCTGACCATTTTCGTGTGCATTCTTTCACGAATGAAAGCGTTAGGATCCTCGCTGATGTCGTCCGTCCTCTGATAGGCAGAGATTATCATCGTCTGTTGAAAAATTTGGTGCAAGATATCAACAAGATTATCTCGCCGCCTCTTTGAGATCAGGCCCATCAGATATACTGAGTGCACCTTGTCTTCGGCATCATCCTGTGCCTTAAGCGGCATGGGTTCGTAAAATCAAGGAAGTGCTTCCCAAATCGCTTTCACGATGATCTTCAAAAGAGCGGAGCGGCGAGGAAGTAATCGACCGTTGTATTCAGTGAGGCGACTCATAATCTCAGCGCATTGAGCGTTTGTAAACTCCTGGTTTTGACAACGGCCTTGTAAGCGGATGTCTTCATAAGAAATAATTTCGTCAATATCATACAGATGAGCGGCCATAGTGTCTGAAAAGAAGAATCGGTGAAAGTCAGTGATCAAACTGATCAAGAAAATGCTTATTGAAACGAACATGAGAGTTTAAAACAACTCTTGACATCCTCATAAAAAAATGTTAAAAAAACATCCAACAAATTTAAAAATTGTGCAATTCTGACATTTGGTACTTTAAATTTGTACCACACTGCAATGCAGTGGAAAGGGACCATGGGGGACCCACAAAATCAAGATGACGGCTCATCATTGCTGAAACAATCACTCATTAAATAAGAAATCCTAAAAGGATCCTCATTTAGTGAGAGACTCCTCGGACTAAGGAGTTAAACTTCCTCGAGAGCAACGCTCTGCAACAGAAATAACATCTGTCAAAATTAATGATGAAGGAAATAAAAATTCCCCCAAAAAAAATTCTAAAGAGCTATGCTCTGTGAAAATGATGGAATAATCCATCAAAAGCCCTAAAAAGCTGAGTTAAAAACTCCGAGATCTCTAAGAGCTGCAAAACGAACTCTAAGAGTTCTTCATTAATGGGTTAAGAAACCCTAAAAAAAGTTTTTTTGATATATGATCTAAGAAGAACAAAGCTATTTTTTCATTTAACGGGTTAAGAAACCCTAAAATCCACTTTAAGATCTATGATCTAAGAAGTACAAGGCTCTGTTAATGGGTAAAACCCTAGAATATGAAATGATTCCTTCAAAGATTTGATCCTTACCAAAATTTTTGGCAAGGTTCTGACTCTAGAAGAGTTTCTTAAGGCAGAGAGCTTAGCACTGAATGAGAATTAAATTCTCAAGAACAAGAAAGCAAGAAGATGAACAGCAGTCACCTCAAGGGCCAAAGGCCCTATTTATAGGCGTTGGAAGTCGATCCGACTTCCAAGACAATCCAACAGTGGAAAGGCTGCCACCGCTACACTCACGTGTCAGCCACATGAGCGCAGCGGTGGAGCGGCATTTGCTTCCCCCCAATAAAAGAGTAAAGCTCTGTTCAAAATTTGAACCGAGGCAGCGCCTCACGTGTAAAGCACGAGAGCGCCAAGAGTCAAAGACTCCAAGACAGCGCCTTACGTGCAAAGTACGAGAGCGCCAAGAGTCAAAGACTCTGAGGAAGCGCCTCACGTGCAAAGCACGAGAGCGCCAAGAGTCAAAGACTCTGAGGAAGCGCCTCATGTGCAAAGTAGGAGAGAGCCAAGAGTCAAAGACTCTGAGGCAGCGCCTCATGTGCATAGCACAAGAGCGCCAGCGTCATGAGTCAAATACTCTGAGGCAGCGCCTCACGTGCAAAGCACGAGAGCGCCAGCGCCAGAACTAAAAGTTCTCCACCCTTGGATCAAAGATCCAACGAAGATGATAAATCATCAAATTACATAATCAAATTCTGTTGGGGAAATACTCCTCAAATCTTTCCAAATAAGAAAGATTGTGCTCTGTAAATCAGTGCACCGTTGGATCAAAAATCCAATGGTGATTAATAATCACCAAGATACAGAATAAGTTCTGTATGGAAAGATATTTTCCCAATCTTGTTAAAAACAAGAAAAAATATCTTATGTAAAACAGAAGCCCTTGGATCAAAAATCCAATGGTAGGAAACATCCCCAAATCAATCAGAGATCTCTCCATGAGAGATTTCCTTAACTGATTCAACAAATCAGCCCCCCTATATAAAGGACCCAAGACTTCAAGTCTTGTACAGAAGAACCCCCCCCCTAAACTTCAAGTTCTCAAAAAAGAAAAAGAGAAGAGTAAGCTCTAAGAAGAAGAATTTTCTTCAAGGAAAATAACAATAAGTGAGATCATAGCATCTCCTCTATATTTGAGAGTTTAACTCTCACATCAGAAGAACTTAGTTCTTTTTCCAGATCACAGATCTATAAAACAAAGTTTTTTTAAAAAAGAAGAGAGATCATAGCATCTCCTCCACATATAAGAGTTTAACTCTCACATCAGAAGAACTTAGTTCTTTTTCTAGATCTCAGATCTATAAGACGAAGTCTTTCACAAGGGAGAACCAAATTCTCAGAGAATTGGATTGGGCAGAACAAAAAAACTCAGTGCTTAGCACTCAAATCTGGCGCTCAGCACCGAGCGCTCCACGAGCTCCTCACGTGGGCACTATTTAATAAGAAGTGCTTAGCACTCAAATCTGGCGTCCAGTGCCGAGCGCTCCACGTGCTTCTCACGTGGGCGCTATTTAATAAGAGTGCTCAACACTCAAATGCTGGTGCTCAGTGCCAAGCGCTCCACGTGCCCCTCATATGAGCGCTGCTCAAAATAAAAAGTGCTCAGCACCCAAATGCTGGCGCTCAACGCCAAGCGCTCCACGTGCCCTTCACGTGGGCGCTGCTCAAAATAAAAAAAAGCGCTTAGTGCTAAAATGATGGCGCTGAACGCCAAGCGCCCCACGTGCCCCTCACGTAGGCACTACTTAACACAGAGCGCTCTGCGCTTCTCAAGAATAGCCTAGAGCCATGAAAAGTGTTAAACACTCATAAAAGACAAAAAGAAAGTGGGTGTCAGTATTCACATAAATGTTTAGTATTATGTGCACAGAGAAAGGACGGTGTCCTAGCAAGTGTCTAACACTTTAAAAAAAGGGAAATGACAAAGACTAAGTGAGCTGAGCCCAAGGTTGGCCAAACCCCAAAATCGACTGAGCCCATAGGTCTTCTTCTAAATTGGTCTTAGTCCCAAACAAGACCACCGATCTTCTGACGAATATCCATTGGTTCATGGGTACATCTCGTCACACCTCTGATACATATTGTTGTAATTCTTCAACGTCTTCAGAGAGGTAGAGGGTCCTAATAACCAATAATTCTTGGTATACCCCCGAACCAACAAACCATAAACCCAATGGACCGCAACGTCCTTAAAATTAAATTATGGACCGCAACGTCCTTAAAACTAAACTGTGGACCGCAGCGTCCCTAAAAACTAAATTATATGGACTATGATGTCCTTAAACTCAATGGACCGCAACGTCCTTAAAACTAAATTGTGGACCGCAACGTCCTTAAAACTAAACTCCATAGACCGCAACGTCCTTAAAACTAAATTGCGGACCACAACGTCCCTAAAAACTAAATTGCGGACCGCAATGTCCCTATAAACTAAAGAAAATCCTGTTGAGTAGATCGTAGTCTAAAAATTAGACTAACGTATTCTTAACAAACATTTAAATTGATTTTAATCTCAAACGAGATTAACAAGCCTTAAATCAAAAAAACCCAAATCTAAGAGAATACGGATTTGGACTAATCCCCGCCCTACGAGCGACAACATAAATTAGTCTCCGTATACAATCCACGGGCAACCAAAAAATAAAACAAACACACACGATACGAAGTGAATATCTGGAGAAGGAGAAAGTGGTTACCGCGATGCGGTAGCGTAATTAACTGTAGAGGCTTGCGCCTGCAGGAAAGAGCGTCTCCACAATCAAAAACCCCTCACAATGAGGGAGAATCTGACGAAGTCTGCTACAACGGTCGCATCCGTCTAAACCCCCAATACATGGTGCCATAAATCAACTTGGCATCTTCGGAGAGGTAGACGGATAAAACCAAATAGTATCTGCCCCCAAAAATTCAGGCCAGACGTCCCAACATCCCGGTCGCGTCTTTCGGCGGTAAACAATTTTTTTTCTTTTTCTTTTTCTCACCTTAGAATTACTAGTAAGGAGATGAAGAATTATGAACTTGGAAGTGAGAGTGAACCCTTGAGCAAAGATGAGATCAAGATTGATAAATATCTATAAATAAAACAAAGTAAGAAGATGAGTCATGGCTTCTCTAAGCACCCAAGACCATGACTCATTCTTCTTTTCTTTTCTTCATAAATATAAATCATTATCTTCTCATCTTTAACTCTTGTGTGATTCTCATACATCCATGTTCAATGTGTGGGGTTCCTAAGCACGACAGCAAGGTTTCGGGTGGCATCTTCCATACCAAATTAAAATTTTGCCATGCTAAAAGAACTCTAACCTAGGATGTTTAACTATAGAATCATGCGAAATCGAAATGTAAACAACTTTACATCTAAATGAGTAGGGATTACAACCTTTGTAGTCCGCTCCTTCACTTCTATAGTTCCTTGTTGTGGTTCCTTTGCTGCGATCAATGAACTCCCGGACTTTTGAGTAGCTCCACAAGATGTATGATGCATGCTAGCAAGAAGTCTTCAAAGTCTATGATGATCTATTTCGAGAAGACACAAACCCAAACTAGCTCTTCACTAATTAGGAATTAGTGAAGCTAACATCCTAAACTATATGGCTAGTATAGAAGAGGATGATGAAGTAGAAATTTTACTCACTTTAGAATTTAATTTCTCACTATTTTCTTTATCTCCGCAAAACTAAAGAGAGAGAGCTTGAAGGAGATGAAGAAAGAAGAAGATGAATGAAATTGGCTTGAGATTAGAAATGCAACCATGATGAGTTATGTCATCCTTAACCCATGTAGAGAATAAACCATGGCTAAGGGTTAAATGTTAGGTTAATAAATATCTTAAGTAAAAACAAAAGAGGCGGACTTAGTCAATGTTCTATAAGATTCATCCAAGCTCATAACCATGACTAATTCTCTATTTATTTTGAATTTGCTTAATAATAAATATTAACCCATATTAATCCTAGCATGGTGTAAGTCTCATACACCCAAGTTGCATGTATAACCAAGCATGTCACAATTTTATATATCACATATATAATTTGTGAACAAAAGAAAAGAGTACAATAAACATATATCACATATATGTTAAATGTATCAAAAGTGAGAAAAAGAAATACTTAAGTGAGCATATATTAGTTAATGTAATTTAATATATAAAATATATAATTATATATTAAATTATTAAATCAACACTTGATTTAATAATCCGGCTATATCACATACAACCGACTAATATAACATGTATCATTTCATCGAATCAACACTTGATCCGATAACCCGGCTATATCACATATAACCGGCCGATATCACATATCATGAGAATAGAATACGGTATCTCATACGCATATCAATCTCAGTCCCGCACATATCACATATGTGCTCCTACTCCGTTTCGCCTGAACCAGGAAACCTCTGTGTAGGACTCTAAAGACTCATCAATACGCCGGCAGTAGGTGATGATCATATCAAACACCCACAAGCCGCAAGCGGTCAGCTAAACGTAACGTCCACCCGGGTATTGAGAGATCAGAAGATCAACAAGCAAGCATGTACATACTCCTGCGAATCCAATCAGTAACACGACCGTACAGTCCGGTCTCTTCGTCTGATATATCGCATATCCAGTCTAGGGTTGGTAAACGTCAGACCCCAGTAACCGATAATTCGTGCCGATGTGAGGCTCATAACGGGTTGAGAAACTACTGATAACACTTACCAGTAGATCTCCATATCAGCCCTGGCCAGAGACTTCCAGTTATAGCCAATCGAACACAGCGCAACATCAACCCCCAATACCGGGAGAGACGAAACTCCTCCTATCGCTCATTGCCTCCATATGATTCGGGACTGTACCCAAAAGCCACCGTTTTGCACGTTCTCATGAATGTGGTAAGGTGGAAATCAAAGCACAGTGGGAATCACACAAGACTCTATGATGATCTCGGATCTACAGACTAACCTGTACCAGTGTCATCAAAGAACTGCTATCTGACAATAAGTATAATACCAACTAGGAGTTCTCGACGAGTCCGTTCAGTGTACCCAGTCTCCACTGAGCACCCGTATACCATCTTTGATATCAAACACCAATGGATGTGGGATCATTCATCGCCTATCATATAGGTCAAGAAGCGTATACGCTAGTCTACTCTGGATTTAATCACCTGGGACTACATTTCTTATTATCCAAAATAACTTATATGAATTCAGGAAACCTCTATGTGGGACTCTAAATACTCGTCAATACGCCAGCAGTAGGTAATAATCACATCAGATATCCACAAGCCGTCAGCGGTACTAGCTGGACATAACGGCTACCCAGGTATTGAACGAATAGAAGATCAACCCGCAAACTTGTCCTAACTCCCGTAGAGCCTATAAGCAACACTTACCGTACAGTCCGGTCTCTTCGTCTGATATGTCGCATATCGATTCTGGGGGGTGAAATCGCCAGACCCCAATAACTTGATAAGTCATGTCAATGTGTGGCCTAACCTTTCGAGAAACTACCGATAACACTTATTAGTAAATCTCATCATCCCTGGCCAGGGACTTGCTGTTATAACCAATAGAGTATAGAGCAACATCGACTCTCAATACCAGGAAAAACGAAACCCTTTCTATCGCCCACTGCCTCCATGTGACTCGGGACTGTACCCAAAAACCACCTGTTTGCATGACTCATTTGAGCCGTGGTAGGGAGGAAATCAAAGCACAGTGGGAACCACACAAAACACTATGACGATCTCGGGTCTACAGGCTAACCTGTACAAGTTTCACCAGAGAACTGCTATTTGACGATAGGTATGGTACCATCTAGGAGTTCTCGGCGAGCCCTGTTCGGTGTATGCATTCTCTAATGAGCACCTGTGCACAATCTTTGGTGTCAAACACCAATAGTTATGGGATCAACCATCGCCCCATACAGGGTTAAGAAACGCACACACTAGTCTACTCTGGAATATCGATACCCTATCTCAATACTCCCTCGACTACAGACTATTAAGGATGTGCTTGTGGACTACACAAGTCCCACTAATATGATCTGCATCATAGTTCTGGTAGTCAAGCCAACATCCTAAGAGGTTTATCAACATGTATCAATGAAGTAATAA
The DNA here is from genome assembly GCA_030015575.1 of Agapanthus africanus. Taxonomy (NCBI): domain Eukaryota; kingdom Viridiplantae; phylum Streptophyta; class Magnoliopsida; order Asparagales; family Amaryllidaceae; genus Agapanthus; species Agapanthus africanus. Next base: position 744,938,895 of record CM057341.1, read on the forward strand.
ACTAAAACAAGTGCACATATTAAGATAAAGAGCAATCAGATAGAATACTATCATATCGAGTAAGAAAGTCCTCTGTATATATGTCCAAGCATCCACTATAATATACAATAATGGCCTCTAGGACATACATATTCCTGACATGTTATATGCATGAATGGTTGTTCATACACCCTATACATTATTTAAAGGCTCCTGATATTTGTATATAGTCTATGCTAATCGTTGAATGCTATTAACATTGTAAGTAATATCTTACAAGAGTTGTAAGAAATTATATATGCGAAAGAATTGTTATGATAATTTAATGAAATGTCTGAGTGTTTCTTTTTGTAACCCGATTGCATGCTTAAAATATCAATGACATACTTCAATTCGCGGAATAATTTTTATGAACTCACTCATATATTTTCTCCTGTATATTCATTATTATTATATTTGTAAAAATAAAAGAAAACAAATTTGCAAATTAATTTCATAGTTTCGTCACTTTTAAATACGATCGTAAATACCTTTATCTTTATAATAATTTTTAAAAATTAATTTTGACTTCTGGAAATTTTAAGAGATTTATCCATGATAGAATATATTTTTGTATACGTGCTATAAAATTTTAGGGTCAAAATGAAAAACGGTTTAGGATTTACGATACCTTTAGTCACTGTTTTTTAAAATATGAAAATTGTTTTTAACGGCCTTCTTCGAAAACCCATAACTCTATCTTTCGATATCCGATTTGAGAAAAATCAAGTGTTTTGGACATTAGATCGAAAGATTTAGATTTTCTTATTTTTTTGATGGATATAACATAATTCTGACTTTTTAAATTATGTGTTGAATCTGGACAGAATCTGTTCTCATCCGCGCACTGTTTTTAAAAATGACATAACTCGAGTTATAGAACTTGGTTTTTGATCAACTTTAAATGTATGGATACAAAATTGGCAGATCTATAACTTTCCTATATATTTGGTGACTCGGAAACGTATAGAACGACCCTACATATGCTTTGTAAGACACCCAATAGTTACTGTACAGAAAATAAAGAATCTATTTTAAACCCTTATATTAAAATAATCATAACTTGAGATTCAGAAATCCAAATCGTGCAAACTCAGGTTGTTTAGATAAGTAGACCAAAATACATATAAATTTCTAATCATTTTCAAGGCCTGAAAACCGACAGAAAGTATCGCAAACTGTGTTTTAAAAACTTGTGTCGGGGATGAACAGATTTTGATCTGTTCCGCGCGGCGATACCGAAACTCAAACCAATAGCCGGAATTAGATGAGGTTTGAACTTGAGTCTACATAACACCTGGGACTACATTTCTTGTTATTTTCTGAATTCATATAAGTTAAAAAATCTATAGTTTTCCAGCATTTTTTTACTATACTGTTTCCGTTATGTGCTTGAACATTATACTTGTCTCATTTCATGCCATGTGATTTCCCTCGTTATTAAGAACTTACATGAATCATGTGAATAACCTACTACATACTTGACAAGAACTTGACTCGAGCCATGAATACGTAATGATGCAATCTTTACACGAACTTGACATGAAACTTGACTTGAACTTACAACCTTAATGTATTCATGGATTCGTGTAAGACTTGTGTCATTATTTATAGTTTAACATACGCGGGAAAGGGGTAGCGTGGTAGTGAGCGTATGCCATGGCACAGGAGTCCACTAAAAATCATCTAATCCGAACATCGTGTGCCATCGTTCTGTGGGTTTGACGGGGCTTAACTCTAAGTGCTGTTGGTCCATAGATTTGACGGATTACTCTCGTATACGCACATACCTTCATTATCACACTACAACAAACACATAATCGTAGAACTGCCAAGCTTATATAGAACTGCCATGCTTATATTGAGCTATAGAACCACCATGCTCATATAGTTTTCCCTGTCTACTAGATATATCATGCTTGTTCATCTCAGTATGCTATTTTTCAAACTTGCTCATATACTTGTCATTATATAACCTTATTTTATAATCACATCTTTATTGGGGGCTTACCGAGCGCAAAATCGCTGACGAACATTCCTTTGTTTTATTTCTTCTTTAGAAATGTTCGTCGAGTAGTTTGGTGACAAGAGAGATTGAGCCAACAGAGAAGGATTATTCTCAGCTGTCATCTCAAGCAGATTTCTAGTCGACCGTCCGTCCTTATTTTTTTCAGTATGCCTATTGTTCAAGTTTTGCTTAGTTCTATTTTCGTTGTATTTGAATTCCAGACTTGTTGTCTTTTATTTCAAACTTTGTGTATTGGAAATGTAATAATGTAGTTGGATTTATGCTCTCGTTTAATTCTTATTTATTATATATTGCTTATGATACGCTTAACGTATTTATTTCGAGAGGGACATTTCTCGATATAAATACGTCGTGGACCTCGTCACGTGTTTACTACTGTCTTTTGGGAAACGGGGCATGACAGTTTGTCTCGGTCAGCCTGATCACATCATTCATCTCTTTGATGGTTTTTATCTGCATTTACTTGTGTCCATCTTAAAATATTTCTCCTCTCTTAAATTGCAAACTTCCAATCTATTTCCGATTTCATGCTAACCATGTTATCATCCCATATAAACATTCTAATTTGCTTGGTTCCCTTCCTTTTTGGGGCGCATCAAACACCAACATGTAAGTCATCTCTTTGTATCTCTTCGATGTGTTTTAAGAACTTCATTCTAATATAACAATATCTAAATCGAGTCAACGTCTATATGGTTGCTCGCGATTAACAGCACAAAAACATGTTAAAAACATAATGGGCCCTTCCCAACTTCCCTGATGTAATTTGTAAGTCGGCTTTAGACAACCACAGTAACATTTTAAATGTCATTTAAATTACATAAATGGATTTTAATTATATGATAGTTATAACAGGGACAGACCCATGTTGAACCCAAGAGGATACGTGACCCTCCTGAGATTTTACGGAAAAAGAAGTCTCCACTTCAATCTATCGATGCAGTTCAGAGTTGTGGATGCATATTATATATATTGGGTTTATAGACACGGTATATAAATGTAGTTGTGATGTGGTTGTGCATGGTGTTTTCTAGCAAGAGATTATGAGTTTAATCCCTATTGTGTACATAATAATAATAATTTTTTTTTGAAATAAGGTCTTAAGTCTTGACTAGCATTTTAATAGTATTAAGTATGAAGTTTTTGTGTGTACTTATTTAAACAAAAACATTTAATTTCAATTGAAAAAGACAAAGATATATAATATATAATCTTCAACAAAATTTTAAGGATACCGTGGCCCCTCTCATAAGAATTTCTGGGTCTGTGCTTATATATATATATATATATATATATATATATATGTGTGTGTATTGCACGTACAAAATACTAGCACAACTAACCACATCAAATCCCACCAACTGTCCCTAACCATCAATTCTCAAATAATTGGGCATAACTCGTGACTTTTCTTTTCAAATCAAGAAGGCATGTGCTTCCATTTTTGAAATGACACATAAAAAAGAAACATAAAAGGGAAAATTGTTTTACAGCACAATTTGAAGATATAGATTATTTTTAAACCCATGAGTTTCCAAAATCATGAAAACCCCCAAAAATATATTTTGACATTATTTTAAATCCGAATCCTGATTTTATACATATTTATGTATGCATTGCATATACCATCCTTTTAATATTTCTTAAGATATTAAAAATGAGATTTTTTTGGATTTTCCAAGATTAAAACATGAGATTTTCTTATTGTGTATCTATGGTTTTTCACGGCTTCTTTATTTTCATCTCTTTAACGTTGCTTGCACAAATTTTTTTTGAACTCATCTTTTTTTTTGTTATTTGCCCTTTTTATTATTATTTGTCTGGTTTCCTACTTCTTGATCATTCTCTTTTTATTAGTGGTTGACTGAGTTTCAACCATCATGGGAATGGAGATATTGAAAATGAGAGAGGATATTGGGAGGATCGGGAATGGAGATAAGAAAATAGGAGGAATTGAACCGGAGATCGAGGATTTAAAAAAGAAGATACAAAAATTAAAAAACGGAGATGAGGATGGTGTAGGAATTGGATTGGAGGTGAATAATTTGAAAACGGGAATGCAGATTTGGAAGAAGAGATTGTGGAGAAAAAATAAGCAATTTAGAAGAAGTACGGAGGAAGAAGAAGCAAACTATAGTTGTCGCGAGAGGATATCATATGAATAATTATTTTTAGAAAATAATCAAGCATCTTTTTGATTTAAAAGAATATGGGTAAACATGGAATTTTTAAAATAATATTCTAAGTATAATACACAAAACCTATTTTGAGCTAAAACTATCCGTATTTTGTATGATTGGGTTTTTTTATATAATTTTGGAAACTCGTTGGTTTAAAAATAAGTTATCTTTCCTAACAGGGCTTGGAAACAATTTTCCCAAAGTAAAAAGTAAAATTCATCAATCCTCATTTACTACATATGCTTTTGTTAGCAAACAACAACAAAAAGAACGTTGGGGTTTTTTCACTTAAAGCCCGGTCAAAACCGAGATAATTACTAAACCTTCGTGATGATGCTCAATAACGGAAATTCCTTATATCATGACACGTGGCGGATGACTTGTCCCGAAGCTTGCAAGAAAGGACCTATAGTGGCCGACCAGACCACACCCGTGCCCGTCCGACAAACAACCTTTGGCTCGTCTCCGAGCCCCCTGCATAACTGGCCTCTTTGGCCCTCTCAGCTCGCCTCCGGGATCTGGCAGAACCAAGATAGCTCGGCCTCCAGCTCGGCCCCGAGCTCTCCCGCCGAGCTCATCTTCCTCGGTCTCGTCGACCGACCAACGGCACCGCTCACAAGCGCAACTGCCATCCCGCGAATCTCGCCATGCGTGAGATATCCGCCGGCCACATCCCACGTTCCACACCATCACGATCCCCCATTAACGAGCATGTCTCACCATTAATGCGGGATCCCGCCCATCACGCGGACGTGACATCGGGAGCGTAATGGCCGGCATGATTCTCGCGCCTGCCTTGCCTGCTGCCACCGCTATATAAACTCCTTCTTCAAACGGTTCAAGTAAGCTATTTTTACTCCAGTAAGCAGTTACTCTGCTCGGATTTTCTCTCTAACTTGACCGTCGGAAGGTTTTTGGTGGTACAACTACCCCGGGACTTCCTTGCAGGTAGCTCGGCCCAAACAACTTCAAATCTATTGAGATCCACATGGGTCAGGAGTCAATCTCCAGATCCAATCTCAGCCGTCCACCGCCGCCATCAGCAGATCAACGGAAGGTAACATCTTGACGTGATCCGACCCACGTCAGTTGGTGTCGTCTCCCCCACGGAAGTCTAGATTCCACAAAAACAAAAAGTTTATCTTCTGATCCCAACCCAATGGCGAGCGGTCACCACGACGATCCAAGCACTAGTCGCCGTCTCCCCCACAACGAAGGCGCAGACGAATCTCCTCCTCCAAACACCATCAACGCCCTAGCCGGCCGGATAGATCGACTCGCGTCCATTGTGGAGGCGCTCATCCATATCCAAATGGCAGGGCAAGCTTCCCAGGTCGCCGCTTCCCCGCCTCACCACCGGGATCCCTACAGAGGGAGAAAAGACTCTGCTCGCGTCGGCACTGCCGACCACCGCCGACCACCGCCTCGCTACCTCCCACGGCCGCAGATCTCCCGAGCCAACATATTCTGTAACCCGCTAGGCGCCCCACAGTTCATCACCGAGGATCCTTGCATAACAGAGCAGCTTCGCTACTCGTTCCGTCCTTAGCTGGCCTCGTACGGCCCCTCCAGCGCTAAGGATCTAAGCCCTCACTAAGAGGCAGCCCGGCGGCTACCCACTCTGTTATCCCTGGCTGGTAGTTTCCTACCTACAACGCCAGGGATCAAAGCCCTCGCCAAGAGGCGACTGAGCAGCTTCACTGCTCGGTCCGTCCTTAGCTGGCCTCGTACGGCCCCTCCAGCGCTAAGGATCTAAGCCCTCACTAAGAGGAAGCCCAGCGGCTACCCCGCTCGGCTATCCCTGGCTGGTAGTTCCCTACCCACAACGCCAGGGATCAAAGCCCTCGCTAAGAGGCGACTGAGCAGCTTCGCTGCTCGGTCCGTCCTTAGGTGGCCTCGTACGGCCCCTCCAGCGCTAAGGATCTAAGCCCTTAATAAGAGGCAGCCCAGCGGCTACCTCGCTCGGCTATCCCTGGCTGGTAGTTCCCTATCCACAACGCCAGGGATCAAAGCCCTCGCCAAGAGGCGACTGAGCAGCTTCAATGCTCGGTCCGTCCTTAGCTAGCCTCATACGGCCCCTCCAGCGCTAAGGATCTAAGCCCTTATTAAGAGGCAGCCCAGCGGCTACCCCGCTCGGCTATCCCTGGCTGGTAGCTCCCTACCTCACAACGCCAGGGATCAAAGCCCTCACCAAGGGGCAGCCGAGAAGCTACCCTGCTCGGCTATCCCTGGCTAGTAGTTCCCTACCTACAACGTCAGGGATCAAAGCCCTCGCCAAAAAGAGACTGAGCAGTTTCACTACTCGGTCCGTCCTTAGTTAGCCTCATTTGGCCCCTCCAGCGCTAAGGATCTAAGCCCTCACTAAGAGGCAACCCAGCGGCTACCCTGCTCGGCTATCCCTGGCTGGTAGTTCCCTACCCACAACGCCAGGGATCAAAGCCCTCGCCAAGAGACGACTGAGCAGCTTCGCTGCTCGGTCCGTCCTTAGATGGCCTCGTACAACCCCTCCAGCGCTAAGGATCTAAGCCCTCACTAAGAGGCAGCCCAGCGGCTACTTCGCTCGGCTATCCCTGGTTGGTAGTTCCCTACCCACAACGCCAGGGATCAAAGCCCTCGCCAAGAGGCGACTGAGCAGCTTCACTGCTCGGTCCGTCCTTAACTGGCCTCGTACGGCCCCTCCAGCGCTAAGGATCTAAGCCCTCACTAAGAGGCGGCCCAGCGACTACCCCGCTCGGCTATCCCTGGCTGGTAGCTCCCTACCCCATAACGCTAGGGATCAAAGCCCTCACCAAGAGGTAGCCGAGCGGCTATCCTGCTCGGCTATCCCTGGCTGGTAGCACCCTACCACGCAACACCAGGGATCAAAGCCCTCACCAAGAGGCAGCCGAGCAGCTACCCTGCTCGGCTATCCCTGGCTGGTAACTCCCTACCACGCAACACCAGGGATCAAAGCCATCACCAAGAGGCAGCCGAGCGGCTACCCTTCTCGGCTATCCCTGGCTGGTAGTTTACTATCCCACAACACCAGGGATCGAAGCCCTCGCCAAGAGTCACCGGGCAACAACCCTGCTCGGCCATCCTTAAGGATCAAAGCCCTCGCCAAGAGGCACCGGGCAGTAACCCTGCTCGGCCCGTCCTTAGTAGGCCTCTTACGGCCCCTCCCGCACTACGGATCAAAAGCCCTCGTAAGAGGCAACCGGGCCCGCCCATGCTCGGTTATTCCTGGTTAGTAGCTCCCTACCCCACAACGCCAGGGATCAAAGCCCTCGTCAAGAGGCACCGGGCAATAACCTTGCTCGACCCATCCTTAAGGATCAAAGCCCTCGCCAAGAGCCACCAGGCAGTAACCCTGCTCGACCCGTCCTTAGTAGGCCTCTTATGGCCCCTCCCACGCTAAGGATCAAAGCCCTCGTCAAGAGGCAACCGGGCCCGCCCTTTCTCGGTTATCACTGGCTGGTAGTTCCCTACCCCGCAACGCCAGGGATCAAAGCCCTCACCAAGAGGCAACCGAGCAGCTACCCTGCTCGGTCATCCATGGCTGGTAGTTCACTACCCACCGACGCCAAGGATCAAAGCCCCCGCCAGGAGTCCACCGAGCAGCTACCCTGCTCGGCCCATCCTTAGCAGGCCTCTTACGGCCCCTCCTGCGGTAAGGATCAAAGCCCTCACCAAGAGGCAACCGAGCAACTACCCTGCTTGGTCATCCATGGCTGGTAGTTCACTACCCGCCAACGCCAAGGATCTGAAGCCCTCCTCACGAGGCCGCCGAGTTCTCCCTACTCGGCGCATCCCTAGTGGGCATCCTCCTGCCCATCAGACGCTGAGGATCTAAAGCCTTCTTCGCGAGGCCGCCGATTCCTTCCTGCTCGGTGCTTCCCCAGCGGGCAGCCTCCTGCCCATCAGGCGCTGGGGTGCAAAGCCCTCCTCATGAGGCCGCCGAGTTTCTTCCTGCTCGGCACATCCCCAGCGAGCAGCCTCCTGCCAATCAGACGCTGAGGATCTGAAGCCCTCCTCGCGAGGCCGCCGAGTCTTTCTTGTTCGGCGCTTCCCCAGCGGGCAGCCTCCTGCCCATCAGGCGCTGGGGTCCAAAGCCCTCCTCACGAGGCCGACGAGTTCTCCCTACTCGGCGCATCCCCAGCGCGCGTTCTCCTGCCCATCAGACGCTGAGGATCTGAAGCCCTTCTCGCGAAGCCGCCGAGTCCTTCCTGCTCGGCGCTTCCCCAGCGGGCAGCCTCCTGCCCATCAGGCGCTGGGGTCCAAAGCCCTCCTCACGAGGCCGCCGAGTTTCTTCCTGCTCGGCGCATCCCCAGCGGGCAGCCTCTTGCCAATCAGACGCTGAGGATCTGAAGCCCTCCTCACGAGGCCATCGAGTCCTTCTTGCTCGGCGCTTCCTCAGCGGGCAGCCTCCTGCCCATCAGGCGCTGGGGTCCAAAGCCCTCCTCACGAGGCCGCCGAGTTTCTTCCTGCTCGGCGCATCCCCAGCGGGCAGCCTCCTGCCAATCAGACGCTGAGGATCTGAAGCCCTCCTCGTGAGGCCGCCGAGTGCTTCCTTCTCGGCGCCTCCCTAGCGGGCAGCCTCCTGCCTATCAGGCGCTGGGGTCCAAAGCCCTCTTCATGAGGCCACCGAGTTTCTGCCTGCTCGGCGCATCCACAGCGGGCAGCCTCCTGCCCATCAGACGTTGAGGATCTGAAGCCCTCCTCACGAGGCTGCCGAGTTTCTTCCTGCTCGGTGCATCCCCAGCGGGCAACCTCCTGCCCACCAGACGCTGAGGATCTGAAGCCTTCACGAGGCCGCCAAGTTTCTTCCTGCTCGGCGCATCCCCAGCGGGCAGCCTCCTGCCCATCAGACGCTGAAGACCTGAAGCCCTCCTCATGAGACCGCCGAGTTTCTTCCTGCTCGGCGCATCCCCAGCGGGCATCCTTCTGCCCATCAACGCGATGGGTCCAAAGCCCTCCTCGCGAGGCCGCTGAGTAGCTTCCTGCTTGGCGCATCCGCAGCGGGTAGCTTCCTACCCTACAAAGACACGGATCCAAGACCCGCCGAATAAACTCATAATCGATGCGTGACAACAAGAACGCCGTGTCGTTCCCGAACAATCCACCACGAAGAATTACTGGCGCCAAACCGCACAGAAAGAACCAAGCAGTCCACTCTCGACCCGACCCATAAATAGATCGGAACGAGAGTGGGGGATAATGATGATGCTCAATAACGGTAATTTCTTATATCATGACACGTGGCAGATGACTTGTCCCGAAACTTGCAAGAAAGGACCTACAGTGGCCAACCAGACCACACCCGTGCCCATCCTACAAACAACCTTTGGCTCGTCCCCGAGCCCCCTGCATAACCGGCATCCTCGGCTCTCTCAGCTCGCCTCCGGGCTCTGGCAGAACCAAGATAGCTTGGCCTCCAGCTCGTCCCCGAGCTCTCCCGCCGAGCTCATCTTTCTCGGTCTCGTCGACCGACCAACGGCACCGCTCACAAGCGCAACCGCCATCCCGCGAATCTCGCCATGCGCGAGATATCCGCCAGCCACATCCCATATTCCACGCCATCACGATCCCCCATTAACGAGCCTGTCTCACCATTAATGCGGGATCCCTCCCATCACGCGGGCGTGACGTCGGGAGCGTAACGGCCGGCGTGATTCTTGCGCCTGCCCTGTCTGCTGCCACCGCTATATAAACCCCTTCTGTAGACAGTTCAAGTAATCCATTTTTACTCCACTAAGCTGTTACTCTGCTCGGATTTCCTCTCTAACTTGACCGTCGGAGGGTTCTCGGTGGTACAACCACCCTGGGACTTCCTTGCAGATAGCTCGGCCCAAACAACTTCAAACCCATTGAGATCCACACGCTTCAGGATCCAATCTCCGGATCCAATCTCAGCTGTCCACCGCCGCCATCAGCAGATCAACGGAAGGTAACATCTTGACGTGATCCGACCCACATCACCTCGAAACTTAATAATTTCTTGTTATCTTCGAAAACGTTTAAATTCCATCATTTTACTTCCCCGTTAGCCCTTTTGTTTTACTCCGTCGGTCAATTAAAGAAGGAAGTTGGGTTAGGGTTATCAAACCCTACGAACTCACTCGTATTCACTCTTTTTCATCTAAAAATCCAAATCAGAACATCTGGTTGAGAAAGAGGACCCATATTCCATCGCCAAATGGAGATTTGAAGTCCTAATTCCGAAATCCTAATTTGAATATGGGCGTTGATTTGAAATTTTAGATGAATGCGAGTGAATGCAAGTGGGTTGGGAGGGTTTGATAACCCTAACCCGACTTCATTCCTTAATTGACTAACGTGGTGAAACAAAAGGGTTAGGGATAAAATGAGGCAATTTAAACGTTTTGGGATGGGTAATAAGTAATTATTAAATTTTTTTAGTAATTAGCTCGGTTTTCGGGTGCCTAAAGTAAAAAAAACCTTTATCCTTTTACCCTTTGCAATTAACGTGTGTCTCGTAATCAAGAGCTAAATCTAAGATTTGAGTATTATTAACCATCTCTACACGGCATAATTAATCAAAAAGCTCCTTTAATTAGATTCCCTCCTCGTTAGGGCAAGCACCCGTGTCCATGCCAAATGCTTATTTGATTCTCCAAATCTCACCTTTTTTTTTGTGACACAATCTCATCATGAAAAAAATTCTCCACTGTTAATTAGGTAATATGCCTTCTTTTAGAAAAAGTAAAAATGCTTTTGCTTGTCTAAATTCCATTCTGCTTTTAAGTGACATGCGCAATTTGCGGTCTTTGACATGTAGCCAATATGACTCACAAATAAAAACTTGGTTGGATTCATCTTCTCACATGTAGTTTCATGTAAAGAAAAATGTAGCAACATACGTCGAATTGAATCCAGAGAGTTGTTTCGGGAAAACCTGCAATTTGATTTAGAGAATCCGCAGCCTCAAACATCTATAATTTTGTTGCTTTCTTAAAACATCTGATTAGACTAGCCATGTTAATGGGTCGGGTCTAGTCCCAAACCCAACCCATACCTATTGATAAAATCCGAGTCTGGTATATGTGTTTGGATCCAAACTCGACCTAGACCGGTAATTGATAAAATCTGAATCTTGAACAAGTGTATTTCGACCCAGAACCGACTCGACTCAGACCCATTTAATGGTTTTATAAATAGGTCGTGTCTAGATCTGTTGGGTTAGAACCGTTTAGACCTGACCTGACCTGACCTGTTTATCTTTTATCCCCCTCAAAAATTTATTAGTCATCTTAGCAGTTGTGGAATATAGGTTAAAAGTTAATTTTGGATTATAGCTTTCAAGTTATAGTAGTTGCAAATTTGAGAAATAAGATGATCAATGGATGTGGTTCATTTATGTGTTAACTTTTGAAATTTATAAGTTTCAAGATCATAATGATGCACTTATAAAAAGTAAATAAAAAATAGATAAATGAGTGGATAAATGAGTCAAGGTAAATGGATCTTGCCCCGTTACCCCATTATTAATGAGGTCAGGTTTTGGTCCATTTAGACTCGTTGGGTAAATAAATGGGTCTGATATCCATAAAATTTAAATGTGTTTGCGTGCGGAACACGATTGACCCTACCTAACATTTTAACCTAAGGAACCAATGCAATTTGGACCGTTTTAGTCGTACTTTCATAGGAACTGAAACCGATTGCACCTCTCATTAACCACAAGCAACCAAATACAATATTAGCTGCATACAAGCCCTTCAACATGATTGGAATCAGATTGTCGGATTTGATCATGTAATTTTATGAGCAGACATACAATTATACAAAACCATGATCTCTAATAACTTGAAAAATATCACTTTGTCTCCCATGATTTAACCTAACTGAATCATTCATGATTATAAGTTTTTGAGTGTACATTTCATGAACACCGAAAGTATTAAAAGGCACATATGCAACTTGACTAGGATCTCCACCAACTGTCTACATCAGTATTTCACACATGTTATTAATTTAAAGTGTAAATTGTCAAACAAAAAAAAACAAGTTTTTCCCGCAGATACGTATCTGCGTAGTATACTGATGTAGTGCTATATCTAATCCAATTCATACAAACTATTTAGACTAGTATTTTACACGTGCGATGCACGTTACATCTTAAGTGTAATTAAAAAGAACTTTGTATGAAATTGGTTACTGAGAGATTTGTGGAGTTGGTTATTGGAAGATATGTATAGGGTTAGTTGCGGTTACAATTTGATATTGGATTTTAAATATTTTTTTAATGAATTTCTCTTGGAAATTAGAGCCAAAAACTCCAAATCAATTTTAAAATTGGAGGCCCTTTTCTTTCGCACTATAGTAAAGATATCGCAGGAAACGGTTTAGATATCGCAGGCAACTATTAGATATCACAGGTAAGGGGTTTATTGACAATTGAAAACATTTTCAGGGTTTTTTTGACATGCGCCTTGAGTATGAGGGCTTTTTGTGAGCGGGAAACTTGGGCTGTTTTTTATTTTTATTTTTTTGGACAATTTACCCTTATTAAATGACCAAATCTTTGATTTAAATATAGCCTCAGGGAACCAAAGTGAGCATAGGATCTTCTTTGTGGTGCACAAGCTAAGTTGCTTTTCTTTCTTAACTTTTTTTTAAAAAATAATTATTAATTTTTTGAAAAAAATAATTATTAATTATAATTGAGTGCTAATACTAAGTAGGGCAATAGATTAGTGACTCATGAGCCACTTCTTTAGTTTAGTGTGGGGTTATTGACTTTTTGGGCTTATTATTTATGAATATTTGTTCTTTTAATAACGGAGTCCTTTTGATTATTTGTTGTTTTTCTTTTTAAGGTTAGATTCGCTTATCCATTGATTAATTATTGTCATTGTTGTTGAATCTCAATGATGAATCGAAACTGAATAAAGTTAAAGAAAGGTAAAGTTATGTATGATTACTAATTCACTATATACTAATCAGGAGCGGATCTACCTGAGTAGCTGAGGCCAGCGGGGGCAATCGCCCCAGTGATTTTTTGACAAAAACAAATGATTTATCTCTTTAGCAAGGAAGTGTTATATTTTGGAATATATTTTATACATACATATGCTATAAAACATTAATACTGAAGTCTAGCTTAGATGGTAAGTTATACAATTGTCCAGTCTTTCTAATGTTTGTATTATTTATTTTTACTAGATTTTTTTTATATTGAGGCTTGTGTAAAATGATTATAAAGCACAAAAATTTATAAAGGAAGAGAGAAAAGAGAGTCTAAGAAATAAATACAAAGAGCAAATTAAATTTATAGAGAGAGATATCTTTTCCTTTTTTGAATTTTCTTTGAAAAATGAAGATGACACATGGATTTTAATTATAATAGTAAAGATACTTCATGTTCAAGGTATGGGTTCCAATATAACTTTACCAGCATTTTGCATGTGCAATGCACGTGTGTATATTTAGATATAAGTACAAAAATTATACATATTTATAATTTATTTTGTGACTTAAATATTAGATATCTAATTTTCATTAAAAAAATAATGTCACTTGCTATTTTTTTTCCATGAAAAATTCTATTTTTGGTTAAATTTAATATATTTATAATACCTTGCATTAAATTTTGAAACAATTTTTCAAATACATGGTAGCTAATATTATTATTTCTCGTGTAAGAATTTATTAGGCTTTTAAGAAACCTTATATTTCGGGAAGGGGTATAAAAGTAATTGCATGTATTCAGGATGATGGGTTGGCATACTTTAGAGCTTGAACACCATGAGGAAATTTTCCTATTTTTGGAAATTTTTAAAGGGTAAAAGGAGAAACTTTTATTGCTGCCCCTGTGTATTTAAGTTATGATAGTAGAAATAATATGAAAATTTCCAAATGCTTAATTTATTTTTAAGATTATTTTCACATTTTAAATTGTGTAATGATTTTTATATTATTTAGTAGCTAGGGCTCTTCAATAGAACATCATTCTTTATTTAGCCTCCTCTGACCTAATTTTAAATTTTTTTTTTTGCATTAATCCAATAGTTAGATTTATTTCAATTGAATGTCAAACTACGATTATTAGTGACTTTATTTTATAAGCAATGTGTATATTGGTACGTACCAACTGCGCATGCAACTCAAAACAGAAGGGAAACATGCATGAGGTCTCATGTGTGGGACCCCTCCCGTTTTGAGTTGCATGTGCAGCTAGTGTAAGTGCGTACATGCACGATGATATTTTTGTCCTGTTTTATTATGTAAATAGAGTCATGACGGTAGAAGAATGAAAACGAGAATGAATAAAAAGGAAAGAAGACCGAAAAATGAAAGGTAATAAAAGGGTTTCCAGAAGGAGCACCATCATTCTTGGAATAGAGCTGGGTAGATATATTAGGTTGGGAATGGATTCAGTTGCTCAAGCTTTTGCTTTATTAATCAATCATACATAATCATATAACTTATAAGCTAAGCAACAAGTTTGAACCAACTCTCATCAAATACATAATCAACAAGTAATGCTTTCTTTGTTCCTGAAATATTGACCGAAAATCTTAATTAATATTTGTCTACAATTAATAGGATATATAATGCCAGAAATAGAAAAACATGCATGTTGATTCGGATTCATAAAAAAATTGAAAATTTCCAAGATACTTAACTTTTGAAGAAAAATACTATACGTCGGAACTTAAAATATTTAATTGCCATGCATCAACTTTAATAAAAATTAGTGGGGGACATGTACAAGACTTATAATTTGTTGGTGGATTGAGCAACACTACGCTGGACTCATGCGAAGTGTGTGACTCATTAGTCATTAATTTTTTGAAAACTAGTCAACATGTAGTTGTTTCCACGTTTTTTTTTATTTGTTTTGTTTTGTTTAAGTGGGTTCATGGTTGATATTGGCACATTGTTTTGAGCGGCCATTATTATAGTTTTAAAAGGAAAAGGGGCCCACGAACAGGCCCATGTACATCAATGGCCCGGGGACTGATGTCGGGTCCCACACGTGCACGGACCCGACACCCAAACGCACGCTCTTACCTCTAGTTTTAATCACTTAAAATAAAGCGTTTCACCGTTTTTCTAAAAGAAGTCCGTGATTTTATATTTATATTTTCTGAAGGGAATCTCAAAAAATTAAAGCAAGGACGGTGTGGAATTCTCAGTTTTAACATTTTAGATTTAGATAGAAATGAGGTATGTACCATTTATGGTGTCATATAGGATAGCTGGAAGATAGAAAAATCAAATCCTGTGTATACGAGGATAATAACAATAATTTTTTTTTTTGTGGATTAGCCCGAAAGCCTTAAGCTATGCACACAACACACACAAAACATTCACGAATGCCACACGCAAGCGCGCACACACACCCCCAGGGGACCCCGAATTTGCCCCGAAAGTGTTAAGTTTTAACTGTCCGTGTATTATACTATTAAAGTATATTATGTTATAGGGTTTTTTATATCTCACGGCCAAAAATTATATATTTCTAAATCGCGCCCCTAAAATTATATATTAAAATATATTATGTTATGGGTTCAAACCTCGTCTTTGGCAATTTAAAATATATTTATTTACTTTGAGGTTTTTTTCCCCGGCAAGAGTTTCCTTTCCATGCCCGAACTTCAAGGAAGTGTTATATTTTGTTCTTTGGATATATATTGTTATCTCACAGGTTAAAATCTAAAACATTTTTGGTAATGTTGTTTGAATATTTAGATTATGACTAAAAATATCAAAATGAAAATTCTAAACGGAACTTCCTCCAAATGCCTCCAAAGACTTGGTACTGATTGTCAAGCTTTACAAGCCCATTTATCCGAGCCAGCTCATTTAATAGCAAGCTTTACAAGTTTTGACGCGGTGGTAAAGCTATTACGGGGTATCCAAATGATCCACAGTGAAATCATATATTACACTTGTTTATTAGCGGTATGCAAAAATTTAGGTTTTCGGTCCATTTGAAAAGGAAACCCCCTGCCCCCTCCCCCCCTCCAGCAACACACACACCCCAAACCTAAAAAAAAGAGAAAAGAATAGTGACGCAACCTGGATCGCGCCAAAATGTTGCCTTCCGTTGATCTGCTGATGGCGGCGATGGATGGCTGAGATTGGATCTGAAGGCTTTCACTCTTGAAGCGTGTGAATCTCAATGGGTTTGAGGTTGTGATTGCCAAGTTATCTGCAAGGAAGTCCCGGGGTGGTTGTACCACCGAGGACCTTTCGACGGTCAAGTTAGACTAGAGGTCCGAGCAGAGCAACGGCTTAGTGGAGTAAAAATGGCTTACTTGAACCGTCTGAAAAAGGGGTTTATATAGCGGTGACAGCAGGCGAGGCAGGCGCGAGAATCACGCCTGTCGTTACGCTCCTGACGTCACGCCCGCATGATCAGCGAGACCTTCCATTAATGGTGAGACATGCTCGTTAATAGGAGATCGTGATGGCGTGGAACGTGGGATGTGTCCGGCGGAGATCTCGCGCATGGCGAGATTCGCGGGATGGCGGTTACGCCTGCAAGCGGTGCTGTTGGTCGGTCGATGAGACCGAGGAAGATGACCTCGGTGGGAGAGCTCACGGAGGAGCGGGAGAGCCGAGATATTTTAGTTCTGCGGTAGCTCGGAGACGGGCTGTGAGGCCGAGGAGGCCAGTTGTGCATGGGGCTCGGAGGCAAGCCAGCGTTCGCTCGGTAAGACGAGCGTAGGTGTGATCTGGTCGGCCACTATAGGTCCTTTCTTGTATGCTCTGGGACACGTCATCTGCCACGCGTCCTGATCTGGGAGATCACTGATATCGAGCATCATCATTAGCCCCCCACTCTCATCCCGACCAGCTGACGGGTCAGGTCGGGTCGAGAGTGGTTTGCCGGATCATCCGAGGTGAGCTCCTTTCCGAAGATATCGTCGGGCGTGTCTCTGGGCAATTGGTTGTATTTTCTGGATGAGGCCGGCGAATCAGGGCGAGATCCTTTGCATTAAAGAGGGTGCGCCGGATCGTGTGCACTTTTGCTGAAGCGACAAACTACGTGTCGGGCGCCGGTTGGCTGATGTGACGTGCCGCAGGCTTCTGGCGTCCGATGGGACGCCGCCAATGCGCTTGCGACAGGTGGGGGGATCGTGGCCGTCGAGTGCACTGAATCGTTTTGGCGGGAGTCAATCGTCGTCGCTGGATGAGAATGCCGATAGCATAAATAGGGAGGAGGCCTGATTCAGGATCTCTCTCTTCACATTTTTCTCATTCTGAGCCTTATTTGCTCGACGCTATCCTTTTAGGTCGGATCTTGCGTTTTCTCTTCTCGAGAATTTCTTCCCATCAGATTAGATGTCTTGCTTCTTCTTCCTTCTGCTTCGTCTTCTTCTTCTGAGTCGGGCCTCTTCTCCCCTTTGGCAGGACATATGGTTCGATCCCAGACTCTTGGTGCCTTCGGCGCTCAGTCCTGGAGGGGGGCCGGCGGTGCGGCCGTGCCTCCGGCTAACTCGAGCCCTGCACCGGGTGTGCCTTCGACGGCGGGGTCACCTGCCCCGTCACGAGCTCCTGACGATTGTTTCGGTGGCGGCCAAAGGCGTACACGGGTTCCCGAATCTCAGACGAGAGATGCAGGAAAGGGCGAAGATGGGGTTCCTCTTAAGCGGAAGAGGACGGTCTCTCGTGCGCCGTCGACGGAGGTTCCGGAGGGGACTCCCGTGCAGGAGGGGGACGTCAAGTTCATGGTCCCGTCGGGGCTTTCCGTTGCCGCCAGCCTTCTTGCTAATATGGAGGAGTCGGCCGGGGGCCATATGCCGCGGGGGACCTTGAGGGCCCAAATGGCGGCTATCGCATAGGAGGCGGTTCAGGTATGTACTCCCTCATGTGTTACTTCGAGCGACCTTTTCTTAGTTCGGGTGTCCTTAAATTTCTCTGCCATTTTCGCCAGGTCCTTCAGCACTGCGCCCTTGTTACTCGTATGGAAGCTGAGGGAGTTATTCGGGCTGCGGGGTCAGCAGAAGAGTCTTCTTCGGGGGTCGAGGGTCTGCGACTCGAGCTGCGTCTTGAGAGGGAGAGGTCGATCGTCCTCAAAGCCCGGTCAGAAGCCGCGGATCTCACCATTTCAAAGTGCCGGGAGTCCTATCACCGCCTAAGTGAGTCCCACCAAGCCGTCGAGGAAAAGTTTGTGGAACTGGCCGACCTCTTTGCTGCCATGAAGAGGGCGAGGGATGCCAGCAGGCGGGATGCCGAGGCGGCGCTTCAGGCGGTGGAGGTTGCCGAGATCCGGGCTAGGAAGGCGGTGACGGATTACAAGGAGTCGGACCAGTTTTATGTCGACCTCGGCGAGGCCTCCGCCATTTCATGGAACAAAGCTCTTGAAGCCATCAAAGAGCAGCTTCCGGAGTTCGCCGACGGTGAGCTCCGTGCTCGGGTCCCACTCTCGGTAGTCACGCCTCCGGCCGATAGCGATGAGAGGAGTGAGGTCTAGGCGGGGCTTGCTGCCCGGCCTTTTTGGTTTTTCCTCCTCTCTCTTTTGTAAGCCTCCGGGCAATTTGATAAGGTTGGGGAGCCCACAATACCCTTGTAAAGACTTTTGGCTTTGTGAATAAAAACTTTTTGTTTTCGCAGTAGTGTTTATGCTTGTACTTCTTTTTGTTGTTAGACACTTGTATTCGCACAGTACTGCTTTATGTTCGGCATGTTCCTCGTCTAGCGATTACTCGTCGACTTGAATCTAATCACTTGCCGAGTGTGCGAGGACCGGCGGGAAGACGGTATCTCCATGGCCCCGAAGTCGAAGTGGAGATCGCTAAGACGTTGATAGACCGGATGCCTCTTGTTGAGTTCATGTTCCTTAGTTGTTGGAGGGGCCATGAGTGGCCTACAAAGGATGGTGCCGAGAAGGGTAGCGCTCGGTGCCTCTTGGCGAGGGCTTTGATCCTTAGTTTTTAGAAGGACCGTAATTGGCTAACTAAGGATGGTGCCGAGCAGGGTAGCTGCTCGGTGCCTCTTGGCGAGGGCTTTGATCCTTAGCTGTTGGAGGGGCTGTAATTGGTCAACTAAGGATGGTGCCGAGCAGGGTAGCTGCTCGGTGCCTCTTGGCGAGGGCTTTGATCCTTAGCTGTTGGAGGGGCCGTAATTGGCCAACTAAGGATGGTGCCGAGCAGGGTAGCTGCTCGGTGCCTCTTGGCGAGGGCTTTGATCCTTAGCTGTTGGAGGGGCCGTAATTGGCCAACTAAGGATGGTGCCGAGCAGGGTAGCTTCTCGGTGCCTCTTGGCGAGGGCTTTGATCCCTGGATTGTTGGGATAAGGAGCTACCAGTCAGGTATAACTGAGCAAGGGCGGGCCCGGTTGCCTCTTGCGAGGGCTTTGATCCTTAAGGACGGGCCGGGCAGGGTTGTTGTCTGGTGCCTCTTGGCGAGGGCTTTGACTCCTGGTTTGGTAGGGAGCTACCAGCCAGGGATAACCGAACAAGGACGGGTCCGGTTGCCTCTGTAAGGACTTTGATCCCTGATTTGTTGGGGCAGGGAGCTACCGGCCAGGGATAACCGAACAAGGGCGGGTTCGGTTGCCTCTTGCGAGGGCTTTTAATCCTTAGCGCGGGAGGGGCCGTACGTGGCCTACTAAGGATGGCCGAGCAGGGTTGTTGTCCGGTGCCTCTTGGCGAGGGCTTTTGGTCCTTAAGGATGGCCGAACAGGGTTGCTGCTTGGTGCCTTTTGGCAAGGGCTTTGATCCCTGGCGTTGTGGGGTGGGGAAGCTACCAGCCAGGGATAGCCGAGCAGGGTAGCTGCAGGGCTGCCTCTTGGTGAGGACTTTGATCCCTGGCGTTGTGGGGTAGGGAAGCTGCCGGCCAGGGATAGCCGAGCAGGGAGCTGCAGGGCTGCCTCTTCGTGAGGGGTTTGATCCCTGGTGTTGTGGGGTAGGGAAGCTACCAGCCAGGGATAGCCGAGAAGGGAGCTGCAGGGCTGCCTCTTCGTGAGGGCTTAGATCCCTGGCGCTGTGGGGTAGGGTAGCTACCAGCCAGGGATAGCCGAGTAGGGTAGCTGCTGGGCTTCCTTTTTGTGAGGGCTTCGATTCTTGGCGCTGGAGGGGCCGTGGGAGGCCTGCCAAGGATGAATCATGCAGTGAAGCTGCTCGGTTGCCTCTTTTTGAGGACTTAGATCCCTGGCGTTGTGGGGTAGGCAAGCTGCCGGCCAGGGATAGCCGAACGGGGTAGCTGCTAGGCTGCCTCATCATGAGGGCTTTTGGGAAGATAAACAGCCGCGAGTGACACGTGCCACGAACGCGTGGAGGAGGCGAAGCGCCAGAGCCGCGTTGTTTCGATTTCGCATCGAGCGGCGCGATGTCTACCGCGTCGCGGCACAGTTGCGGGCGACCGTTGAACTCCGGGAGCATTGTGGGCTATAAAATGGAGAGATTGTTGATGACTCCTTTCCTCACACCCAAAACGCTAGAATGGAAGACTTCCCTTTCACCATCCCCGATATCATAAGCTTCGAGGACGTGTATCTCTACGATCAGTACTGCACCGATGACACGGTGCAGTTGGTGATAGGCCGGATCGAGGATCATTTCGGTCGATTGGTTCCCCGGCGCTCCTCCCTACTTCAAGTGTTGATGTACTTCATCTGGAGGGCGTCGTCGGGGCTCTACAACCCCTTACCTGAGCAGATGAAAGATGAGGCGCTTGACAATATGCATTCGATCTTCCTGTTCGGCCTCATCTTGAAGGCCAGGCACAACCAGACCTTGCTTCTAACTCTTGAATGTTTCAAGATGAGGTGAATCGTGGGTCAAGGCTCAGCGGGCGGTCAGAAGGGTGCTTCCGTGGCGTCCCGGGTCCGCATGCAGCGTCGGTAGGAGCGGGCTGCAGCGGCTATGGCCCGGTTGACGAAGATCTACTCTGAGTATCACCAGGAGTATTTCCTCGATCTCGTTCCACCTCTTTTGTAACCCCCCTTTTTGTAAGGCTGAGGAGTCCAGGGTACCTTTTTGAATTAATAAAATTCCTCTTTTTGCAATGCTCTAGCATTCCCATCTTATTATTTAAGCAGAAAGAACTTTTTAGAAAAATTTACATTGCCCTTGAGAAAGGAGAGGTACACACTCGTAGGTATCCGTTTCATTGGTACAGCTTAAGCTTCTCAGCGTTGTAAGGCCGTGGAAACTTGCGGCCGTCGGCGTCCTGTAAGCGGTAGGCTCCGCCGGGAAGTACTTCGGAGATGAGGAAAGGACCGTCCCATTTCGAGGAGAACTTATGCAGTCTGCCTTGATCGACGAACTCGTTTCGCCGTAGGACCAGGTCTCCGGTCTTGAAGGAACGGCGTTTGACCCGCGCGTTGTAGTATCGGGCAGTTTGCTGCTGATAGGCGGCAGCCCTGATTTGAGCTCGGTATCGTTTCTCCAGCAAGATGTCCAGGTTGGTCCGCAGTTTCGTGGTGTTTGCTTCGTCATCGAAGTGTTCGACCCGGTGACCGGGCAGTCCGATCTCCGCTGGGACCATTGCCTCGGTTCCGTAGCAGATACTGAAAGGGGTTTCCCCGGTGGGGGTCTTCTTTGACATGCGCAGGGCCCATAAGACCCGGGGCAATTCCTCGACCCAACTGCCTTGGCACCCCTCCAAGTGGGTTCGGAGACCCGGGAGGACTTCCCGGTTAGCGACTTCGGCCTGCCCATTGCATTGTGGGTGTGCGACCGCGGCGAACTTTATGAGGATATGATATTCGTTGCAGAAATCTTTCACCTTCTCGTTCTCGAAGTTTGTCCCGTGGTCGGTGATGACACGCCTCGGGATGCCGAACCGGAGTATCAGGTTGTTCTGCAGGAACTTGATGGTCGTGGCAGCGTCCGGTTTTCTGATGGGGACGGCTTCGATCCACTTTGTGAAGTAATCTACCGCGACGAGAACATATTTATGCCCGCCCGCGCCGGTAGGGAACTAGCCGATCATGTTTAATCCCCACTGGGAGAACGACCACGGGGAGATCAGTGCGGTCAGCTCGGTGGCCGGGAGGCGAGGTATGCTTCCATGGAGTTGGCAGCTTTTGCATCTCCTGACGAGCTTCTGGGCGTTCTCGTGAATAGTTGGCCAGTAGTACCCCTGGAGCAATGCCTTCTGCATTAGGGTTCGGGCCCCTTGGTGTGCGCTGCCGACCCCTTCATGGATTTCACGGAAGACGTAATCGGCTTCGTGGGGGTCGACGCACCGGAGCAGGAGCTGAGTGAAGGATTTCTTGTAAAGGTTCTCATTACTCCAGACGAAGTGACGGGCTTTGGCCCGGAGACGGCAGGCTACTCCCCGATCTTCTGGGAGCGTACCGCCCCTTAGGAATTCCACGAGGGGCTTCCTCCAGTCCTGGACATCTTCCCGCGCTATATACACATGAAGTATTGTCGCACCGTCTTCCACGCTGGGCCGTGACAAGGTTTCGAAGAGGATAGACCGCTTGTTGTTGGCCGAGTAGGATGAGGCCAGCTTGCTCAGGGCGTCGGCTTGGGTGTTGAGCTGCCTGGGTATTTGTTCTATCTGGACTTCGTCGAAATTCTTCCGAAGTTTTCTTACCTTGGCCAGATATTTTACCATTAGGGGTTCTCGAGCCTCGAAGTGGCCGGTCACTTGGCCAACGACCAGGGCCGAGTCACTGCGGATTCGAATTGTCCTCAGCCCCAGCCCGGAGGCCATGTGAAGTCCAGCCAGCAGGGCCTCGAACTCTGCCGCGTTGTTTGAAGCCTTGAATCCGAGCTTTAGGGAATATTCCATTTCTGCTTCGTTCGAGTCCCGAATGATAAGGCCGGCGCCACAGCCTTCCTCGGTTGAGGACCTGTCGACGTAGATGACCCACTTAGGGACCGAGTCGGGTCTCCCCACGATCAGGTGTTGATCCACGAGGGTCGGCGCGGGCTCCGGTTCTTTGCTGGGGATGGTGCACTCGACAATAAAGTCGACCAGGGCTTGTGCTTTGATGGCCTACCTCGGGCGGTATTTTATGTCAAACTGGGACAGCTCCCACCTCCACTTCTCTAAGCGGCTCGAGGATTCGGGTAAGGCGAGGATAGCCCCCAGCGGGCGCTCGGTGAGGACGAGGATAGTGTGCGCCTGGAAGTAGTGTCGTAGCTTTCTTGAGGCCACTATGAGGGCCAGGACGATCTTCTCTATGGCTGGATACCTCGTTTCTGCGTCTTTGAAGACATGGCTCTCGTAGTATACCGGCTTTTGCACTCCGTCGACTTCCCGGACGAGCACTGAGCCTGCGCTTGGTTGGATACCGCCAGATACAGCGATAGCTCGTCTCCTTCAACTGGTTTGGTGAGCAGCGGCGGTGTCGCAAAGTGCCTCTTTAACTGGTCGAAGGCGGTCTGACACTCCTCTGACCACTCGAACCTCGGGATTTTCCTTAAAGCTTTGAAGAATGGGAGGCATTTTTCCCCAGACCTCGACATGAAATGGCTCAGAGAGGCCACCCGCCCGGTTAGTCGCATGATCTCAACGTTGGTCTTGGGCGCGGTCATGTTGAGGATGGCATCGATTTTTTCCGGGTTGGCCTCGATTCCACGGTGGGTGACCATGAAACCGAGGAACTTTCCCCCGGTGACCCTGAATGCGCACTTGGCAGGGTTTAGCTTCATCTTGAACTTGCGAAGTACCTCAAAGGCCTCACCCAGGTCCTTGGTGTGGTCGGTCGACGAGACTGATTTGACGAGCATGTCGTCGACGTAAACCTCCATGTTCCTGCCGATCTATGGCTTGAACATGTGGTTGACCAGCCGTTGGTTTGTAGCCCCGGCGTTCTTGAGGCTGAAGAGCATCACTTTGTAGAAGTATACCTTCGGTCCATTATGAATGCGGTAAGATCTTCGTCTGCCGGATTCATACGGATATGATTGTAGCCGGAGAAAGCATCCATGAAGCTCAATAGCTTGTGTCCTGCCGAGCTGTCGACGAGCTGATCTATCCGAGGTAGGGGATAGTTGTCTTTGGGGTAGGACTTGTTGAGGTCGGTGAAGTCGACGCACATGCGCCACTTCCCGCTTGATTTCTTGACCAGGACTACATTTGCTAGCCACTCCGAATAGGGCACGTTTTGAATGAAGTTGGCGGCGAGAAGCCGATCCACCTCGTCCTCGATAGCCTTCTGTTTGACCGGGGCGAAGCTTCGCTTTTTCTGTCTGACGGGTCGGGCCGTAGGATCAACACCGAGCTTGTGAGATATAATTTTGGGGTCGATCCCAGGCATGTCAGCAGGTGCCCAGGCAAACACGTCAGAGTTGTTTCTGAGGAAAAGGACCAAGTCATCTAGCTGAGTTTCTGTCAGAAGCGACCCGATCTGAACGAGTTTTTCGTCGTCCCCTTCTACCAAGGGTCCCTCTGTCAGAGGCTCTATCGGGGTCCCTCGGACCTCTGTTTACTCGTCTCGAATGTCTAGAGAACTCCTGATGTCACCCTCACCTTCGACATCATCGACCGGTCTCTCCGATGAAGATGTTGCGGTGAAGCAAACCTTTGCAATTCGCTGGTCTCTATAGACCTGACCTATTCCGCCCTGGTCGAGTGGGAACTTCATCGCCAGGTGATAGGTTGATATCTGGGCCCGGAGGGAGTTCAGCGTGGAGCGGCCGAGGAGGATGTTGTAGGCCGATGGGATTCTTGCTACGATGAATTCCACCGGCAGTGTCCGCGTATGGTTGGCCTCCCCGACATTGAACTGTAGAGTGATTACCCCTTCCGCCGGGATGGAGTGGTTGGTGAATCCTGAGAGGATGTGGGAGGTCGGCCTCAGGTCTGCCGAGGCGAGCCCCATGCGCAGGAAGCAGTCGTGGAAGAGAATGTCTGCCGAGCTTCCCGAGTCGACCAAGATCCTGTGCACCTCGTATTGATGGACTCGAGCCGTAATCACCAGGGGTCGTTGTGGGGCAAGGATATGTCGTGAAAGTCCCCATCGTTAAAAGTGATCGGCTCAGTCTCCCTTGACCTCTTCGTCAGTCGACTGTCGGCCTCCGCGGCTGGAACGGGGTGCTGAGTCTCGTATGAACCCGACATACCCCCGGCCGTCATGACCACAATTTTCGACGAGCCTTGGTTTCCTTTGGTGAGGTTCCTTACGCCCTCCGGTGGGGTTGTTTTTGAGCTGCCGTGGAGTGTCTCGCGTGCGCGACCCCGTCGAGAGAGGGGGTGTAACACCCTAGTTCATTTATACCAGTTCTATTTTGAGTATTTCTTTATTTATGGTATTTTCCTGATTTATTATGTTTTGGGTGTGAATAGTATATTTGACATTTGTATTTGCATCCGACCCGACCCGCTTGCTGGAAACCAGTCTTAATTCATGTTTATCTTTTATTCCGGCTTGTTATGTGGATCCGTGCATTTTCATTTTTTTATGTACTGCGTACTGGCATTATATCTGGCATCTGCATTTTTTAATATAACATTTAAAGTCAAATAAAATATTTTAAAAATATCTAGCATGGCCTGCATGATACCCCTAACCCTGTCGTAGCATCCGCGCATCTTGTTCTCGTCCCGTTCAGTGAAACCGACTCGTTTGGATGGCTACGTGCACGTACGTACATCCATTCTGGGGGTATGCATTTTCTTTACCAGGATATCCTGTTTTAATATTGGCCGACACGTATATTTTCCGTATTTTAAAACTGGATTTTTAGACCCGACCCGGGCGTGTTTTGGACTATTTTTGTATTAGCCAAAATATCAAATATTTTACCAATATTATATTTTTAATATTATTAACTGTTTAAAATTTAAATAACTAAAAAGATTTTTTTAAAAAAAATCTAATTTAACAGCAATCTCTCTCTCTCTCTTCCCCTATTCCTTTCTCTCTCCTCTCGAACACTCCTTTCTCTCACCTCTCGCGAATCCTCTTCACTGCGAGATCCCGTCACCTCCTCCTACACTACGCTCACCTCTCTTCTTTCCTTTCTTCTTCTTCTTCTTTTTAAAACCCCCAGCACACCCCGCGACGAGATCCCATACGAACCCTAACCCTAACTTTTGCCTCGTCATCGCTTCCTCACCATCCTCATCTCCTCCTCTTCCACTTCCCTTCTCTCCTCCGCGCCCTCAACCCCAACAGGAACCCTGCAACCGCAACCCTACGACCACCAAGAAACCCCACCGGCCTCACCTGCACACCCATCGCCGGAGCTCCGATAACCCCGACGGCCTCACACCATCGTTACCGTCTCCATCTCCTCCTACTCCTCTCTCCTACACCCTTCAAACCACAGCCCTCTCTTCTTCTTCTTCTTCTCTTTTCTTTTCTTTCTTGATTTCTTGTTTCTTTTCCGGTGATCACTCTCCGGAGCTGTGCTCGGCGCTGACGATTCAGGTGATCCAGTGAACGTCCCCTACCTGTGTGGTTATCCTTTTGCCTTGCCTGGACCCATCCTGCTTGCCGTATGTGCATTGCGATGTTTACCCGACGTCGGACGTGCCGTACACACTCGTCGTGTGTTCCGCTAAGGCAAGTTCATCTTACTACATGCTATGTATCTTATTTTGCATCCATATGAATAAAAATATCACATGTTGTTTGCACTGTGCACCCATATTAATGTTTTACTGTTTTCGGATACCCGTATGCATCCATATCATTTATTATATATGTAGCTGCATCTACAGATCGTATTATTTTATGTTATCGTTGTATTAACACCCCATGCTTAATAATGTGCATCCTACATAGTCATGAAACTGTAGATGTAACCCCTGATAGATATTTGTGCATCCATGCTTTTATCATGCATCCGTACTTGCTACAGTTTTATTATGAGCATCCGTTTAATACCTGTGCACTACTGACATGACCTAATACACCACTGCTTAACTTGATAACTGATCTTGTTCCTAAAGCCAACGATCCTGACTTATTGTCCTGACGGACGTATCATGTTGTCTACATAGACAAACCTGTACCTGCTTGATCCCGCGTTGGCATTAGCTTCAGATTTATCAATACCTGACTTGAACACATAACCTTAGGGGTATGGGGAAATCAAAGGTGTAACCGAGTGTAACTTAAAAGGGTATTACTTGATCCGTGGTCCCGGAGGGTAACGGGACAGAGTCATTCGTGACTCTTACAACTTGATCCGTGGTCCCGGGGGGTAACGGGACAGAACCATTCTTGGTTCACATATCCTGATCCATGGTCCCGGGGGGTAACGGGACATATTCTTTGAGTTATATTAGGAGTACATCAATTGATTTCGAATAAATTTAGAATAGAAAACCCAGTAGCACAGTTTAGATTATTTGCCGCACTTCACCCGCACTTAAACACTTCATTGTTCATACCAGTGTTACTGTTATACACTCATTACTGTTACTACTCATGCCTGCATATCTTGTTACCTCCTGATTATATTTTATTGTTTGATATTATGACGCACTGACGTCTTGGATTTGCATGGCCCAGATCCTCTATCTCTGTCGCAGGCCGTTCAGGAGTATTTCAGCCAACAGACCGAGCAGTGAGGATCATGTTAGTAGCTAGTTAGTTTAGTTTTATTTTCGTACTTTCATTCCTGATGTGAGCCCGTATTTTGGGACGTACTTTCCAGATGTTATTATTATTTGGATTTATTGCTTCCGCATATTATTTCTTGACTCGTTTATTCTGGCATATGGACATGTACTAGATAGTTTATTTTATTTCTACTATTCTTGATATCTATAGACAGCCGTAATGTGACTGTGGAGGGATGTTTCCTAGCCACAGTTAGCATAGTTAGCTCTGTCACGTGCCGATCTTAGCGCACTCTGGGAAGTGGGGCGTGACAGGGTCTGTTTGGTATCAGAGCCATAGTATTTAGGTTAATCGGGTTTGATTCTTTTGTAGTTGGGTATTGGATCCAATACACGAATCAGAATACTCGTAACTATGAGCATGTCCTGCCTTATTGCTATCTTGCTATCCTTGAATCCATAACTATTTTGCTTCTTGTATCCTGTTTATTGAATCTTGTTTATCATGCTAATTCTCTTCGGTGTCTTGGCTTCAGAATTATGGCAGATAGAGAATTACGATCGTACCAGAGGCGTGTTGATGACGCCGCATTGCTTGGAGTAATTCGTGGGATGCTGGAGAACCAGAAGCGGCAAACCGAGCTGAACCAGCGACAAGCCGAAGCTTTTCAGGAAGGTTTGCGGACCATCCAGCAGTCCGTAAACAATGTTGCGGCAAACCAATACAGCGTGTGGGTACTGTGGCGGATTTCAGGAGACTTGGTCCATCCACTTTCACTGGTTTGGAGGAGCCGTTACCAGCAGAGCAGTGGTTATTCGATACGGAGAATCTACTCGTTGCAGCACAGATTCCGAAGGACCAGAGAGTGGATGTTGTACGCATCCAATTGGTAGACTATGCTCGTGAGTGGTGACTGGTCGAAGAGACCCGTTTGCCCAAGCCGATCAGTTGGGCAACTTTCTCGCAGAGTTTCTTGGAGAAGTTCTTTCCGCAGACTGCACGGGAAGAAATGGAATAAAGGTTTATCAGTTTGAAGCAGAATGGCGGATCCGTGGATGCGCATGCGGCTGAGTGGGCACGGCTCAGTCAATTCGCTGGACTTTTGGTGGCCAAAGAAGCTGATAGGGCACGAAGGTTTATGCACAGTTTGGACGTGGAAATACAGAGGCACATTATATCTCTGGGATTGACCACTTTTTTGCAAGTTCTTACAGCAGCCCGAGAGCAGCAGAGCTTATCAATGAAGACAGGGGTACGCAGCCACAAGCAGTTGTAGTACGAAAGCCGGCGTTTACACCGAACTGAGCGCCTATACGCAGAGGTATTCCGGTGAACCGACGTGGCGTAGTACCGATGAAGAAGCCCGTCGCAACTGAGCCGAGAGGAAGGATGTTTTGTGACTTTTGCCATCTACCTGGACATTAGCAGAAGGATTGTCGGAGAAAGCTTGGACTTTGTTTGGTTTGCGGATCAGCCGATCACACTGTCAGTGTTTGCCCATCGAAGCTACGTTTGAAGGATGATGTTCAGAGGCCACCGCAGAGACAGATTCAGGGGCAGAAGCAGATAACTCGGGGACCTAATCAAGCTCGAGTCTTTACTCTCACGGCTGAAGAGGCCAAGTCTTCAGATGAAGTTGTTTCAGGTATCCTACTTGTTCATGATTTTCCCGCATTAGCATTATTCGATTCTGGTGCATCCCATTGTTTTATATCGTCCAAGTTTATTGCTGCACATTCGATTTATTGCACGACCCTGTCTAATTGTTGGGACATACACACTGGGAACGGGAAGATCATATCTAGTAGTGACTGCAGGGATTGTTCTGTTGTTATTTACGGACGAGAGTTATTTGCAGATTTCTTGGTGATCGATACCGGCGGTTATGAGGTTGTCTTGGGAATGGACTTTCTTGGCACTTTCCACGCTCACTTTGATTGTAGGGCAAAGAAAGTGATTTTCCAGATTCCCGGACATCCGGAGTTTGTTTTTGCTGGAGGAAGCAGTTCTGTCAGACCAGTCGAGTTTAGGGCTAGGCCGACAAACGGTGTTCTTTCGTCGATGGAAGTTGATAAGGAGGAAGCGCCAGCTGTAGTTCGAGAGTTCATGGACGTGTTCAAGGACATCTCGGGTTTACCGTCAAATCGAGATGTGGAGTTCGTGATCGATCTTGTTCCTGGTGCAGCGCCAATTTCAAAGGCGTATTATCCAATGGCACCAGTGGAGTTGGAAAAAGTAAAGAAGCAGGTTACCGAATTGCTAGAGAAGGGTTGGATTCGCAGCAGCAATTCACCTTGGGGAGCTCCAGTTCTTCTAGTCAAGAAGAAAGATGGCACAAGGAGGATGTGCATCGACTATCGAGAATTGAACCGGGCAACTATTAAGAACAAGTACCCGATCCCTCGCATTGGCGAATTATTCGAGCAACTCAGTGGCGCGAGGGTATTCTCGAAGCTGGATTTGCGATCTGGATATCATGAAGTTCGAGTTAAATCAGAGAATATTTGCAAGACTGCGTTCCGAACCCGATATGGGCATTACGAGTATTTAGTGATGCCATTCGGAGTCACGAATGCACCGGCGATATTTATGCACTTGATGAACCGAATCTTTTCTCCGTTCTTGGATCAGTTTATAGTGGTGTTCATCGATGATATTCTGGTCTACTTGAGGAGCCTTGAAGAGCATGCAGAATACTTGAAGATCGCACTGCAGACATTGAGGCAAGAAAGATTATATGCAAAGATGAGCAAGTGCGAGTTTTGGATTGAAGAAGTGAAGTTTTTAGGGCACATCGTATCCGGAGATGGAATCGCCGTTGATCCCGAGAAGATTGCAGCAGTTCAAGATTGGCCGATTCCGAAGAACGTAGCAGAGATCAGAAGTTTTCTTGGACTTGCCGGATATTACAGAAGGTTCGTGGAGAATTTTGCTCGATTGGCTGAGCCTTTGACCAAGCTTACGCGAAAGGAGGTACCGTTCGTTTGGACGGATAATTGTGCATCAGCTTTTAGGGCGTTAATGCAAAGGTTGACAACTGCTCCTATTTTGACCGTACTAAACGGTTCCGGAGGATTGGTGATTCACAGCGACGCATCTGGGAAAGATTTGGGATGTGTTTTGATGCAGCATGGGAAAGTTATAACCTACGCATCGAGACAGTTGAAGACCCAAGAGAAGAATTACCCAACTGATGATTTGGAGCTTGCAGCAGTGATTTTTCACTTTGAAGATTTGGAGACACTATTTACTGGGCGAAAGGGTCAAAGTATTCACCGATCACAAAAGCTTAAAGTATGTGTTCACGCAGAAATAGCTCAACATGAGGCGGCGTAGATGGTTGGAGCTGATGGCTGACTACGATCTTGATCTCAAGTACCATCCAGGGAAAGTTAATGCAGTGCCGGATGCGCTTAGTCGGTTGCCAGCAATTCGGATGTTGACTGCACAGAAGGAGCTTATCGAAGACTTTCGGAGATTCGAGTTGGAGATCATGCTACCGCATTCTTCGTGACAGTTGATGCAGCTGCAAGTACAGTCGTCGTTGATCGAGAGTATTAAAGCAGCGCAGTCACAGGACCCAAGATTGCAAAAGTTTCGAGAACAGGTAGAAACGGGACTTCGAACGGACTTGTTGATTCATGAAGATAGTTCGTTGCGATATGGTAGCCATTTGTGTGTGCCGAAGGGAGACATTCGTGAAGAAGTTATGAAGGAGGCACACAGTTCCGCATATTCCGTGCATCCAGGAAGCACGAAGATGTACCGTGATCTACGATAGCAATTCTGGTGGGAGGGTATGAAAAGGGAAATCGCCTGTTTTGTAGCGAAGTGCTTAGTATGTCAGCAAGTTAAGGCTGAACATCAAAGGGTAGATAGTTTATTGCAACCACTTCCGATTTCTCAATGGAAGTGGGAACATATAACCATGGATTTCGTGACAGCTTTACCGCGGAGTCCAAAGGGCAATAATGCAGTTTGGGTGATTGTTGATCGATTGACCAAGGCATCTCATTTCAGACCATTTCGAGTTGGTCAGTCAACGGAAGCGTTGGCAGAACGATACATGCAGGAGATTGTGAGATTGCATGGGGTACCTGTGAGCATCGTTTCCGACCGTGATACCCGATTCTTATCGCACTTCTAGAGGAGTTTACAGGAAAGTTTGGGGACGCGATTGAAGTTTAGCACTTCTTATCATTCTCAGACAGATGGCCAGTCGGAGAGAACGATCTAAACTCTTGAAAATATGTTGAGAGTTTGCATGTTAGACTTCAAGGGTTCATGGGAGGGTCATCTACACTTGGTGGAGTTCTCATACAATAACAGCTTTCAGGTGACTATTGGCTCCATTCGAAGCATTGTATGGTCGCAAGTGTCGCTCACCCGTTTATTGGGACGATGTTGGAGAACGAAGATTGTTGGGACCGGATCTTATCATGCAAACCGTGGAGAAAGTCAATACAATCCGGAATCACATGAAGGCGGCACAATCGGCAGAAGAGTTGGGCCGATACATCGAGAAGACCTCTAGAGTTCGCTGTTGGTGATCTGGTATTCTTGAAGATATCACCGACTAGAGGAGTGATTCGTTTTGGGAGTCGAGGCAAGCTTAGTCCTCGATTCGTGGGGCCTTTCGAGATTATGGAGCGTGTTGGAGAAGTGGCTTATCGATTGGCTTTACCACCGTCTTTGGCGAATTTTCATGACATGTTTCATGTATCTCAACTCCGTAAATATGTTCGAGATGAAAAACACGTGCTAGACCATTTGGAGCTGACTGTTAGGGAGGATTTGATCTTTGAGGAACGACCGATATCGATTGTTGATCAAAGAGAAAAGGTCCTCAAGAACAAGGTTATCCCTCTCGTACTTGTTTCTTGGGGGAATCGGTCGCACGGAGAATAGACTTGGGAACGAGAAGATGAGAAGCGATAGAAGTTTCCAGATCTCTTCTTGTAGATTCATGTTTTTTTAATCTTTTCTGGTTCCTGGAATTTCGAGGACGAAATTCTTTTTGTAGTTGGGTATAATGTAACACCCTAGTTCATTTATACTAGTTCTATTTTGAGTATTTCTTTATTTATGGTATTTTCCTGATTTATTGTGTTTTTGGTGTGAATAGTGTATTTGACATTTGTATTTGCATCCGACCCGACCCGCTTGCTGGAAACCAGTCTAATTCTTGTTTATCTTTTATCCCGGCTTGTTATGTGGATCCGTGCATTTTCATTTTTTTTACGTACTGCATACTGGAATTATATCTGGCATCTGCATTTTTTAATATAACATTTAAAGTCAAATAAAATATTTTAAAAATATCTAGCATGGCCTGCATGATACCCCTAACCTTGTCGTAGTATCCGCGCATCTTGTTCTCGTCCTGTTCAGTGAAACAGACTCGTTTGGATGGCTACGTGCACGTGCGTACATCCGTTCTGGGGGTATGCATTTTCGTTACCCGGATATCCTGTTTTAATATTGGTCGACACATATATTTTTCGTATTTTAAAACTGGATTTTTAGACCCGACCCGGACATGTTTTGGACTATACTTGTTCATTTGTATTACAATAAAACCCCATGCTATATAAACTTGACAAGATGATATCACATACTCATTAATTCATATTATAATTTTTCCCTATCATTACATTTTTTCTTTACTCCCCTTTTCTTTGGGACTTACCGAGCGAAAGTTCGCTGACGGACATTCCACCTTTCTCTATTTTCTTAGAATGTTCGTCACATACTGAGGAGACTGAAAGAGTAGACATTCCAGAGGAAGAGCACCAACAGACCGAGTCACAGGCCTAAAACAGTTAGCTTTTCTCTATTGATGTACGCCACCTGTTTAAAAATTTCAATCTTTTTATTTTGTTTCAGTTAAAAATCATGTATTGTAAATGAATCAAGTTGAATATAAATAAAATTGTTGATGTTTTACTTTCATGCTTATCTTGTCTTTTTATATTGCTTATATTACGCTTAGCGTATTTATTTCGGGAAACGACTTTCTCGAAATAAATACGTCGCGGTCTCGTCACGTACCTGCTTCCATATACTGGGAAGCGGGGCATGACAGTATGAGTTGATGATGGTATGATATGAGTTTGAGATCGATACGACTTGAGATTAATAAGATATGACGTATGTGCAAGATATCTGTATATGAGATTTATACAAATGTGATTTGAGATATATGTGTATTTATATATATTTATGAGTATAATGAGTAATATGTCGTACGAGACTTTAGATCCGTACCCTCATTATTGTATAGGTCGATAGATTCCCTATTCTGCTGATGACCCCGTACGATGGATTACCGTAGGCGATGAGATGTACCGGATGATTGATCCGCGCTAGTGATTTGAGGATGATGATCGAGGATTATTGTCATATCGGATGTTATGAGGCGGGATCGCCGATATAAAGATTTCCACCTGAACCATACCTATTTTCAAAACGACGATATGTATCGTTTAAAAGTGACCGTATGATTCTTGTGTAGATAGATACACCCATTTATTGTTCATGTTGTGTAGGATATTACCCCTCGTGATGTACATACTACGTGCCCGTATTTAATGCTATATGATATCATTTGCGAGTACACCTGCACAATTACCGTTGATGCGCATGTTACACATACACAGATTTTCCGGCTTACACACATTCTTCATCGGTAATTGCCATGTCACTTACACAGTTGAATTGCCATGTCACTTATACAGTAGAATTGTCGTGCCATTTATACAGGAGAACTGCCCTATCATGACATTAATCTTAAAAGTAAAAAGTACACTCATTGTTCAGTACTATCACTTGACATGCTTGCATGATATACTCGATATGCTTATATTACTACTCTATATTGCATACATCGTAATTGTTAGTGTATATGCCCTAGAGGCCATTATTGTATCATACTGGTTTGTATATTACTTAATGGAAGCTTGGGATATTCACGGTTGTATTGACAGTCTTGCTCAAAATGGTAGTATACTACTTGGTTTTTTTCTACTTCAATATGTTCATGTGTTTCTTTTAGCATATCGCTTATACATATTAGTGGAGCCCTTAGGATCTTTGCTTGATTACCACCGTTGTGATGGCAGTCACACTAGTAAGGGCTGGGTAATCTACAAGCACATCCTTATACAGGTCCCTAGTCGTAGGTTTATCGAGACGGGGTATCGATACTCGGAGTAGACTAGTGTATATGCTTCTTATCCCAGCAGGGGAGATGGTCTGTCCCACAGCCATTATTACGTCGTACTGGAGATAGTATGCAGGTGCTCGTTAGGTTACGAGTACACTGGACATGACTCGTCGGGAACTGTTGGTTGGTATTATACCTATCGTCGGGTAGCAGTTCCCAGGTGACATGAATACAGTTTAGTCCGCCGACTTGACACTGCTGCTTCGTCTCGAGTGTGTTCCCACTGTATTTTGATTACTACCCTACCATGGCTCAAAGGAGTCTTGCAAACAGGTAATAGTTGGATGCAGTCCTTAAGCACTTGGAGGCGGTGGCAGTTAGATAGGATTCATCTCTCACGGTATTGGGGGTTGATATCGTGCTGTGTTAGGAGAGCCATTACGCAATGTCCCTAGCCAGGAAAAGCGAGATTTACTGGTAGATATTCCAGTAGTTTCTTAGGGTGTTTTCGGCTACACTCTGAGACGTCTTATACCACTATTAGGGGTCTGACTTTTACCATCCTTCTAGGCTCGATATGCGATACTCTTAGACGAACAGACCGGACTGTACGGAGATTGTCTCATTCAGGCTCAGTAGCAGTTTGGATGGGTTTTCCTCATCGGCCTTCTTATCGACATCTACCTGGGGACCGTTACGTGCAGATAGTACCGCTTGCGGCCTGTGGTTAAACCCACCGCCAACGTAGTATTGAGTCATTAGAGTCCCACATAGAGAGTATCCATGCACTGGGTAAAAGGTGTAGAGGCTGTATGGTTTTACGGCAGGGCTTCGATCACTTACGTACAATTGTGCGCATATGATGTTCGGGCGGATAATACTAGTGGGTTTTGATTTAAGCCGGATCCTAGTATTATATTGATGGATCGGTTTCGTCTCTTTGTATTCGTGTTTCTCGGAACACGAATGCGGGTATGTATATACGGATGAGAGGGGCATAAGGAGACACCTCACTAAGGTTTTGACCATTGACTTGATTAAAACAATTATGAGGTGGAGGAAAGTATTTGTTATTTTTGTAAATGATAATTGTTGCATGGCTACTTGTTTTGACTACTTGACTTGGTTTGACCATTTGACTTGGTTTGACTCTTTGA
The DNA here is from genome assembly GCA_030015575.1 of Agapanthus africanus. NCBI lineage: Eukaryota > Viridiplantae > Streptophyta > Magnoliopsida > Asparagales > Amaryllidaceae > Agapanthus > Agapanthus africanus. The sequence goes on from CM057341.1 coordinate 744,974,874, forward strand.
CTAGATATTTCTTGTGAGATATTTTGTGGCACTAGATATTTTGGTGAAATATTTTCTTGCCATGAGAGTAGTCAAATCAAGAGAGCCATCACATTTTCTATTATCATTTATCAAAAAACTTTCTCTTTCCTCAAGTGAGCTCTCATGCTAGCTCTCTTCTTCTTCCTCACTACAAAACCCTAAAAGCTCTCATGCGTTGAGAATCCTAGGATTTCAAGAGATAAATAAATCCATCTTCATACTCTACATCACCTAGTCCATCATGTTTAGCAAGATTGTTGCCCTAGTTACCTCGGTTTTGAGGTGGAGCTCGGACTAGACTCTCAGGTGGATCGTTTTTGACTCGAAGAGGCCGTTGAAGATGCTACGATCCGGATCGATCCTTAGAGCCTACGTAGACGAGGAGGACAGCGATGAAGACCCGAAGGACAAGTATCTTGAGGTATAACTTCGTATCCGAGTAGTTAAATCTCAAGTAGTTTGCTAGCTAGGGTTTATGAACGATCCTTGGTTCTAATCGGCGTTGCGAAGCTCGTAAAAATTATTTTTTGCAAATTCTGCCTCCCCGCGAACACGTAGGGTGCGTGGCATCGACTTAAAGTGGTATCAGAGCCTCTCATAAACCTTAGATAGGTTGTAGCGATGTTAGAATTCTGCCGTTTTTGTCACGGAAAAACCGTCGACAAAAACAGTTTTCAAAAGTGAGGTTTTGAGTAGTTTGCACACCCCGCGGACTCATAGTTTAAACCGAGAATCCGCGGGGTGAAGAGTGCACACCCATAGGACATCCCATGGGGACCAACGGCCAGGACCACCTCCCAAGACCACCACTTGGTGGCCTTGGGGGCTGGTGACCCGAGAGCACCAGAAACAGGTGCTCTCGGGTTTTCCCTCCTTTGGGGGCTACCTCATGGTGGCCCCCAGGGGTGGGTACCCCCCTCGAGGCCCTCCATTCGACGTATTATCATGTATCTTTGCCACCGCAAAGATTCAGGCGGGTTTCGAGTTCGTTTCGACTCCCGGATTGGCTCAAAACTTTCAGATTTGAAACTTTAGCTCACTGGATTTTCATGTCTTGGAAAATTGGTTAAGTTTGCTAATTGCGTGCGGAATTCTAATGTCGTAGTTACTTTATAAGCTCTGTGATGTATATATGTGTTTAGAAATGTTGACTAATTGCTATACGTCGATTAGTCAGGGTTGTACATATCTGTGATGTTGTTGTGATGGTTTGTGTATATGAACTTGTTGGATCGTCGTGGATGAATAGCCAAGGATGTGAGATGAGGGTTTTCATTTTTTTATTCAATGTAAAATTTGTAAAGTGATGTAATATTATTTTTTACGGGGCACATCCAGGTTGAGGTTGTATCCACCGTTGTATTATTTCTTTTACTGTTTTTGCTCCTAGGATAGACCCATGGTTGGGTGCACAAACTACCGGATATTTTGAAGTGCCGAGTGGCCTACTCACTTTGTTGAGGGAGATTGCTTCACTTCGGTTATTTGGCGGGTAGTTTACCGCACCCATAAGGTCTAGGGTGGGGTTTGGCTATCATCACGACCGTGGAATCCGTCTTTCGTTACAGGCTCAAACGAAACGCGGAATTCCTAGTATATCCAATGTGTTCATCTGTGATCTGGAATGACTATCATTGCGTCTGAGAATGGATATTATTATATATGTATTATATAATAGACGTTGCTTATGTTTCGCACCCGCTCTAGTTTATCCCTCGCTCTGTCGTTAGTTAAGTAACCTAACGGGTGATGACGGGGCCCCGTGGCGAATGCGAATGGCATAAGCGTACGTTGTATTTTCGTTGTTTTCTGCAATGGTAGGTTAATTGATGGGACTGCATTACATTAATGCAAAGCAAACAAACCAAAGCTGAATCGTTGGAACAAATTTTAAATCCACTCGGTTATTTTAAAACAACAGACTTTTAAATGCGGAGCTTAAACCACTCATTTTAAAAGCTATCAGGTTCCATCGATTATATCAAGTTCACTACGTTCACGATTTCGCCAAAACCATTCGTAGCCCTCCGTCATTTCATATGAATATTCAATAGTATTTAAGCTATGTTTGTTGGCCTTAGTCAAGGCATAGTGATTAGTAGCTGCTGGGTATTCATATGTTGCATAGATAGATGCGTTGGTTTGGGACAGTCGTACTACTTTGTTGGCCTTAGTCAAGGGTATGTACGGGTGGGTTCAAATTAACCTGGACAATGACGGGTAGAACTTGACATGTGACTTATGATTTGTTGGCCTTAGTCAAGGTCATAAGAGCATGGGGCAAAAATCCACATCGGGAGTTTCTAAAGAAACTAAAATTTACTAGTGTTGCATACCATTTGGAGTGTGATAATTTTGGTAGGATTCCTTCAACTTTATCACACGATGATATTTGGATCCCGATCCTACTGTGAGTATATGTTACTCATCGGGAGATTTTTTCACTTAACGATCAATGTTATAAACCAAGTAAGTGTCTAGAACAGTGTTAGCGGGGCTACGCCTCCAGGGAAAAGAGGTTATTTAATTAAGGAACTTTGCCAAAGTGTCGTAAAAGCTCCCTCGAAGTACCGACACTAGCATGGCTAAACGTTTAAGTAAGTATTGTATGGTGAGATTAATCCTGACTAGTTCTTTTTTTATGGTTTGAGGAAGGATTCGAGGAATAGTGGGAGCCATCCTGTTTAGATAAATTAAAAACCAATCTAAACTTGCAAGAGTATCATGCTAAGTGTTTTCTTCTCTCTCTCTTGCAGCGATCCCGTGACCAGACATAGGTTACATCTAGATAATAAAATGACTGAATCTGACTATAATGACTGGCAAAGGTCTGTCCAGATGTCCATTACCTGTGACAAGCTGGGACACCTCATTACTACTCAAGCACCTGCCGTCCCACGTCCAGTTTCCACCGTCGCGGATATTGATATCCGTAAGACATCGGAAAAGGACAGTGTGAATGCCAAGTCCCTCGTATTGGCCTCAGTGGATGGTGTAAACCAGAGGCAGCACGAGAAGATGGACTTAGCTTCCATCTTCCTCCATAACAAAGATTTATATGGAGAGAAAACTCTTATCGTAAGATATGAGACCTCGAAGGAATTGCTTCAAGAGAGGTTGGCTATCGGATCATCTGCAGGGGACAACGTCCTTATGATGACTAGCTATATTGATGAGCTCATGGACCAGGAGATCACGTTGGGAAACGGGTCATATGCTGACTTATTTCTACAGTCCCTACCATCTACTTTTTCCCAGGGAAAGAAAGTTATACTTCCAGTTGAGGGCACCCTGAAGGAAACCAGGGTGACACCCACTAAATTTATTGGAGAATCTTCCTCTTCTGCATCCAAGGCGAAAGCAAAGGGTGAGAAGAAGAAGACCTCCACAAAGCCGATATGTGGTGTCAGTAAGGTAGAAGGACAGGGAAGGGCAAAAGTTTCTAGGCTAATAGTAGGGAAGGAGGATATTCCTATTGTCACGGGAAAGGGCATTGGCAGAGGGATTTCAGGGCTTTGAAAGCCAGAATCCAAGATCCAAAGCATGTTGTGGCTTCGACTTCGGGTGTGTTTGTAATAGAAAACTGTATGTCAATTAACTCTACTTTCTGGGTACTAGATACTGGATCAGGATTTCATATCTGTAATTCATTACAGGCTTTGAGAAACCGTAGAGTTATCAGGTTGGGTAATATAATTCTCAGAGTTGTGAACGGAATGAGCGTGGACGCTGAATCCGTAGGGGAATATCATCTAGGATTGACAAGTGGGCAGATATTGATTCTACGTAACTGTTTGTATGTACCTAGTCTAGCTTGTAACATCATATCTGTATCCTTACTTTCTAAGGAAGGATATGATTTTACATTTGTAAGCGATGTGGTCCACATCCACCTAAATCAAGTTCTGATTGGGTCAGGTACATTAGATAACGATATATACGTATTAAATCAAGCTCAAGTTTTCAGTGTCCAGAACACACTTAAAAGAAAGTCTCCGGAATTAAATCAGGCTTTTTTATGCAATTGTAGACCAGGTCACATCAATGAAACACGGTTGACGAAGCTACATAAAGAGGGATATTTGGATACGTTCGAATATCAGTTTTATGCAACTTGTCAATCTCATCTCACGGGAAAGATGAGAAAGACTCCGTTCACTGGACACAGAGTAAGAGCGAGCGAGCTCTTGGGACTCATACACAGCGATGTATGTGGTCCAATGTCTACACATGCGCGAAGTGGTTATTCCTATTTCATTACTTTTACGGATGATTTCTCTATGTATGGACATGTCTTCTTGATGAAGCATAAATCCGAGGCCTTTGAAAAATTCCAGGAATACAAGATTGAAGTGGAAAAACAAACAGGCAAAAGTATCAAGACACTGAGATCTGATCGAGGTGGTGAATACTTGAGTGCCGAGTTCTTGGATTATTTAAAAGAGAATGGAATTCTCTCTCAGCTTACTCCTCCATACACGCCACAACATAATCGTGTATCGGAAAGGCGGAACAGAACCCTATTGGAGATGGTTCGTTCAATGATGAGTAAGGCTGAGTTGCCGCGATCCTTCTGGGGACATGCACTAGAATCGGTTGCATATATTTTGAACCAGGTTCCTACTAAGTCAGTGCATACCACACCATATCAGATGTGGAGTGGGAAGAAATCTTGTCTTAAACACTTTAAGACATGGGGATGTCCAGCTTTTGTCAAAAAGCAGCATGCGGACAAGCTCGAGGCACGATCAGTACAGTGTAAGTTTGTGGGATACCAAAAGAACTCCAAGGGGTATCTTTTCTATTATGCAGAGGAGCAAAAGGTCTTTGTTTCTCGCCATGCCTACTTCTTGGAAACTGAATTTTTAGACAATCAGATAAGTGGGAGCGCAATAGAACTGGAAGAAATTCCAGAACCACAAGGTATTACTGAAAACTTGGTAGAACCAGGGATTTCAGAAGAACCGGACATCCCCGTGCCACTCCGCAGAAGTAGTTGGCAGTCTCATCCGCTCGAGAGATACTACGGTTTTCTCAGAGACGGGGATCGAGAGGATTGCATAATTGACAATGATGAGCTTACTAGCTTCGAGCAAGCCATTCAGAGCGGCGACCCGGTAAAATGGCCGGATGCAATACGGACCGAGATGGAGTCCATATACACCAACAAAGTATGCACTTTGTACATTGCTCCAGAAGGGGTAAAACCCATAGGCTGCAAATGGTTATTCAGAAAGAAGATTGATGTAGATGGACAGGTTGAAACCTATAAGGCTAGACTTATTGCAAAAGGTTTTCGTCAAAGACCTGGTTTGGACTATGATGAAACCTTTTCTCCAGTGGCTTTGCTCAAATCCATTCGAATCCTTCTTGCCATTGCTGCCTTCCACGATTATGAGATCTGGCAGATAGACATAAAGACGGCTTTTCTAAATGGAAATTTGGTAGAGTGCGTCTATATGGATCAGCCAGAGGGTTTTATTCAGAGTGGGAGCAGCGGGAAAGTGTGCAAGTTGCTTAAGTCCATTTATCGACTAAAGAAGGCATCGTGGAGTTAGAACATCTGTTTTGATGATACAGTTAAAGAATGCGATTTTATCAAAAATCCAGATGAACCATGCATATATAGTATGATTGTAGGGAGAAATGTGGTATTCCTCGTCTTGTACGTGGATGACATTCTCTTGATAGGAAATGACATTTCTATACTACAATCAGTCAAAGGATTCTTGTCATAGAGGTTCTCCATGAAAGACCTGGGTGATGCCAACTACATTCTGAGGATTCAGATCTATCGTGATAGATCTAAGAGGATGTTGGGACTTTCGCAGTCCAGGTACATCGACACCATACCGAAAAGATTCAGTATGGAAGATTCAAAGCGTGGTAATCTACCGGCTTGTCACGGAATCACCCTATCCAAAGAGATGTCTCCAAAGACTAATTTGGAAAGGGCTCGCATGTTAACTATACCCTATGTATCTGCGGTAGGCTCTATAATGTATGCGATGTTGTGTACCAGACTAGATGTGGCATACGCATTGAGCGTTGTAAACCGGTATCAGTCAAACCCAGGGGAGAAGCACTGGATAGCAGTAAAGAACATTCTCAAGTACCTGAGAAGGACCAAGGAGATGTTTTTGGTGTATGGCGGAAAAGACCTCCAGATCGAGGCCTTTGCTGACTCCAGCTTCCTGAGTAACAAGGATGACTCCAGGTCCATGTCGGGTTATGTCTTTACCCTCAATGAAGGGGCGGTCTGTTAGAAGAGCTCTAAGCAGGACACCGTTGCTGACTCGACGATGGAAGCGGAGTACATAGATGCTTGCGATGCCGTAAAAGAAGCTGTCTGGATGAAGAAGATCCTCACAGAATTTCAGGTGGTTCCGACCATTATTGATCCAATACCTCTGTATTGGGACAACAACGGCACTATAGTTTTAGAGAAAGAACCCAGGTCCCATCAGAAGTCCAGACACATTTTGAGGCGGTACCACCTGATCAGGGAGATCGTAGGGAGATCGAGGTGAGGAGAGTAGATACGGAGAATAACACTGCAGATCCACTCACGAAAGCCATCCCTCAGACATAGTTCGAGCGGCTAATCGAGATGATAAGTCTGCGATATGCCAGTACATGGCCCTAGTACAAGTGGGAGATTGTTAGTGTATATGCCCTAGAGGCCATTATTGTATCATACTGGTTTGTATATTACTTAATGGAAGCTTGGGATATTCATAGTTGTATTGACATTCTTGCTTAAAATGGTAGTATGCTACTTGATTTGTTTCTACTTCAATATGTGCATGTGTTTCTTTTAGCATATCGCTTATACATATTAGTGGAGCCCTTAAGATCTTTGCTTGATTACCAGTGTTGTGATGGCAGTCACACTGGTGGGGGCTGGGTAATCTACAAGCACATCCTTATACAGGTCCTTAGTCGTAGGATTATCGATACGAAACATCGATACTCCGGAGTAGACTAGTGTATACGCTTCAGCAGGGGAGATGGTCTGTCCTACAGCCATTAGTACGTCGTACTGGAGATAGTATGCAGGTGCTCGTTAGGTTACGAGTACACTGGATAGGACTCATCAGGAACTGTTGGTTGGTATTATACCTATCGTCGGGTAGCAGTTCCCAGGTGACACGAGTACAGCTTAGTCCGTCGACTAGACACTGCTGCTTCTCCTCGAGTGTGTTCCCACTATACTTTGATTACTACCCTACCACGGCTCAAAGGAGTTATGCAAACAGGTAGTAGTTGGGTGCAGTCCCGAAGCACTTGGAGGCAGTGGTAGTTAGATAGGATTCGTCTCTCCCGGTATTGGGGGTTGATATCGTGCTGTGTTCGGAGAGCCATTACACAAAGTCCCTGGCCAGGGCAAGCGAGATTTACTGATAGGTATTCCAGTAGTTTTTTAGGGTGTTTTAGGCTACACTCTGACACGTCTTATACCGCTATTAGGGGTCTGACGTTTACCATCCTCCTAGGCCCGATATGCGATACTCTTAGACGAACAGACCAGACTGTACGGAGATTGTCACATTCAGGCTCAGTAGGAGTTCGGATGGGTTTTCCTCATCGGCCTTCTTATCCACATCTACCTGGGGACTGTTACGTGCAGCTAGTACCGCTTGCGGCCTGTGGTTAAACCCACTGCCAGCGTAGTGTCGAGTCTTTAGAGTTCCACATAGAGAGTTTCCCTGCACTGGGCAAAAGGTGTAGAGGCCGTATGGTTTTACGGCAGGGCTTCGATCACTTACGTACACTTGTGCGCATATGATATTGGGCGGATAATACTAGTGGGATTTTGTTTAAGCCGGATCCTAGTATTATATTGATGGATCAGTTTCGTCTCTTTGTATTCGTGTTTCTCGGAACACGAATGCGGGTATGTATATACGGATGAGAGGGGCATAGAAGGAGACACCTCATTAGGGTTTTGACCATTGACTTGATGAAAACAATTATGAGGTGGAGGAAAGTATTTATTATTTTTGTAAATGATAATTGTGGTATGGCTACTTGTTTTGATTACTTGACTTGGTTTGACCATTTGACTTGGTTTGACCACTTGACTTAGTTTGACTCTTTGACTAGATATTTCTTATGAGATATTTTGTGGCACTAGATATTTTGGTGAGATATTTTCTTGCTATGAGAGTAGTCAAATCAAGAGAGCCATCACATTTTCTATTATCATTTATCAAAAAACTTTCTCTTTCCTCAAGTAAGCTCCCATGCTAGCTCTTTTCTTCTTCCTCGCTACAAAACCCTAAAAGCTCTCATGCGTTGAGAATCCTAGGGTTTCAAGAGAAAAATAAATCCATCTTCATACTCTACATCACCTAGGTCATCAAGTTTAGCAAGCTTGTTTCCCTTGTTACCTCGGTTTTGAGCTGGAGCTCGGACTATAGACTCTCGGATGGATCGTCTTTAACTCGAGGAGGCCGTTAAAAAAGCTACGATCCGGATCGATCCTTGGAGCTTACGTAGACGAGGAGGACAGCGATGAAGACCCGAAGGACAAGTATCATGAGGTATAACTTCGTATCTGAGTAGTTAAACCTCAAGTAGTTTGCTAGCTAGGGTTTATGAACGATCCTTGGTTCTAGTCGGCGTTGCGAAGCTCGTAAAAATCATTTTTTTGTAAATTTCTCCTCCCCGCGAACAAGTGGGGTGCGCGACATCGACTTACAGTACTTTATGGTTATATGCATTAAGATGCTATTTTTATGAGATCTCGGGATTTGAGAACCGCAGTTATATTTCAAAGGGAATTATGTATTGCTTTAATACGCGGTTTATCTTGATATGATATTTCGAGGTGTCCACCATGAGTTTTCTCGGTTCTGAGTAGTGAGTATACCCGATTCGAGGAGCGGGAGGCACCGTCTGCGGGTACATGGTGGATCCGGTGAGGTACCCCGGAGCAAGAAGCTCGAGATGTAGACGATGAGCCTGGCAGTGGGAACACTACCTACCGGTGATAGTTTTGGGCTCGGCGGATATCTGGAGGATACCGACCAGAGTCGTGAGATGATATGGGCCGATCTGGACTGACGGAGCCCGAGATAGTTTGGCGCGGAGGATATCTGGAGGATACCGACCGTATTCGTGATATGGGCTGATCCAAACTGACCGAGCCCGAGATATGAGGATTTACGTGTCGATGCTGGACACGGGTTTCATGATGTTTTGAGTGTCGGTGTTGGACACTCAGGTTCCATGATTTTGATGTGTTATTGTTGGAAACACATGGTTGATATCCTCATATATATATATATATATATATATATATATATATATAGGCTTATGTTTTCAGGATGTTCGAGTGTCGGTGTAGGACACTCAGGTTCCATGATATTGTTTTGTGTCGTTGATGGACATGTGGATGATATCCACATGCATACAGGCATATGATGTCGGATGTTTATTTATATATGTCATTGCATTGACTTGATTGTTGATATATATGCGTACTTGGTCACCCTAGATATCATAGTATTACTTTCAGAATATAGTGACCTAGGAAATCGTTGTTTTATTCGACTTCTACTTGCTGATGTTTTCTACTCACGAGTTGGCAACTCACCGTCGTTGTGCCATAGTTCTTGCGGGTTTGACCGCTTGGGATCAGTTGCGGTATTACTGGCACACAGCTTCTTCCAGGGTGTTCGCTTTGGTAGATGGGACACATGTTGGATCGTGCCCACTCTCGTACTGTTTTATTCTATTGTATCTAGATAAACTCCATCATATCAAATCAGAGAATATAATTGTATATTGGTAGACCTAATCAGACTTGGGTTTCGTGCGAGACTTAGAGCGATGGGTTTTTGATCGCTTTCTTGAGTTTTGATGTCTTGCTTCTTTATTAGTTCTTTCTGGATTGATTCTTTGCCATTGGGCGTCGTATATATGTTATTGCGTGGTTGTGATTCCGCCAGTTGGCGAAGAGCTAGCTCCCACTTGGGGATGCCTATATATTTTTGTGTATATGTTTTTGGATCAAAATATACTGGGAAGGTGCTGCCCAAATTTTTAAAAGACAAAATATGATTCATTATACCTTTTATTTCAAAACTGCACCCCCACTATTTTCCGCAAAAAGGTTTAGATTTTCTGGGCTTCGGCTTACTTGATTTACATCACGCCTTTAAACGTTGCCTAATTTAAGTGCTGGTCACATGCTAAATTAGGGGTTGTGACAAAGTTGGTATCAGAGCGTTAGGTTTAACCTTGGTTTGAGTCTGGGTTTGTCTATGCGGAGTCTAGGGCGTTTATATTTCGGAATCTAGGCTTGACCTTACAGAACTTAGACTTGACGGAGGTATTAGACCCAAACTTTCGTTTCATAGGTTGACCTTAATTGATGGAGTAGGTAGCTTGAGTAAAGTGACGTACCGTACGTATGATCCATTGCATATTTACGATACGATACTCCACTTAAGAAATCTTAGGATGTACTTATCTTGAGATCTGTGATACTATTCGTTCCTTTGATCATATATCCATTTGGGATCTGTTGATTCTTTTATTCATTGATCTATCTTCTTCGATACCTTCTTGAGGTTCCTGTCACCATGGTTTGAGTGCAGATTGAGCTGCTGCTGGTGTTGCGGTTAGGGCGAGCTCGTCATGGATGAGGATTGACCATGTTGTTTTTGGTGACATGGGGACATGTAGGTATAGTGTTGTATTGTGATCTCTCGTTAGCGACGAGTGTTCGGTTTTGCACCGGATGATTGGGCCATTGATAGGGGCTTCCAGATTGATAGAACTGTGGATGTGCAGCCTACCTCAGAGATCGTGATGTTGTCTACCGTGCAGACAGATGACCCAGCTGTTGCTGAGATTGATGGGATGTCGATTCCAAAATTTATGAGCTGAGACCGCTGGTGCTTTCAGATAGAGATGTGACAGGAGATAGCTAGTCTATCTCGAGTGGAGCGACGGATATGATTCGCCAGATTTGATGTGCCGATGCAGGCTCAGTTGAGTCAAAAAATTCCAGTTGAAAGATCTTACTTAGATTTAGATTAAATCGAGCAAGAGAGGAGGTTGTTCGTTGGATACTCCGATGTGATATCGTTAAGTTGACCAGTTTCAGATAGAAGGATCTCACCCAGATGCGTTGTGAGTTGATCGAGAACGGATGAAAAAAGTGTATTCCTTCGATGATTTGGACGATTTTCCGAGGACGTGTTCGGCTAGATATCTTCTACAGAGTGATGAAGATACCGAGTTTGTAATTTCGAGTTCGTGTGAGAGGCTCCAGATTGATCGTAGCCGAGAATGAATTGTAATATGCAGACAGCAAGAGATGACGTCGAACTGGACGATAATAAAGACGAGTGGAACAAAAGGTTCGTGCGAGATGTTAGCGAGCGGTTATTACGCTCCGTTGATGCCAGAGGATTGATACATGTGCAGAGGCGTTAGATATAGCAAAATTTCCATATGAAAGCCGTGCTGAGGACGCAGCTGTCCGGTTATGAGAAAAGAGTTAAGAAAGAGTGCCAACCTTCATATAGTTCGGCATATGTGAGATCGAAAGAAGCCATGAGCAGGTTCTTTCCAGGACATCGCAGCGATAAAGATTTGCACCTAGGATCAATTATATAATGCATATTCAGAGGGCCAGATGCCACCGTCAGTATTGTGCTGTTGAGTGTGGTCATGTTGATTGGCCAAACGGTGATCAGAGGAGTTCCAGAGCGAGACTGTTCTATTAGTACACCTGACCGGGCCGACGAGCAGAAAGATTGCGAGATTGGTAATCCAGAGAGGAACATGGAACCCAGAGACCGGCGATGCCAGACCGTGAGCAGAAGGCAAGCAGATGATCTTACACTGCCATCTTTGGGCGCACCGACATATTTTTCGACATTGTAGGAGGTGTACCTCAATGTCAGTTATTGCGATTTGTGTTTTGTGATCCGAGTATCACACTGTTATTGCTTGGAGTTGAGTTTCGGTGATTGGGTTTCGTGATTTATGTTTTTATGCATCATGGCTGTACCTACTGGAAATTTATATTTTGTGCATAGTTATTGCACTTGATTTATATTATATACACCACTATATTGGTTTATGATTTATGCATATAAATTGCACTTAGTATCGATGTAACAACTCCAATTTTGGTGTATAAAAATTTGTTTAAAAATTAATGTATACTTAGGGTATTTGCATTTACTGTGATTGCTATAAGTAATTGATTTGCTTTTTAATAGCAAGAAGGAGCTTGTAGCTCATTGGTAATACCTTGCACTACTGAACTAAGCCACCAGAGTTCAAATCCCATACCCCACATTATTTTTAATATTATTTTATTTTTAAAATTTTAGAAGTTCAAGAGTCTACACGTGCTAAACCCGTAAAACCCCACTACACTAAATAAACAAACTGGACCAGAGGGATAATGAAGCGACGGGGGACACTCCGGGCACCGGACTCGGTCAGGATTGGCCGAATCGGCCGGACCGCCGAGTCCCCAACATGAAAAAAGTTGCCTTTTAGACTTCCCTGCACCCCTGTACACTTTAAATGTGCAGACCAGTACCAGAACTCCTTTAAAACCCTAATTACTCTATTTTAATACATTTTATTATATTTTATTACATTTTTTTCAATCAAACCTTTCACCTAGACTAAACCCTAGCCTTACCCTATAAATACAACCCCTAAACACACACCCCTCACTCCAAAATTCTGATAAAAACTCTCAAGAAATCTCTAGAAATTTTAGTGTACTCTTGGAGTTAGCAAAAAAGGTCGAAACTCCGACGATCTTCCGACGACGTTTCAAGGAGCAACCGGCGACGAAACGACGCACCGGCAATTCCTATCTCACCCACTATCTCCTCTCCTTCTTGTTAACGGGTAATTCCTAATTCCTTCTTCCCTTACTATTCTCAAAATCCGTATTTTTAAAACCCGACGGAAATCGGAGTTATCCGATCTCCGATTCGATTTTTCCTAAAAACTAACTTTTTCTTAAATACAATCATACCAAACCATTACATGTTGACTATTAAACGTTAATAAACATGTTGAACAAGTCTCATGACAATTTATTTCATTTTATAACTTTTACCGCTCTTTTTTCAGTAAAATACCATGTAATTTCATTTCGACATTAAAACATCACAATTTTGCTATACCTTTAAGTAGATCACGAGGTAATGACCTACCTCCTCACAAAACTCATATACAACATAGCACAATACCTTTCGGGAACATAGATTCGGGAAATAACTTTTTACACAAAACTACCTATAACTTATAAAAACCGTTTTCTACAAGATTACGTATTTTTACAAATTTTTGCAAAGCGCCGTTACAACCCATTTTTGGGGAACCCGATTGGGATGGTGTGGATTATCGCACATCACTGGGCTTAGTAGTGCGAGATTCAGACCTCCGCAAGGAGCATTCGGTCTCGAAAATTTAAAATACGAATATCTTAAGAAAATAAGATTTTTAGAAATATAATATATATTAAAATTTATTTTTATAAATATATATATATATATATATATATCATTAAAATATCTATTTTGTAATAATATAAATATTCCAACTTTTTCTAAAAATCACAAGGATCTCTTTACATTAAAATACCATGAAATCCATACAAATTCAATGTTACAATTAAATAGCATGTATTATGAAAAATATGTTATTTTCACTTGAAATAACAAAAATATAAAATATACATCTATGAAAACTCTAAAGACGATAATTAAATACTTGGGGTGTATTTTTAAAAATATACAAAAGTAATTTTGCATAAAACCCCCTCAAGTTCTATAAATTACCCTAAGGACCCTAGTAAAAATAGGTTTAAGCGGGACCAATCTCTTGAGCCTCAGGGAGCCGGAGAAGTGGGTGCTTGCCTATTTAAGGTAGACAACTTAATAACGGTGTTATCAACACGGTAATCGTCTTTGAAAAAGACACAAATCCTGCCGCCCATGTGCAGCGATTACCGATAACATCAAAACAATCAGGACTTCAATTTCTTTTCTAATTGTTCTGACTCAGACTGAGTCTCTTCTAAATAATCTGACTTGAATATGATTCAAGTACAATCTACAATCCAACATGAATCCTTGAATACTTATATTCAATCTATTTAATCTGTATTGACCGAACCGAACCATGGATATACTTCCATTTATATGATTCTCCAGTTACATCCATTTACTGATATCATGGTTTCGGCAAGTCATCCATATATACAAGATAATACAATTTACAATACAACACAAACAATATAATACAAGACATTGCGGGGTTTAAGGGGTAGATTGGTACGGAAGGTGTTAGAAGTGGCACAAGACTGTAAGATTTAATACACCTAACCTATATTCCGTTGCTGTTGTACCGTGGCATAAACTGGCATCCTTCTGTACCAAGCTAAAAACAACAGCGTTAACACTAAAAACAACATTATAACAATATAATATAACTTTAAAAGCTACACTCTCTCCCTTTCTGTCTATTCTATTTCTCCCTTATCTTTGGGACTTACTGAGCGATTGTTCGCTGACGACATTCCTTCTCTTTCTTCTTTGGGATGTTGTCAGGTGATTTGGACACTCAGGAGATCGAGCTTACTAGTGAGGACTTGGACCGGCTTTCCTACAACCCAGAGCTCTAGCTTCATTGTACACATTTTTATTTCAGTAATTTTCATTTCTGTTATGCCACTGTTTAGGCATTGTTTTCATTCAGTTGTATTTACTTTTCCATGTATTGTAAAAAGAATGTGAATAATAAAGTTGATGTTTTATTATATCTTGTCTCTTGTGCATTTATATTTAGCCAAAGTCGATGTGCTTCTTCGTTTCGGAAGTCCACGCGAAGGTACCTATAATCAATACACAATCGCAATGCAATTCTATTAAAACCAATATCCGAAAACCGATACGGCACACGTATTCGCTCATAGGTTAAAACATGTAGCCTCGCATGCAAATCAACCAAATAAATCTCGTCCGTTGAC
This sequence comes from Agapanthus africanus, assembly GCA_030015575.1. Taxonomy (NCBI): domain Eukaryota; kingdom Viridiplantae; phylum Streptophyta; class Magnoliopsida; order Asparagales; family Amaryllidaceae; genus Agapanthus; species Agapanthus africanus. The sequence continues at coordinate 744,989,917 of CM057341.1, forward strand.
ATACAAATGTCCAACGACGGAATCAAATCCAAATATAAAAACCACGCATTCCAAATATAAAAACCAAGAATTCACATATCGGAAAACATAGCCAAAACACTCGCAAACAACTTCCAGATTTTGGCTCAGGTAAATAGGAACTAAACAAGCAAGTACAAGGGATAGGTTATAGGGTAAGTGAGCTACAGGCAAAATCACATCACCATAGGGGATAGGGGGTCCGGCGACATCAAGCTCGCCAGTCGAACATGGGAGAAATAGGTTCGTATTTTGGTGGTGGTCTTCTAGCGGCTTATCTAGGTCAATGGACTTGCTTGATTTTCTTAAAAATACCCCAGATAGCTCAAGATACCCTGTAGGCCTTTAAGTTCACAAAACTGACACGAAACAATTCTAACTTCGTGTAGGGTGTTCTAAACTCATTTTCAGGCCATGAAATCAATCTCTAAGGTCTTGAAAACACTCACTAAATATCTATTTACCACTTAACAGCAACTTGGAATTTTCTAAGATCACATAACTCACTAAATCAATTTCTAACTAAACTAGGATATTTAAACATAAACACTAATTTAAAAGTGTGCGTATTACCTCAATTGCAACTAAAGAAAATTCTTGAGTTGCCCAAAGTCTTCAAAATCTAAACTTGAATGATTCTAAGGATTTATGATAGACCTGTGAATGTTTATTGTGAAGGGGGCATGGGGTTTTGAGAAGGAAATTGAGATGATGCATGGAGGTAGTGTGAGAATGAAGGAGATGAAGAAAATATGAAGAAAACAATGGGCATGAAGAGATATGGGCAACCAAGTCTCTCCCCCCTCTCTCTTAAGCTCACTCTCCCTTACCCTCACTCTCTCATAAATATCTTCTTTTGTTTCTTCTTTCTTTTAACCAAGGCATCTAATCTTTTCTTTTTACACTCATAACTTTCTCTCTTTTCCTTTCTTTTCTTTTCCTTTCTCTTTCTCACAAACTTACAAATTCACAAGTCACAAACACAAAAACAACATGCACATGACATGGTGCACTAGTCATGGAAAAATGTAAAAATACAGATTTGGCCAAAAATCCGATAAATATCATTATAATAAATAAATCATTTTAATCTCCGATTAATTTCCAAATATTGGTATATACTTATACTATTTTACGAAAAATCCATATTAATCGAATAGTTTTCGCGAAATATATTATTTTAATATTAAATTTCCAAAAATAATATTTTATATTTCTGAAATGTTACAGTCTTCCCCCTTAAATAAATTTGGTCCCAGAATTTAAATTTAAACCCCCAAATACTAAAACACTTCAATAATCAGCTCAAATCAACAAGGCTCCGAAATCACGGAAGATACAGAAATACCACATCGTATCATGTGCGCCTAAAAATGAGTACGAAACTCAAAATAAACTCCGTCAAGCATCACGCAGTCATCGAAGTTAAAAATGGAAATACAAATCTCGAATTCCACTACAGGAATTCAAATGCACTATAGCCAAAATCATAATACATATATAGCACGCCTCTTTGTAAAACCGTTTTAAAAACAGAATAAAACACACGCAAAATCTTTCCCAAATCTCCGTGCTATGCGTAGCTCATGGCACAAGTGGCGGGCGATCATTTGTAAAGTAGTAAATATATACTTATATATGTTTTTCTCAAATTATACGTCCTGCTTTTTTGAAATATCCCAGTAGGTTCTCTTTATAAAATTTCGTGTCACTCGCGGACACGTAGAAAATAGCGAGACTATAGCTCCATTTTGAAAACCTTTTGGTAACTTTTTATGCATGCAAAAGTACTTAGGCACTGTCCTCAGACCAGTCCTGCTCGGCTACTATATAATATAGTATCCATCATCAAACGCGATACTCATAAATAAAATCAGCCTCAAAGGCGTATCCAAAATCACATGCGTCTGGTGTGCACGGAAAACCAAATCCAATATAAGTGCCGCAGTATACACAAAAGTAAAAATAAGTGCAACAAGTGTGTACGAAAGTATCTGTCCAATGCAACGGATGTGCACGACAACAATATCAAGTGCATCTATAGTGCATGAAAATCCCAATGAAGTGCATCCAACATGCACGAATAAAAATCCCAATGAAGTGCATCCAACATGCACGAATAAAAATCCCAATCAAGTGCATCCAATAGTGCACGAATAATAATCTTTATCGAGTGCACCCGGTGTGCACAAAGCTTGGCGCCGTGGTACATTCCTCCTGGCCTGAGGAGCATTCCTCAGAATGTTCCTTTGAGCTTGATGGAACTGACGAGGAAGAGGTGCAGCTTGTGGTCCTCTGGGTAGTGGAGCGGGTAGTGCAAGTTTTGGAGTAGGTGCCTGAAGGACTGGTCACTGCGGGTAAGTGATTGCTGGCCTGAGTGCAGCAACTGGGTTTTGTCTTTGGGGACAAGACCCAATATCATGAGCAGCTGAGCCGCAGACTTAGCAAAGACGGTTGGCTCGCTGGCAGTCTTGCAACATATGCCCATTTCTCTTGCAGTAGTTATAAAAATATGGGCTAGGACGATTGTTTGGTACTCCCGGTCGCCTTGGCACAAAAGGTGGCCTTGACGAGGCTCCTCCTGCCATCTGGTTGACAGGGCGCTTAACTTCTGGAAACTGAGGTCTGCCCCTCGTCTTTACCACTGCCTCAAAACGGCGGGCAGCTTTCAGAGCCGATTCATGAGTCGGAAAATCTCCTGTGGCCGGTGCAGCCTGGATCTCCGAATCCAAACCTTATTGAAATCGACGGGCTTTGATCTCATCCGTCGGTATCAGGTGTGCCGCAAATCTGTTAAAAGATTGTGTTAGCTGTGTAGTATGTGATATATTAAACAATTCGAATTATTGAGACATATCTTACCGACTAAGCATGGTGAACTCAGCGTCATATTCATCTCCCGACTTGGTCCACATCGAACCTTATTGCAGATGAATGAACTGTTGTTCCATATCGAACCTGGCAGTCTCAGGAAAGTACTTAGAGTCAAACATGTCGCAGAAAGTCTTCCATTCGATGGGTTGTTCAAGACGGCTTTCTTCCGCCTTACACCAGTTCCGTGCATTGTCCGTGAGCTGTAATTTTACAACACGAACCCAAGCTATTTCTGGCACTTGTGTTGCTACCAGATCATCTTCAATACTCTAAGCCCATTCCTCAGCTTCCAGAGGGCTCTCTTTTCCTAAGAACTGTTTGGGGTGCAAAGCCTGAATTGCTTAACCCCAGGTGCTTCTTCCTCGGGACGGTTCATTAAAAGAGTAGTCTGCTACTGCTGTCTCTCGAGGAGGCTGTGGATTGCCTCAAGCAGAACCGTTTGCTCATTGAGTGGAGCAGGGACGGCAGGTGTGAGTGGTAGTAGTGGAGGTGTGTTGTTGACATTGGTGCTGGTGTTGTTCGGGGAATGCATAACCTTGAAAGAAAAATTTAGGTTAGGACAGATTCAAAGTATATGGAATGATAAAATTCAAGGAATATGAATTGTAAAGAATGTTTTAGTTGCTGGTTCTTGTGTTATATTGCTTAGGTTTTTCACACAGAACAGAACTGCGTGGTAGTGTTCCATACAGTTCTGACCTGCATGGGCCACCAACAAAACCTGTCACGTCCCGCTTCCTAGTGTACGGTGAAGGGGACGCGACGAGGCCGCTACGTATTTACTGTGAAGTAAATACGCTAAGCGTATCTAAACAATAAAGCGAGGAGTTTAGCAGGTGACTAGATTTATATCTATGGGGGAAATCGGATGGATGGCGTATAGCACCCCCGCAGCCATTGATATGGAAATTATGTTATAAATTATAGTTATGATAAAGTTGATGTTAATGGATATATTTGCTTGAGAATATGAAATGGGAAGTGAATCATGATAGGTACGTATTGAAAGAGAACAAGTATGTATAGCAACCCTAAACTTTCTGCACAATTTTTTTTTCAAAAATACAGAAAGGGGTACTTGAGCCTAAGCACAAGTTATAAATTTGTTTTGCTTTTTAATTGAAAGAAGGAGCTTGTAGCTCACTGGTAAGACTTTGCACTGCTGAACCAAAACACCAGAGTTCAAATTCTATCAGCCACGCATTATTTTTAATTAAAATTCTTTTAATTTTTTAGAAGCCCAAAAGTCTACACGTGCATAACCCGCAAGAGTCACACTAAAAACAAACGGGTCTACGAGTCAAGACGGAGCGATGGGGACACGTGGCGACGAGTCGAGGCCCAACTCGGGCCGGCGGGAAGCGCAACTCGGCCGGCACCGCCTACCTACTCAGCTCCGATCCCAATTTTTTTAACCCCTATGTGCCTCTTGAACTCCCCACTCCCCCTACACTATTTAAATTCTCTGCGCATTTACCGAGCAATTTAAAACCCTAATTAATCTATTTTTAATAAAAATTTAATACACCTTTTTATTACCCTAAACGCCAGTTTTTCCTATATATACCCACTCAATTTTTCACACCCTTCACACTGAGATTCCTTCCCAAACTCTCAAGAAAAATCCCAAGAACTTTTTGCGTACAAGTGGAGTTAGCAAAAGGCGAAGCTCCGCCGAACTTCCGACGACGACCCGAGGAGTTCCCGGCGACGAAACGACGCACCAGCACCTCCTACCACTTCCTCTTACTCTTCTCTTGACCCTAAACCCATAAGTCCCTTCTTCCCCTTCTCTTTACTATTCTAAAAACTTAGAATTCTAAAATCCGACGGAAGCGGAGTTAATCCGACTTCCGATTCGGTTTTTCCTTAAAAAATCATATTTTTCTTAAGAACATTAATACTAAATTCTCCCATCATGATCATTAAACATTAACAAAATATCTTGACAAGTTTCATATCAAATTAATTCATATTTCAATTTTTATAGCACTTTTACAGAAAATACCATATAGTTTAGTTTCGACATAAAACATCATTATCTTTTACTATACCTTTAGATAGTTTACGAGGTAATGACCTAGCTCCTTACAATACTCATATGTAACATAGCATGATGATATTTGGGAACATAGATTTGGAAAAATACGATTTTGCACAAAACTGCCTCCGACTTATAAAAACCTTTTTCTACAAGATATGTATTTTTAACAAATCTTTGCAATGTGCCGCTACAACCCATTTCGGGGAACCCGTTCGGGATGGTGCGGATTATCGCACATCCTCGGGGTTAGTAGCGCAAGATGCAAACCTCCGCAAGGAGCTTACGATCTCGAATGATTTAAGAATACAAATATCTTAAGAAAATGAGATTTCTAGAAAAAATAATAAATTAAATTATTTTATAAATATATATGTATCATCAAAATATCTATTTTTTGATATAGTATAAATATTCCAACTTTTCTAAATCAAAAAGAATCATTTCACATGAAAATACCATGCAATTCCATACAAGTTCAATACTTTACAAATAAATACCATACATTATGAAAAATAGGTTTTATTCACTAGAAATGTCACAATGATAAAATATACATCAATGGAAACTTTAAAAACGATAATAAAATACTTGAGGTGTATTTTGAAAATTGTACAGAATTATTTTTACATAAAACCCCCTCAAGTTATAATAAATTACAATAAGTATCCTAGTAAACATAGGTTTAAGCGGGACCAGTCTCTTGAGCCTCAGGGAGCCGGAGATATGGGTGCTTGCCTATTTAAGGTAGACAACTTAACAAACGGTGTTATCAACATGGTAATCATCTTTGAAAAAGACACAAATCCTGCCGTCCATGTGCAGCGGTTACCGATAACATCAAAACCTAATTCAGGATTTAATTTCTTTTCTAATTATCTGACTCAGACTGAGTCTCAATATAATCAATCTGACTTGAATGAGATTCAAATATATATAACAATTCAATATGAATCCATATATTCAATATGTTCAATCTATCAATCTATACAACTTGACTGAACCGAACCATGGATATACTTCCTCTATATGATTCTCCAGTTACATCCATTTACTGATATCATGGTTTCAGCAAGTCATCCATCTATACAATTTATAATACAAGTTAATACAATTTACAATACAATACAATACAATACAATACTATACAATACAATACAATACTAACAGTACAATCAAAACTATCAATACAATAAATACACGGGGTGTTGGGGTAGTTCATGCGTGAATCCAACAAAATCTCAAGAGTCCTCCTAGATCATGAATCCATGTCTACTAACACAAGTAAGCTATCATGAGGGCCCATGTTTCCTTGCTCCTGGATTACAGCCTGTTGAGTTTGGAATACTTCAACACTAGGTTGAAGTCCCGTTACTAACATTTGATTCAAGCCTGTGGTTCCCTACCCTTGGATTACAGCCTGTTGGGTTCGAGAACACTCTTGAGATTGGTTGACATTCACCCTTGAACTTACGTTAGTTTAGTATACCTAAGTAGAGACCTGTTAAGACACTTACCTTCACTGCATGTTCACTACACTTACATTATATGGCTATGTTACTTTCATACTACCATGCTTATGATATCAAGTTTATCTACTCATCACACATTACTATACTTGTTCATTTGTATTACAATAAAACCGCATGCTAAATAAACTTGACAAGATGATATGACATACTCAATAATTCATATTATAATTTTTCCCTATCATTACATTTTTTCTTTACTCCCCTTTTCTTTGGGACTTACCGAGCGAAAGTTCGCTGACGGACATTCTACCTTTCTCTGTTTTCTTGGAATGTTCGTCAGATACTGAGGAGACTGAAAGAGTAGACATTCCAGAGGAGGAGCACCAACAGACCGAGTCACAGGCCTAGACCAGTTACCTTTTCTCTGTTGATGTACGCGACCTGTTTATGCATTTCGATCTTTATATTTTCTTTCAATTAAAAATCATGTACTGTAAATGAATCAAGTTGAATATAAATAAAGTTCTTAAAGTTTTACTTTCATAATTATCTTATCTTTTTATATTGCTTATATTACGCTTAGCGTATTTATTTTGGGAAATGACCTTCTCAAAATAAATACGTCGTGGCCTCGTCTCGTACCTGCTTCCGTCTACTGGGAAGTGGGACATGGCAGGTTTTGTTGGTGGCCCATGCAGGTCAGTTCTGCATGAAGTCATAAGCAATATAAAACAAGAAATATAAGATTCAACAACTTTAGATTCCTTGCAATTCAATCTCCGTTGAATCTATCCTAATCCTACTTCTCAATCTAAGGTGATGAATTCTCCCAGCAAGCATAGCACCAACGATGGACGTACACCACTGCCACCTACCCTTACCATCCAACCACATCCACCTACCGTAACCGCTCCACTCACAGAACAGACGGTGCTTCTGGAGGCTATCAAAAGCTTACTTGAAGGTCAGCAGGCTCAAGGCACGATCTTGCAGGAGCAGACTGCTAACCTTCAATAGAGTATCATTCACTCTGAAGCAGAGGTACCAGGAGTGAAACAATTTTGGGCTTTACACCCGAAGAACTTCTCAGGAAAAGAGAAACCACTTGAGGCTGAAGAATGGGCGCAGAGTATTGAAGATGATCTAGCCGCAGCTCAAATTCCAGAAATGACTTAGGTCAGAATAGCCAAACTATAGCTCACCGACAATGCTAGAGTCTGGTGGAAGGCCGAGGAGAACCGTCTCGAACAGCCAATCGCGTGGAAGACTTTTCGTGATCTCTTTGATGCCAAATATTTTCCAGAAACCGCGCATTTCGAGATGGAACAAAAATTCATCCACCTGCAACAAGGACCATGTGGGATAAGTAGGTGGATGAGTACAATGCAGAATTCACCATGCTTAGCTGATTCGCCGCTCATTTATTTCCTACCGCAGTGATCAGAGCCAGACGTTTCCAGCAAGGATTGGACCATGAGATTCAAGCCGCCCTAGCAACGGGGGAATACCCGATACATGAAGCAGTTTGAAGTCAGCCTGTCGCTACGAAGCTGTTATGAAGAAGAAAGGAAGGCCACAGTTGGTCGGTATGAAACGTCCCGCCAATCAGATTACCGGGGGAGCCTGTTCTAGGCCAACTCTCCCAGCGCCAGCTATGAAGCCCGGAGGATCATTTTTCGAAACTGAACCAAACTTCTGCATCTATTATAAGAAGACCGGACACCAAGTCAAGGATTGCCGATGAGCAAACGGTCTTTGCCTGATATGTGGATCATCCTCACATACCATAGGAACTTGCCCACACAACCGAACTGGCCTTAATTCCGCAGCTAGACCAGCTATCCTAGCTCCACCTACTCGGTTAGCTCTTCCCGCACCATCTCCACGTGGACCATCTTTATCTCGACAACCATCGATGTACCAGCATGCACGAAGAAATATGCCGAGACGCCAGCTTACATTTTGGCGGCCGTAGAATCAGAGACGGTTGGCTAGGGTAACCCAGGTAATTCTCTTCATCCTTTTCAAAGTTTTGCATCACTTTGTAATTATTCATACACTATCAAGTACTTCTATTACCAAACTTTTCTTAAATCTGTTACACTTTCCTTTTACAAATTTCGAAGACAATTTTTTTTAAAGAGGGTAGAATTTAACAACCCTAAACTTTCTGCATAATTTTTTTTCAAAAATACAGAAAGGGGTACTTGAGCCTGAGCACAAGTTATAAATTTATTTTGCTTTTTAATAGAAAGAAGGAGCTTGTAGCTCACTGGTAAGACCTTACACTGCTGAACCAAAGCACCAGAGTTCAAATCCCATCAACCACAAATTATTTTTCATTAAAATTCTTTTAATCTTTTAGAAGCCCAAAAGTCTACACGTGCATAACCCGTAAAACCCAAGAGTCACACTAAAAACAAATGGGTCCACGAGTCAAGACGGAGCGACGGGGACACGTGGCGACGAGTCGAGGCCCGACTCGGCCGACTCGGGCCGGCGGGAAGCGCAACTCGGCCGGCGCCACCGGCCGACTCAGCTCTGATCCTAATTTTATTTAACCCTTCTGTGCCTCTAGAACTCCCCACTCCCCCTACACTGTTTAAATTCTCTGCACATTTACCGAGCAATTTAAAACCCTAATTAATCCATTTTTAATACACCTTTTTATTACCTTAAACCCTAGTTTTTCCTATAAATAACCACTCAATTTTTCACACCCTTCACACTAAGATTTCTTCCCAAACTCTCAAGAAAAAACCTAAGAACTTTTTGTGTACAAGTGGAGTTAGCAAAGGGCGAAGCTCCGACGAACTTCCGACGATGACCCGAGGAGTTTCCGGCGACGAAACAACGCACCGGCACCTCCTACCACTTCCTCTTCCTCTTCTCTTGATCCTAAACCTATAAGTCCCTTCTCCCCCTTCTCTTTAGTATTCTAAAAACTTAGAATTCTAAAACCCGGCGGAAGCGGAGTTAATCCGACTTCCGATTCGGTTTTTCCTTAAAAAATCATATTTTTTTAAGAACAATAATACCAAACTCTCCCATCATGATCATTAAATATTACCAAAATATCTTGACAAATTTTATATCAAAAGAATTCATATTTCAATTTTTATAGCACTTTTACAGAAAAATACCATATAGTTTAATTTCGACATAAAACATCATTACCCCTTACTATACCTTTAGTTAGTTCACGAGATAATGACCTACCTCCTCACAACACTAATATGTAACATAGCACGATAATATTTAGGAACATAGATTTGGAAAAATACGATTTTATACAAAACTACCTTCGACTTATAAAAAAATTTTCTACAAGATATGTATTTTTAACAAATCTTTGCAATGTGCCGCTACAACCCATTTTGGGGAACCCGTTCGGGATGGTGCGGATTATCGCATATCCTCAGGCTTAGTAGTGCGAGATGCAGACCTCCGCAAGGAGCATACGGTCTCGAAAGATTTAAAAATACAAATATCTTAAGAAAATGAGATTTCTAGAAAAAATAACAAATTAAATTATTTTATAAATATATATGTATTATCAAAATATTTATTTTTTTGATATAATATAAATATTCCAACTTTTCTAAATCAAAAGGAATCACTTCACATGAAAATACCATGTAATTCCATACAAGTTCAATACTTTACAAATAAATACCATATATTATGAAAAATAGGTGTTATTCACTAGAAATATCACATTGATAAAATATACATCAATGAAAAATTTAAAGACAATAATAAAATACTTGAGGTGTATTTTAAAAATTATACAAAATTATTTTTACATAAAACCCCCTCAAGTTATATTAATTTACAATAAGGATCCCAGTAAACATAGGTTTAAGCGGGACCAGTCTCTTGAGCCTCAGGGAGCCGGAGATATGGGTGCTTGCTTATTTAAGGTAGACAACTTAACAAACGTTGTTATCAACACGGTAATCGTCTTTGAAAAAGACACAAATCCTGCCGTCCATGTGCAGCGGTTACCGATAACACCAAAACCTAATTCAGGATTCAATTTCTTTTCTAATTGTCTAACTCAGACCGAGTCTCAATATAATTAATCTGACTTGAATGATATTCAAGTATATATAACAATTCAATATAAATCCATATATTCAATCAATCAATCTATACAACTTGACTGAACCGAACCATGGATATACTTCCATCTACATGATTCTCCAGTTACATCCATTTACTGATATCATGGTTTCGGCAAGTCATCCATCTATACAATTTATAATACAAGACAATACAATTTACAATACAATACAATACTATCAGTACAATCATTACTATCAATACAATAAATACACGGGGTGTTGGGGTAGTTCATGCGTGAATCCAACAAAATCTCAAGAGTCCCCCTAGATCATGAATCCATGTCTACTAACACAAGTAAGCTATCATTAGGGCCCGTGTTTCCTTGCTCCTGAATTACAGCCTGTTGAGTTTGGAATACTTAAACACTAGATTGAAGTCCCGTTACTAACATTTGATTCGGGCCCGTAGTTCCCTACCCTTGAATTACAGCCTGTTGGGTTCGAGAACACTCTTGAGATTGGTTGACATTCACCCTTGAACTTACGTTAGTTTAGTATACCCAAGTAAAGACCTGTTAAGATACTTACCTTCACTGCATGTTCACTACACTTACATTATATGGCAATGTTACTTTCATACTACCATGCTCATGATATCAAGTTTATCTACTCGTCACACATTACTATACTTGTTCATTTGTATTATAATAAAACTGCATGCTATATAAACTTGACGAGATGATATCACATACTCAATAATTCATATTATAATTTTTCCCTATCATTACATTTTTTCTTTACTCCCCTTTTCTTTGGGACTTACCGAGCGAAAGTTCGCTGACGGACATTCCACATTTCTCTGTTTTCTTGGAATGTTCGTCAGATACTGAGGAGACTGAAAGAGTAGACATTCCGGAGGAGGAGCACCAACAGACCGAGTCACAGGCCTAAAATAGTTAGCTTTTCTCTGTTGATGTACGCCACTTGTTTAAGCGTTTCAATCTTTGTATTTTCTTTCAGTTAAAAATTTTGTATTGTAAATGAATCAAGTTGAATATAAATAAAGTTATTGATGTTTTACTTTCATGCTTATCTTGTCTTTTTATATTGCTTATATTACGCTTAGCGTATTTATTTCGGGAAATGACTTTCTCGAAATAAATACGTCGCGGTCTCGTCACGTACCTGCTTCCATCTACTGGGAAGCGGGGCGTGACAGTATGAGTTGATGATGGTATGATATGAGTTTGAGATCGATACGACTTGAGATTAATAAGATATGTCGTATGTGCAAGATATCTATATATGAGATTGATACAAATGTGATTTGAGATATATGTGTATTTATATATATTTATGAGTATAATGAGTAATATGCCGTACGAGACTTTAGATCCGTACCCTCATTATTGTATAGGTCGATAGATTCCCTATTCTGTTGATGACCCCGTACGATGGATTACCGTATGCGATGAGATGTATAGGATGATTGATCCGCGCTAGTGATTTGAGGATGATGATCGAGGATTATTGTCATATCGGATGTTATGAGGCGGAATCGCCGATATAAAGATTTCCACCTGAACCATACCTATTTTCAAAACGACGATGTGTATCGTTTAAAAGTGACCGTATGATTCTTGTGTAGATAGATACACCCATTTATTGTTCATGTTGTGTAAGATATTACCCCTCGTGATGTACATACCACGTGCCGGTATTTAATGCTATATGATATCATTTGCAAGTACACCTGCACAATTACCGTTGATGCGCATGTTACACATACACAGATTTTCCGGCTCACACACATTCTTCATCGGTAATTGTCATGTCACTTACACAGTAGAATTGCCATGTCACTTATACAGTAGAATTGTCGTGCCATTTACACAGGAGAATTGCCCTATCATGATATTAATCTTAAAAGTAAAAAGTACACTCATTGTTCAGTACTATAACTTGACATGCTTGCATGATATACTCGATATGCTCATATTACTACTTTATGTTTCATATATCGTACTTTATGGTTATATGCATTGAGATGTTGTTTTTATGAGATCTCTGGATTTTAGAACCGCGGTTATATTTCAAAGAGAATTATGTATTGCTTTAAAACGCGGTTTCTCTTGATATGATATTTCGAGGTGTCCACCATGAGTTTTCTCGGTTTTGAGCAGTGAGTATACCCGATTCGAGGAGCGGTAGGCACCGTCTGCGGGTACATGGTGGACCCGGTAAGGTACCCCAGGGCAAGAAGCTCGAGATGTAGACGATGAGCCTGGTAGTGGGAACACTACCTACCGGTGATAGTTTTGGGCTCGGCGGATATCTGGAGGATACCGACCAGAGTCGTGAGATGATATGGGCCGATCCAGACTGACGGAGCCCGAGATAGTTTGGCGCGGCGGATATCTAGAGGATACCGACCATAGTCGTGATATGGGTTGATCCGGACTGACGGAGCCCGAGATATGAGGATTTACGTGTCGATGCTGGACACGGGTTTCATGATGTTTCGAGTATCGGTGTTGGACACTCAGGTTCTATGATTTTGATGTGTCGTTGATGGACACACGTGGTTGATATCCTCATATATATATACAGTCTTATGTTTTCATGATGTTCGAGTGTCAGTGTAGGACACTCAGGTTCCATGATATTGTTTTGTGTCATTGATGGACACGTGGATGATATCCACATGCATATAGGCATATGATGTCGGATGTTTATTATATATGTCATTACATTGACTCGATTGTTGATATATATGCGTACTTGGTCACCCTAGATATCATAGTATTTTCTTCAGGATATAGTGATCTAGAAAATCTTTGTTTTATTCGATTTTTAGTTGCTGATGTTTTCTACTCACGAGTTGGCAACTCACCCCCGTTGTGCCACAGTTCAGGTTTGACCGCTTAGGATCAGTTACGGTATTGCTAGCATACAGCTTCTTCCAGGGTGTTCGCTTTAGTAGGTGAGAAACATGTTGGATCGTGCCCACTCTCGTACTGTTATATTCTATTGTATCTAGATAAACTTCATCACATCAAATCAGAAAATAGAATTGTATATTGGTAGACCTAATCAGACTTGGGTTTTGTGCGAGACTTAGAGCGATGGTTTTTTTTATCGCTTTCATGAGTTTTGATGTCTTGCTTCTTTATTAGTTCTTTCTGGGTCGATTCTTCGCCTTTGGGCGTCGTATATATGTTACTGCGTGCTTGTGATTCCGCTAGTTGGCGAAGAGCTAGCTCCCACTTGGGGATGCCTATATATTGTTATGTATATGTTTTTGGATCAAAATATACTAGGGAGATGTTGCCCAAATTTTTAAAAGAAAAAACAAGACTCGTTATACCTTTATTTCAAAACTGCACCCCCACTATTTTCCGCAAAAAGGTTTAGATTTTCTGGGCTTCGGCTTACTTGATTTACGTAACGCCTTTAGACGTTGCGTAATTTAAGTGCCGGTCACGTGCTAAATTACGGGTCATGACAAGCCAATGAGGATAATTTCGAAATTAAACCCCACTTCATCAAATTGTTGCCCAAATTTCACGGGCTTGAATCAGAAGATGCATACGTTTTATAACCAAATTCGAAAACGTATGTGTGATGATGAGCACCACTCAACTTTCAGGGGATAATATGCGATTACGTCTTCTCCCTTTTATCTTGTGCGATCTCGCAGAAAAGTGGCTTTATAGCACCGCCGTACATTCTATCGCTAAATGGGATGAATTCGTTATAGTATTCCTTAAGAAATTTTATCCTCTTCACGAGACTGCCCGTATTCGGAGCGAGATTAACTAGTTTGTCCAACTTCCCAACGAACCTTTTTGGAAATGCTTTGAACGGTTTAAAAATCTTCTTATCCAATGCCCTCATCACGGAATTGACAGATGGCAACTTTGCCGAATTATGTATGAGGGTATTAATCCAACTACAAAACAAATGCTAGAAATCATTTGTCAATGTCATTTCATGTCAAAAGACGACGGTGAAGCATGGCAATTTCTGGAAGATCTCGCCGAACAAACATTACAGTGGGAGAGCACTAGACCAACATCATCTTCATCTCGGGAAGGTATCCATCAGCTCGACACTTCCATCGCAATGAAATCCGAAAAGGTTGCGATGCAAAAGAAACTCGAAGTTATGGAAAGAAAATTCTCTTTAGCCTCCCTAAACCAAGTTACGCTCCCCAAAACCGTATGTGGATGTTGTTTTGACTCATTACATTTAACGGAAGAATGTCCTTTGAATCCTCCGTTTCAAGGTCAAGAACAAACTAATGTTGCTTTTCAGCAACAACCTAAAAACGATCCTTATTCATCCACATATAATCAAGCATGGAGGAATCATCCTAATTTTGCTTGGAACCAAAACCAATCTCAAACTCAAAATCAGTTCCCAAACCAAAATAACTATTGTTTCCCCAATTGGAGCAAAGCTCTGTTCAGAATTCAAACTTTGAATTAAAGCTGCACTTTTATAAAAGCGCTGCGCTACAACTAGCGCACCCTGTGCAAAGCGCATAGGCGCTAGCGCTAGATGCGCTGCGCTCCAAGGAGCACACCACGTGCAAAGCATGTGTGCGGTAGCGCTAAGAGCGCTACGCTCCAAATAGCGCACCATAAGCAGAGCGCATAAGCGCTAGCGTTGGAACTAAATGTTCCTCACCGATGGATCAAATATCCAACGGATATGATTAAATCATCAATTAACAATAATAAAATTTCGTTGAATCTTTCCAAACAGAAAAGATTGTGCCCTGGATTTGGAACACTGTTAGATCAATGATCCAATGGTGATTGAAAATCACTAAAATACAGAACAAATTCTGTAAAGGTGAAAGATTTCTCAATCTTGTTAAAACAAGAAGATTATCTTCTGTAAACGAGAAGCCCTTGGATCAATGATCCGACGGTGGGGAAATTCCCAAATCAATCAGAGAAAGATCTCTTTAACTGATTCAACAAATCAGCTTGCCCTATAAAAAGGCCCCAAGACTTCAAGTCTGAAATAGAGAACCCCCCCTAAACTTTGAAAAAACTCAAAGATAAAGAGCAAGCTCTTGCAAAGAGATACTTCTTCAAGGAAAAGATGATAGATGATGAACACAGAGATGAAATCATCTCATAAAAAGAAGAATTCTTTTCTTTAAAAAAGATCATAGATCTACAAGACAAAAAGTCTTTCATAAAAGAGATCAAAAGATCTCATCATAAAATAAAAGAAGAACATATTTTTCTCACAGATCATGGATCTATAAAGGCAAAGCCTTTCATCAAAATAAGAGATTGAAAATCTCTCCTGCAAAATAAGAACTGTTGTTCTTAAATTTTGAGACAAAGTCTATTTTAAAAGAACATAAATTTGTTCCCAGATCATAAAATTGATCAAATGCGCTTTGCGCTCTTGAAATGCGCCTTGCGTTCTTGAACTGCGCTTCTGCGCTCCCTGGATCGGCGCTCAGCGCCAAATGCGCCACGTGTCAACCACGTATGCGCCAATTAAACAACTTGCGCTTTGCGCTTCTGAATTAGTGCACTGCGATCATGGGCTAGCGCTTAGCACCAAGCGCACCACGTGTCACTCACGTGTGTACCACTAAATTGAAAGCGCATGCGCTCATGGACTAGCACTCAGCGCTCATCATCTAGCGCTGAGTGTGACACGTGTCCCTTGCATGTGCGCCACGTGGCAGAAGCGCATTGCGCTCTTTAATTGGCGCAAAGCGCCTGGCGCGCCACGTGTTGCACTGACAGAACATAAATTATTCTTTAATAAGCCCAGAGCTCTTGTGAATGCTCAGCATTCAATAAAAAGACAAAATATTGACAGAGGGTCAAGCCCAAATAAAGGCTCAATAGCCAGAATAAAAATGTTAAAATTTATTGGACTTAGCCCAATATTGGCCATAAATCCTCAACTTATATTAATTGAGCCAACCTGCTCATAAATATTTCAACAGATCTTAGTCCCAAATTGGACTACAGATCTTCCAACCAACTCATACCGGTTCGAGGGTACATCTCTTCACTCCTCTGATATCTGTCGTTGTAATCCTTCAACGTCTTCATAGAGGTGACGGGTCCTGACAACCACACATTTCACGGACTGTGGGGTCCTTAAGCCCACGGACTATGATATCCTTAACCTTGACTGTGAGGTCTTTAAACTCACGGACTATGATGTCCTTAATATTGACTGTGAGGTCTTTAAACTCACGGACTATGATGTCCTTAACCTTGACTGTGAGGTCTTTAAACTCACGGACTATGATATCCTTAACCCTGGACCGAGATGTCCTTAAACTAACAATGGACCGCAATGTCCATAAGCTAATCGACCGCAATGTCCTTAAACTAAACAATAGAGCCCAATTGCTCTCTTGTTGGATCTAAATGATCTCGTTAAGTTGATCTTAATCTAAAATTAGACTAACGTATCCTTAACATACGTTTAAGTTGATCTTAGTCTCAAATGAGGCTAACGTATCCTTAAACCCAACCCCCAAACCCAAATCTAAGAAGATACGGATTTGGACTAATCCACGCCCTACGGACGACAACATAAATTAGTCTCCGTATACAATCCATGGGCAACCAAAAACAAAACAAACACACACGACACGAAGTGACCATCTGGAGAAGGAGAAAGTGGTTACCGTGATGCGGTAGCGTAATTAACTGCATGGGCTTGTGCCTGCAGGGAAGAGCGTCCCCACAATCAAAAACCCCTCAAACGAGGGGGAATCTGACGAAGTCTGCTACATCGGCCGCATCCGTTTAAACCTTCGATACATGGTGCCATAAATCAACTTGGCATCTTCGGAGAGGTGGACGGATAGCACCAATTAGCATCTGCCCCGAAATCCAGGAGAGACGTTTACCGCGTCTTCCCGCGTGTTTTCGGTGGGGAACAGATTCTGGCACGCCCGGTGGGACCTCTTCATCTTTCCACTCCACACTTCGTATGTCGTGTTCGCGAACGAATCGCGGTTTACTATAGTTGCCTGTGGATTCGAGGTACTTAGATTTGGTTTCTTGCTCCGTGCAGAAAACAGAAGATCAATGGCTTCAAACTGCACAAACTGCAACTCTCGCTCCGTCCCGTCTGGAGGAGTGACTTACGGGCCCCAAGCGGCCTCCATCTTCGCTATGCCGGTGGAACAGGTGACTCAGGCTAACACTGGATTGTTCTTCGGGACCATGCTCCCTCCAACGAGCTTCAACGCCCCATTACCGTCGCAAGAAGCTCCGAAGAAGTCGGTCTTTGATCGGCTTACAACTACCGCGGCCCCTCTCAACGGGTCGCCCAAACCCAGTGCCTCAGTTTTCAACAGACTGGGCCAAAGCTCAAGTGGGCCCGTGAAAAAGCCCGCAATACCTGAAGCGGCCATCCCGAAGCGGATATCCATTCCTGCTCCTGAAGTCGTCAAGGAAGCTTCTCCTGCTAAAAGGTCGGTCTTCACAAGACTGGCCGTTTCAGCTACTACTCCACGCGAAGTCACGAAGGCTGCTTCCCCTGTTCGAAATTCGGACTTCGCAAGACTGACTATCCCCTCTCAACGGACGTCAGTCTTCGATCGGCTAGCGCCAATAATAGCCTCTCCTCAAAGCAGGGGGCATGAGGAAGCTCATCCAACAGCGGAGGTAATCCCGGCCGCACGACATGCTCGACGTCGCCACTGGCGCCGAGTGAGGAAAGCCGGGGGCAATTCCCCTTCTGGATTGACTCCGCCGACTTCAATGGTGGAAGTTGATGCCGCTGTTCCAACTGGGAACAGTTTTGAATTACTTAACAGGGTACGTAGGAATTCGCCAACTGCTGTGCTGAAAAGATCTCCTCCACCAATGGAAAACGCTACAAAGACGAAGCTGGAGCGACCCCCTCAGCGGCTGTCCTCTAAAATTTATTAAGTTTGGCGACAGGTCCAAGACTCTGTGGTAGATCAAAACTATCCCCGCCGACAGGAAAAAATGAAAGTTCAGCGAGAAGATGACCATCCTGTCAAGACACAGAAAGTGACAGCTACTTGGGTGCCCACTGCAACGACCCCTTCAACTTCGACCGCCCATAAGAGGAGAAGGCCGGAGAAAATTCCCATGTCTGCGACAAATGTCAAGGACACTGAATCTAAACGCCCCAAGTCTGGGGGCATGGTGGTGCACACTGTCTATATGGCATCCGTGAAAGAGGATAGCCGTATCTCTACGGGTCATCGACCGCTTACGCGATCCGTAACAAAGGCCCAGGAGCAACAACAGTAGCTTCAGGAAATGTTAACGCAAATGGCCGCACTCACTGGGCCAAAAGAAAGCCTAGAAACATCATCGGAGCATCGTCAAGAACAAGAAACTGATACTGAGTTCCTCTGCAGAATTCTCGAAAAGAAGGACAAAGAGGCAGCGGAACAAGCTGCCAACATAAAACAAATGGCGTTCTTATTCCAAGACATGGTCGGGATGATGTTACAGGCCGGATCTTCCAGCTGAAGATCCTCCGATTATCCTCGAAGACGACCCAGTGGAGACATCAAATCCCCTTCCGGCTTGTTCGGCAGCCAAAGAGGAGACCATCTCCAAAGCCGCCCTGGATGACTATATCGCTCAACGGATACGAGCTCATCAGGCGAACGAAGCGGCCGGTCAAATTGTTAAGACTGGACGACCATATCCAGGCTGGTATGACCAAATAAGGTACCCGCCGGGATATACGATCCCCAAATTCCACGTATATAAGGGTACGGGTAATGCACATCAGCATGTCGCTCAGTTCAGGGCTCTTTGCGGCAATACTGGAGGTGATGATAAACTTCTACTTCGCCAGTTCGTCGGTAGCTTAGCAGAGACAGCTTTTGAATGGTACTCGGAGCTTCCCGATGACTCCGTCAAAACATTTATAGAAATGCAGTTGCTATTCACTCAGCGGTTCACAAGCGCCAGCGAACGCACCCCGATCACGACATTGATCAACGCCAGAGTAAACCCGGGAGAGACATGGGTGCAGTATGCAATCCGGTGGCGGAACCTATGGTCGAGATGCGAACAACGCATAGAAGAAGCTCCTGCCGTGGGCATGTTCATGTGGACCCTTGACCCTCAGTCGACTATCTCCCAGTTCATGATGTTCTTCAAGCCGACCACCTTCCAGGCCTTAATCGATAAGCTGGCCCAAATGGACCAGATGGGCCATAGGCCTTTCCCTTCAAAAGTAGGCTTTCGGAATGAAAAAGGAAACGGGAAAGCGACCTTTGTCGCCAACGCTCAGCGACAGCCGAGCAACCCGAGACCGTCTGTTCGTCAAAGCAACAATCTGCGATCCCTCGATGAGAAGTTGAAACGTCCTTACTCATTTTCCAGGGATAAAAGAAAGAGACTGTTCGAACTGGCAGTGCGCAACGGGCTCATCACTCTGCCAGATCCAAAACATCCGTTGCAACCGGATGACGTTAACCATCCTAACTATTGTCCCTACCACAGAGTAATGGGTCACCCACTCGAAGATTGCTACGTCTTCAAAAGCTGGATTGAGGATGATTACCAACAGGGCAAATTCGCAATGTCTGACAACTGGAAGGTGAACCCGCCACAACCACATGCTCAGAAAAAGATGGACACGCCGGGGGCATCATGCTCTTTTATAGGGGAAGCTCCATGAGAAATTGTTCTTTCGGCAAAAACTAAAAGAATGCTGAAAGATCTTCAAACATGTCCGACCCATGAACAATTGACCGAAACGTCGTTAAACTAACAATGGACCGCAATGTCCTAAAACTTGCAATTGACCGAAACGTCTTTAAACTAGTACAAACCCACGGCATCCCCAAGCTGACGCGGTAAAAAAAATAGCCGAAATGATTTGGCACCTCGAAAAATAGCCGAAATGATTGGGCAATCGCGATTTTCGCGATATAAAAAGCTGAAATGATAGAGCATCACGGAAAGAAATAAAAAAAATGAAATGAAATGAAACTTTCTGCCCTGCAAGTGAGGTCACATTGACCCCTGTATACAATCCATGGGCACAAACAAGAAGGGAATCATATCGTCCCACCAGGCTTCGTCGAAGCGAAGCCAAATCTTGACGGTTCATAGACAACCTAGAGACAATCTCGACATTCGTCGCAATATTGCAGACACAATGTCAACAAACGAAGCGAAGGAAGATCCCTAGCTTCAGGGTCTCGACGTCAACATCGACAACTTAGAGATCAACAACGACGTTTCTCCTTACTCCAGTAGGATGCAGACGTGACGTCAACGAAAGACCCAATGGTCAAAACAAAGCGGAGTGATGGCAAAATCCCATCTCCACCTCAGCATTCGTCTCGATACAGCATACGAAATGTCGCCACAGTGCTCTTCCTCCAGCAGGATTCAGACGTGACAATCAAACAACGGAGCCATGGCGAAGTCCCTAGTTCCAGGTCCCGACGGTTCACCAACAACCTAGAGACCACCCCGACGTTCGTCTTGATATAGCAGACGCGATGTCACCCCAGCGTTCTTCCCCCAACAGGATTCGGACGCGACATCAACAAAGCGGAGCCACGACAAAGTCCTAGTTCCAAAACTTTAAGGTCCACAGACGACCTAGAGTCAACCAATGACTTCCCCGCCGGATCAACGCTCCGTCTCGAAAACAAGTCAACCAACCCCAGGGAAATCAGCGTCCTTGGCAAAACCTCTCGATTCTGGGAAATCAGCGTCCTTGGCGACAACCTCTCGATTCGCGTCGACCCGCAAGGAAATCAGTGTCTTTGCAGGAATCTCTCGATTCGTCTCGACCCTAGGGAAATCAATGTCCTTGGCGAGACCTCTCGATTCAGGGAAATTAGCGTCCTTGGTGAGAACCTCTCGATTCGCGTCGACCCGCAGAGAAATCAGTGTCTTTGCAGAAATCTCTTGATTCATCTCAACTCCGGGGAAATCAGTGTCCTTGACAAAACCTCGATTCAAGGAAATCAGCGTCCTTGGCGAGAACCTCTCGATTCGCGTCGACCCGCAGAGAAATCAGTGTCTCTGCAGGAATATACGTGTTGGGGTCAAAATTTGCACTCCCGATTGACCGAGTCAAAGTGAAGGTCAACCTCAAGCCAGGTGGGCCCAAGCCCAGGTTAAGCGGGCCCATGCCCAAGTCGAGCCCGCGGCCAGCCTCCTCCATGCCAAAATATAGATCATGTAATAAATAATTTTTATGCATGAATGTATGCAAAATGGGTATAAAGCCAATATTTTGTAAGCCCATGGCTTATGTGCAAAAAAGAAATGGCACATGAGCCATGGGATGGGCAAAATGCCATTTTGTAAAGCCCAAGGGGCTATGTGTAAATATGTAAGCCTATATAAGGCAACATGATGATGAATAAAAGAGAGACTTTTTCATTCCCCAAAAAACTAGGGTTTTTTGTGCCTCCTGCTCCTTCTCCAAGGTTCTAAACCTTCTCATTTCTTTTGAATTAAATCAAGAGTTTTACTCTTTCTTTTCCAAAACTAAGTAGTTTTCCACCACAAAACCCACAAAGGGGAACTCAGATCTCCCATCAGATCTCAAAAAGGAGAGATTTTTAAAATCTCTTACTTCTTGATCTTCAAGATCCGGCCAACAAAGGAAGAAGAAGGAGACCCATATCCAGAAACCCTACTTTGGGGAAGAACTAGGGCTCAAGAGGAGAAGCCCTTCATCAGCTTCAAAACATCCTAGGAGTTTAACTCCTCACACACACACACACACACACACATACACACACACACAGAATAATAAGTTCCCCTTTCTGGGAGTATAACTCCCATTGCCTAGCGCTTAAGCGCCCAACGCCCACGTGTCGAACACATGGCGCGCTAGCGCCTAAGCGCACAGCGCTCAAGGCGCTGGCCCCACGCGTCCTTTGGATGATTTATCTTCCTTTTTTTAATATGTATACATGTATATACATAGATCCACACATACTCTACAACACCGTCCCTCCCAAAAAAAATTTGGGCCGGGGCGCTGCCCCACACCCCGCAAGGGGGCTGCCAGCCCCCTTGACCCCCAGCCCGCTATCCAGATAAGGGACCCCCGTAAAAACTCTACGTGGCTCCCGATATATCCAAAAACCACTTTCAAAACACAACACACGCACACTGCACATTGAGTTCGCATGACCAGTTTAACCCGTTAATCGGAGGTTCCCTCGCTCCAAAGACGAGGGGTAATTAACGGCAGCTTAGTCCGTAACTGCCGGAGATTCGGATCCCCACAATCAATAAACCCCAGTCTACCCTAGGCAGGGGGAATCTGTAGTACGCCTGACAAGCGCGCACGTATTCCCATCTCAATGGGGTGACGAAAAACACCCTACAGATTCTGGCACGCCCGGTTGGACTAATCTCTCCTCCCATATTTCGGGTTAAACGTTCAGGCGAACTCAATCAATACACATATCTGTATTTATACTAAAATAATGTTCTTTGATGCAGGTTTTCAAGCAATCACTTTCCAACAATGTCTCCAAGGACAAGCTCAGCTCTCGACACAAATCCCGTCTCCTACACGATGAAGATAGACTCCAGAACGGTCCTTCCGGCCAGTCTTGGGCGACAATGGGAGGAGGAGCCGCTACCATTTGACTCTATTATGTTCGTGTCAGCTAACGCCGTCCCAGCTCCTCAAGCTCCGGTAACAGACAAACCGGTCTCAAAGGGAAAAAGGCCGAATGTCATGATCGCGAGGGCGTCCTAACACAAACGCAAGTCGGTGTTTGAATGACTTTCCTTGGCCCCAGCTGGGGGCAAGGCCATCAACACCAGCAAAGAAACAAGGCATCTCGGGCAAGCTCCAGCGGCGCCTCTGACAACTGCTCAATTGGGTGTCTTCTCAAGCCTCCCCATCACTAAGCCTATGGCGGCTTCCCGAAGAGCAAAATCCTGCCAAGCGCTCAAGGCAGAGAAGCTGAGGCAGAAACGACTCAGATACAGAGCCAACAAAAGGGCTAGGGCTCTGGCCATGTTAAGATTTATGAATTTCCAAAGCCCGGACCGTTCTGCGAAATCAGCCGCCGAAGATAAAGAGATGGCTGGGTATGTGGTTCGCACTGTCTACATGGTCAGACATGAAGAAACGAATCCTCCACTTCTTCACAACCATGGTGATGATATGATTGACGCTACCCAGCATTGGCTCGATCTAAGTGATGAAGAGCCCGCTCAGGCCAATAAGCCAGAGGAGCCCGTGGTTCCTGCGGAATTGAGCTCAGGCAATAAAGATGACCCGGTTGTCATGGCCGGAAGTACAGAACAAGCGTTATTCCGATGGCTTCAGAGGCAGCTTCAGGACAGGGACGAGAAGTTAGCCAAGGTACAGTCCAAGGTCGACGAGCTGGCAAACGTCGCGGCAGATCTCGCGACCCAAGTCGCCCGATTGCAATTACAGCAGAATCAAATTTTGGTTCATGAGCCAGGGATTGATACCCGGAGGCAGCCAACGGATACCCCCTTCAACCTAAGAATAGAGCGCCTTCGCGAAAAACGGCCGCAATCAGCTTCCAGTCCCTCCGATACATACGCCGGGGGGAGAGGGAATCGCCTCTGAAAGAGAAACTAGAAAAAGGCTATTCCTTCAAAAGGGAAAAAGTCTACAAGATATTCAGGGACGCCCTAAGAAACGGTCTACAACTGTCAGAATCAAAGAGACCGCAAGAAGCGAATATGACCGACGACCCAAAATATTGCCCTTATCACAGGGTGATAGGTCATGCCATTGAGGACTGCTTCATCTTCAAAGATTGGGTCGAAAGGCAATACTAGATGGGAGAGATAGAACTGTCTGAAGGCGTGTTAGCAAACAGTCAAGCTACGACCGCCGATTACATACAAATGGAGACCGAAGCCTTTCGGGAACCTAATCCTCCCAGATATGTGCCATTATCTGAAAAGGGCGAACTAAAGACTGATCGGCCTCAAGGACCTGCATCAGTGAGGGCACCTACTCCAATGGAGAGAAAGAAAAAGGTATACTCCTTCACGAGGGATGAAGTCCGCAAAATATTCGTGGACGCCTTGAACAACGGTCTGCAACTGCCCGTTCCAAAAAGGCCACATGAAATGAACATGACCGGCAATCCCATATACTGCCCATATCATAGAATGGTGAGTCATACCATCGAAGACTGCTATATTTTCAAAGATTGGGTGGAGAACCAATACAAGCTTGGAAAAATCTCACAGTCCTCGGATGTATCGGCAAGCCACAGAGCTATGGTCAGCAACACAGCTCCACCAAGATCAAAGTTCAAGGGGCTAGGATAAGCAAAGAGGACCACCACGTCGTTAAACTGGGAACACCAGAGGACCACCACATCATTAAACTGGGAACAATCGACCTCCACGTCGTTAAACTGGGAATAATCGACCTCTAAGTCGTTAAACTGGGAATGTTAAAAAAAATTATTAATTATATATATGTAAATAAACAAAAAAAATGTGTAAATAAAATAACAATAAAGAAGAGCCGAAATGATGGGGCAACTCGCAATAAAAATCAGCGAGTAAAAATAAAGATAAAAATAAACAGCCGAAATGATGGGGTGACCGCGAATAAATAGCCGAAATGATAGGGCAATCGTGACCTTCGCGATAAGAAAAGATGAAATGATAGAGCAATCGCGGTAAAACAAAAAAAACGGCGAATGATGAGTCGCTCCCGGTACCATATTCCAGTGCAGCGATGCAGACGCCAACCAAAATCAAATTTCCAAAATTCTCCCAGCCCTACGGCCAGTCCCCAAATTGACTACCGTATACAATCCATGGGCTCAAATAATTCTCATCACACTCATGCCCCACTGCAATCACCAGTTACACGGCTGGTCTCCGCCTTTGGAATTATACTCCATTGAGAAGACCCACTCATGTGTCCTCACGATACATGGGGAGAACAAACCTTTGTGAGATCCTTACGACTCATAAAGGAAAAACACACTTAGGAGTCCTCACGACTCCTAAGGAGAAAATACACCTGTGGATCCTTACGACTCGTAGGGAGAAAATGCTTTTATGGGACCCTCACGGCCTATAAAATTGAAAAGCCTTAGGCGATAGGGATCTAAACCTGTCTCTTAAGCCATCGCTCCCCAATCCCCAAGTGGCGAATGATGAGTCACTCCTGGTACCATATTCCAGTGCAGCGATGCAGACGCCAACCAAATTCTAAATTCCAATTCCCAAGTGGCGAATGATGAGTCGCTCCTGGTACCATATTCCAGTGCAGCGATGCAGACGCCAACCAAGTTCCAAATCCCATACCCCAACGGCGAATGATGAGTCGCTCCTGGTACCATATTCCAGTGCAGCGATGCAGACGCCGACAAAGTCCCAAAATTTTTCCGGCCCTACGGTTTGGATCATACATCCTGCAAAACCGTATACAATCCACGGGCGTAAAATGATCTCAATCTCTCCCAAGTCCTACCGGTGAGACCACATTCAAAGTCCCACCAAAAATAATAAAATAAAAATAAAAAAATAAAAAAGGTATGTCCATAAGAAAAATGGGCACGGATGAAAACCCGAAAGGGCTCCGTGAGTAAAAACAGCAGGACTGCCGGTGAGTTTGTGAAAACCCGAAAGGGCGCAAACTCATGAAAAAGAGATGAAATACACTCACAAAGTCCTCTCGACTTTGTGATGAGAAAATCCCCGCATGAGATCCTTACGACTCACAAAGGAGCAACACACTTAGGAGTCCCCATGACTCATAAGGAGAAAATACACCTACGGGATCCTTACGACCCGTAGGGAGAAAATGCTTTGTGAGACCCTTACGGCTCACAAAATTGAAAAGTCTCAGGTGATAGGGACCTAAAACCTGTCTCCTAAGCCATCGCTTCCTGATAAGCAAGCGCAAATGATGATTCGCTCCTGGTACCATATTCCAGTGTAGCGATACTGATGCCAAGCAAAAACCAATTCCCAAATCCTCCTGGGGAAAATGATGAGTTGCTCCTGGCATTATTCCAGTGCAGCAATACAGATGCCAAACCAAAACCAATTCCCAAATCCTCTCATGACAAATGATGATTCGCCTCTGGTACCATATTCCAGTATAGCGATGCTGATGTCAACCCAAATCAAATCAACCAACCAGCTCTGCGTCGGAATCAAGCTTCGTCTCAGAATGTGCACCCGTGTTGAAATGATGCTTCGCCTCGGTGTACTTTCCTTCCCTGTCGAAATTATGCTTCGTCTCGGAATCAAGTCAGCCAACAAGCTCTGTGCCGGAATCATGCTCCGTCTCAGAACGTACCCCGCGTCGAAATCAAGCTTCGCCTCAGTGTATCTGCCTTCCCTGTCAGAATTATGCTTCGGCTCGGAATCAACCAACGACCTCCTCGTCGGAATTATGCTCCGCCTTGGAATCAAGTCAACCACCAAGCTCTGCCTCGGAATCATGCTCCGTCTCAGAATGTACCCCATGTCGAAATCATGCTTCGCCTCAGAGTATTTGCCTTCCCTGTCGGAATTATGCTTCGCCTGGGAATCAACCTCTGTATTGAAATTATGCTTCGGTCAGAATGTATGCCGCTCTTCGGAATGATGCTCCGACCCCTGGAATCATGCTCCGCTCTTCGGAATGATGCTCCGATCTTCGGAATGATGCTCCGCGCTTCGGAATGATGCTCCGATCCCTGGAATTATGCTCCACCCTTCGGAATGATGTTCCGATCTTTGGAATTATGCTCCGCGCTTCGGAATGATGCTCTGATCCCTGGAATCATGCTCCGCCCTTCAGAATGATGCTCCGATCTTTGGAATCATGCTCCGCCCTTCGGAATGATGCTCCGCTCCTTGGAATTATGCTCTGCGCTTCGGAATGATGCTCCGATCTCCTCCGATCCTTGGAATCATGCTCCGCTCTTTGGAATGATGCTCCGATCTTTAGAATCATGCTCCGCGCTTCGGAATGATGTTCCGATCCCTGGAATCAAGCTCCGCCCTTCGGAATGATGCTCCGATCTCTGTAATCATGCTCCGCCCTTCGTAATGATGCTCCGATCCTTGGAATTATGCTCCGCGCTTCGGAATGATGCTCCGATCTCCTCCGATCTTTAGAATCAAGCTCCGTGCTTCGGAATGATGCTCCGATCTTTGGAATCATGCTCCGCGATTCGGAATGACCGAGGGATACTCCAACCCTGGAATTATGCTCCGCAAATCAGAATAATGCTCCGATCCCCGGGAATCATGCTCCCTGGGATGATGCTCCGCCCCCGGAATGATGTTCCACCTCGAAGTTCAGCTTCAAGATCCATCAATTTCATGCACACAACTCAAATGGGTGGTGTGCATTTATTGATGGGGGGAACTTTGTTGGAGTCAAAATTTGCACCCTCGGTTGACTGAGTCAAAGTCAAGGTCAACCCCAAGCCAGGTGGGCCCAAGCCCAGGTCAAGCGGGCCCATGCCCAAGTCGAGCCCGCGGCCAGCCTCCTCCATGCCAAAATATAGATCATGTAATAAAAAAAATTATGTAATTTTTATGCATGAATGTATGCAAAATGGGCATAAAGCCAATATTTTGTAAGCCCATGGCTTATGTGCAAAAAAGAAATGGCACATGAGCCATGGGATGGGCAAAATGCCATTTTGTAAAGCCAAAGGGGCTATGTGTAAATATGTAAGCCTATATAAGGCAACATGATAATGAATAAAAGAGAGACTTTTTCATTCCCCCAAAAACTAGGGTTTTTTGTGCCTCCTGCTCCTTCTCCAAGGTTCTAAACCTTCTCATTTCTTTTGAATTAAATCAAGAGTTTTACTCTTTCTTTTCCAAAACTAAGTAGTTTTCCACCACAAAACCCACAAAGGGGAACTCAGATCTCCCATCAGATCTCAAAAAGGAGAGATTTTTAAAATCTCTTACTTCTTGATCTTCAAGATCCGGCCAACAAAGGAAGAAGAAGGAGACCCATATCCAGAAACCCTACTTTGGGGAAGAACTAGGGCTCAAGAGGAGAAGCCCTTCATCAGCTTCAAAACATCCTAGGAGTTTAACTCCTTATACACACACACACACACACACACACACACAGAATAATAAGTTCCCCTTTCTGGGAGTATAACTCCTGTTGCAGGGACCAAGTCCCTTTTGTTGCTCGAGCACCCACGTGCTGACACGTGGCACGCTAGCGCTCTTGCGCTCAGAGCGCTAGCGCCCAAAGCGTTAGCGCTCGAGCGCCGACGTGCTGACACGTGGCACGCTAGCGCTCTTGCGCCCAAAGCGCTAGCGCCCGAACGCCCACATACTGACACGTAGTGCGCTAGCGCTCAAAGCGCTAGCGCTCTTGCGCTCAGAGCGCTAGCGCTCTTGCGTAGCGCCCGAGCGCCCACGTGCTGACACGTGGTGCGCTAGCGTTCTTGCGCTTAGAGCGCTACCGCTCGAGCGCCCACGTGCTGACACGTAGCGCGCTAGTACTTAAAGCGCTAGCGATCTTGCGCTCAGAGCGCTAGTGCCCAAAGCGCTAGCACCCGAGCGCCTACGTGCTGACACGTGGTGCGCTAGCGCTCAAAGCGCTGACCCTGGCCCCACGCATCCTT
Source organism: Agapanthus africanus (assembly GCA_030015575.1). NCBI lineage: Eukaryota > Viridiplantae > Streptophyta > Magnoliopsida > Asparagales > Amaryllidaceae > Agapanthus > Agapanthus africanus. The sequence continues at coordinate 745,018,984 of CM057341.1, forward strand.
TGGATGCCTTCTTCCCTTTTATATATATATATATACATATATATATATATATACATATGTATACATATATACATATGTATACATATATACATATGTATACATATATACACACACACACTCCACAACACTGTCCCTCCTGTAAAAACTCTGCGGGGCCCCCGATATATCCAAAATCCCTTCAAAACACAGCACTGCACATTGAGTTCGCATGACCAGTTTAACCTGTTAATCGGAGGTTCCCTCGCTCCAAAGGCGAGGGATAATTAACAGCAGCTTAGTCCGCGGCTGTCAGAGATTCGGATCCCCACAATCATTAAACCCCGGCCTACCCTAGGCAGGGGGAATCTGTTGTACGCCTGACAAGCGTGCGTATTCCCATCTCAATGGGGTAACGAAAAACACCCTACAATACGACGTCAGCAAAACGGAGCCATGGCAAAGTCCCTGGTTCCAGGTCCCAACGGTTCACCAACAACCTAGAGACAAACCGCAACATTCGTCTCGATACAGCAGACGCAATGCCAGCAAACAAAGTGAAGGCAATATTCCTAGCTTCAGGGTCTTGATGACAACTCATATAAAACCTGAAAGACTATCGGAGATCATCCCACACCAGCGCAGAGTGGTTATGACTCATCGGGGCTCCCAAACTGAGTCTAACCTCAAGTAAAAAGTGACTTGGAATATCCCTAACGCTTGCTCTTTCGACGGTAATATCACCTGGAAGATTGCTTGAAGACGTCTTGTCCAGACCCCGAAGGGATCAGAGACACGACAGTCGCGGGGCTACTTGAACAGCAAGATTATGCGTCGAGAAATACACCAGCCAACGCGACGGTGCGACGGGTAAAAAACCCTAGTACCACAGGCCCTAACGAACTTGTATTAGCAGGAGCTAACCGTGACGTTAGGAAATCCTTGCGAGAACTTCTCGACCCGTCTCGTCTCGTAGGGAAAAGCCTTAGGCAATGGGGATAAGGACATGTTTCCTAAGTACTGGGCCCTGCAGGTCAATCCAAGATGGACTCTTGCATACTATTCACGGGCCACACTCTCTGAAGTCGAATCTCGACAAGGAGGGAAACAACCACTTACGGGCCCTCACGGCTCGTAAGGAAGAAAACTCTCTTGTAAGATCCTTATGACTTATAAGAGAAAACGCACTTAGGAATCCTCACGATTCCTAAGGAGAAATTACACCTACGGGATCCTCTCGACCTGCAGGGAGAAAATTCTTTATGAGACTCTCACGGCTCATAAAGTTGAAAAGCCTTAGGAGGCAGATCTTAACCTGGCTCCTAAGCCATCGCTGTCCTACAAGGAAATCAAAATAGATTGTCCACAAAATGCACTTACTAAAAGGGATACATCCTCATGAAGCAAAATATGTATTTTATTCATGCATCAAAATGAATACAAAGTACAATTTATGAAAGAATCAAAAAATACTCTTATTCAGGAGTATGTACAAAGGAAGAATAAAAAATATGCAATTCTTCAAGCTGGAGGATGATTCAAAAGGCTCATCAGTTCATCCTTCCTTTCTTGGATCTTTGCTTCAAAATTGACTATGGCCGCGAGACAAGCTGGCTGGCCTTCAAGCTCCTGCTCTGTAGCTTTATGAGCATCGACCATCATGCGGGTAAAAGTAACGGCTTTATCAACAGCCACCACGTTCTTGATTGCGGCTTGAAGCTCCTGCCAAAGTTCATATGCGTGAGTGGTCTTAGCTGTAAGTTCGGCTGGAAGTTCCCCAAGTGCGGTTAAAGCCAGCTTCCTCTCTGAGAACTTTCGGCGGAGCCTCTTTTCACAGGAAAGCGTATTAGCAGCATATAGTTTAATCAGCCCCTGCAAGCTTGTATTCGCAGCCACCACCTCCGAAGGAAGGCGCGCTGATTGGTAGAGTTTTTGTGTGCTTAGTTAATTATCGCAATCAAGACGGTTTCGCTTGTAGCTAGCCGGTTGAGTACGGGTCGTCCGCAGGGAGATGGGAATCTTTTTCTATGTGCTTTAACGAGTTAAGTCCAAATGTCTAGGTTTGTTTTGAGATTAACTATGTGCTAAAATGATATAATAAGAGAGCTTGTTAGGGTTAGGATTAGGTTAGTTTGAGTTAGGAGTCGCTCACTTCTTTCGTTGCCACTTTTAATATCGGTGTTACGATAATCGGCAACAACGGGGATTAGCATGACTAGGAAGGAACTTGCGAGTATAAGCTAGGCTTTCCAACGTTAAGTTCTTCCTTTTGGTGCTTGTCCGTCCGTTCTTGGCTCTTAGCCTTAACCTCCGGTTAATTCAACCACAACCGGTCTCACTAAGGAATCACCGCTATCATGTAGGATAGGGTGCCATAGGGAGCGGATTGTGGTTGAATTAACGGGAGTCCGAATTAAGATATTGGGCAAGGAAAGAGTGAGAGAGATTTCCTTCTCTCAAACTTTCCTTATCCTACCCTAACAAGTAAGAAAACTACTCACCCATTACAAGAAAAAGGAAAATAAAACAAAGGAGAAAGATAGAAAGAAAGAGATTAGAAGATTACAACTAGCTATTTGAGACCTCACCTTGGTAAGGATCAAGCTTAAGCATCATTGTTGTTAAGGATAAAGAAAAAGAGAACAAGAAAGAAACAAACAACAAATAACAACAACTAGATTAGCAAATGAAAAATACAAGCAATTATCATTAACAACATAACAAGACAAGCATGGTAACAAAAAGAACTCTTTTATTCATCCTTCACTCATAAAAAGCTCACTACAAAGTTTTAATGGAGAAAAGATGAAAAGAGGAAGAAGAACTACAAAACATATCCTAAATTTTATACAAGAATAAGCACCCTTCACTTGGCATTGTTCTGGGCTATTTATAGGCAGGAAACTGAAACTCTAGGGCAACTTTCAGGCACTACATGAAGTTATAAAAATGCCCCCAGAAGATGACCCTCTGCCGAGTTAGCATGGCCGCGGTTCCGCGGCCTAAGCACGCTTATGCCGCGGATCCGCGGCCATAATAGAGAGTTGGGTCTTTAGTTTTTGTCGGTTTCCCCTGTTTGTTGTTGTCTGCAGTGTGGTATATGTTTTTTCTCAGAAACTCTTCACAATTTTTCCAGAATTTCAGCAGATCAAAAGGTGATGTGATGTGGATCTTTTGTCATGATTTTTCTTGAGCTCCGCGTAGATATGTTGGATCTTGTGTTGACATTGAGCTTTGTGCATGAAAATGACATCGATTTGCCATTTTGTCCCTTAAACTGGTGTGCGGCAACATACGGATAGAGAGCGGAGACCCGTGTTTTATCTGTGGTTGGCAGTAATCCGGAAGTTGTCGTGCTTTTCCATGAATTTCACTGTTTAGAGCTGAGAACCTGTATCCTGCAATTAACTAGCAAACACGGCTCAAGAGTACCTACCGATAAGCAATGTGATAAAAATTGGGCGGTATAAAATGCAAAAATCTGATATGAACAAATACCACCAAACTTATCATTTGCTCGTCCCGAGCAAAGCCAATTTATTCACAAAAAATTCGTAACCTCACTTTCGCAGGGAACGCAATTGCACTGAGCATGTACAACAAGCTGTTAAACCTCTAGGTGTCCATAGTAGGAGGAGTATTGTCTCCTGAGGGTTTTCAGCGGATACTACCCACAAAAATCCGGTCAAGCTAGTTTTGCAAAATAACTATGATTCAAACCCTAAGGTTTGTTTCAGAAAATAACAATTCTATTATCCTAAGTCTAGACTATCGAACCTTTATTTTTCACACCTCACTTCTTATTTAACTTAAGATTTTATATGTCTTTACGTACAGTGCAAATAGTGTCGTTAAGTTCCAGAAGGATCGATTAAAGTCATCATGTCACACAATAAAGCCTAGATAAAAATTTTAAAAGGATCACATAAGTTTTATAAAGAGTCAAGTATTTTTCAAGTTTCGTTCCCCAGTAAGGTTTCAATTTCAGAATTTCTATCTTCCTTAACAGGAAACTAGGTCTTATTTTTCACTCCACCTTTTTCTTGTTTTCATTTCATACACACCTCTGTGAACGTGCAATAGTCTTTATCATAGAATTAAACCTTCATATCTCCACTAGAAATATTTTTTATAAAAACCTGTCTTTTGTCAAGATTATTCTCACACAAAGAACCGTTAGGAATTTTAACTCGGAGAGAACACTTGCTTGACTTTGTTTTAATCTGGACTTTCTAGGCTTCTTAACGAGCTTTAGGCCAATGCACCCAAACCAGTTGGCTTTAGAGCATTAGGTGTAGAGACACCCCAGCGGACTTAATTACTCAAGTTACCTAGGTCCAAAAACAAAAGACAATTTAGCGTGAAAATCATGATGATTCAATACGAACGGAGATATAACTGGTAGTTCAATTATTTTTTTGGATAAAAGACGTGTTTTAGTGGGTTCGGTGTGTAATCATTCCAATCAAGTTCCAGATGGGTTATTTTTCAGAATTAGTTCCAATTAAGGCATCAATAACATTCCATCATATTCTCTTCACTTCATAAACTATTCTTGATATTACTTATTTCAGAACAAACCTATTTGATCCTCAGAAAATCATTTATCTATTTAAAAGTTTTTAGACATAAAAGACTTGTCATCTAATTTCCAAAACTCATGACACGTGTAGTGTGATGTAAAAACGTATATCAGCTATAGTTAACTTCAAAGGAGAGTTATCTTTCAGGTTTTCAAAATCTAAAAATAAGATTTAGTTATTCTTATCTTATCAAACAAAACCGTCGAAATGTTGAATCTGAGTTCTCCCACTAGCTAACTTGACAAAAAAGTTTTTATATTTTTAGAAAACTTTCTGATTTTTATGGATTTTATAGATTTAAGTATGCAGATGCAAAATATACATATGAATGCGAAGGTTAGAAATGTGTACCGAGCGTACCCCCAAACTTAAACTAGACAGTGTCCTCACTGTCATTGCATGAAGAGATCATTGAAGGGTCAAAATTGTCGGTTAGATATACACAATTTTTGTTTTTGTTTTTGTTTTTAAAGAAAAGAAAAATAGTAAAAGTGGAAAAGAAAATCTACAAATATATACAAAATGGTATATACATACCCCCAAACTTATTTGGAACAGTGTCCACTGTTCTTGGCTGGATAACCGAAGTTTGGTAGTAGGCAGAGGAAGATTATGCAGGGTAAACCGGCTCCTGTAAGACCAGGAGCTCCTCTGTTGGTTCGGCGCTAAGGTACGGTTTTAATCGGTGTCCGTTTACTTTGAAAAATGAACCGTCCTTTGGATTCTCCAAATCCACAGCGCCATACGGATACACATTCCGCACAAAGTATGGCCTTTTCGAGCGAGATCTGAGCTTACCTGGATGAAAATATAGCCGGGTGTCGTAAAGCAGTACCTATTGACCAGGTACAAATGTTTTGCGCAAAAGGTGTTTATCGTGAAACACCTTCGTTCGGTTCTTAACGACAACCGCGTTTTCGTAAGCCTCATCCCGAAGCTCGCTCAATTCGTTCAACTGCAGCTTCCGATGGCTGCCCGCATCTTCGAGAGACAGATTCAACCCCTTTATCGCCCAAAATGCGCGATGCTCTATTTCCACAGGGAGGTAGCAAGCCTTTCCGTACACAAGCCGATAGGGAGACATGCCAAGATCGATCTTATAAGCAGTTCGAAATGCCCAAAGGGCATCAGTGAGTTTCAACGACCAATCCTTACGGTTCTTGGAAACCGTCTTCTCCAGTATCTGCTTGATTTGCCGATTTGAAACTTCGGCTTGCCCACAGGTTTGGGGGTGGTAGGGCGTAGATAGGTTATGATTAATGGAATATTTCCGCATCAAGGCCTCGAAAGTCTTATTGCAGAAATGAGTTCCATTGTCGCTAATGATCGCTCGGGGGTGCCCAAACCGGGAGAAAATGTTTTCTTTAAGAAACCTAACGACAACCTTGTTGTCGTTAGTCCGGCTGGACACAGCCCCGACCCACTTAGAGACATAATCAACAGCGAGAAGGATGTACAAGTTCCCAAAAGAGCTGGGAAACGGCCCCATGAAATCGATCCCCTAAACGTCGAAAATCTCCACAACCAAGATTGGTTGGAGCGGCATCTCGTTCCTCCTGGATATCCGGCCCAAGTGTTGGCACCGGGAGCAAGTCTTGCAGTAGTCATGAGCGTCTTTGAAGAGCTATGGCCAGTAGAAACCACACTGCAAGATCTTCTCAATTGTCTTTCTGGGGCCAAAATGCCCGCCACATGCTTGATCGTGGCAAAATGACAGCACACTCTTGAATTCATTGTCAGGGACACACCGACGAATAATCTGGTCAGGACAGTACTTGAACAGGTAAGGTTCGTCCCGGTAAAAGTGTTTTACTTGGGATAAGAATCAAAGTCTGTCCTGACTTGACCATTCAGTCGGTAGTAATCCTGTGGCCAAATAGTTCGCAATATCTGCGAACCAGGGTTCGCAAGATACTGTCAAGAGCTGTTCATCCGGAAAAACGTCGTTGATCGGAATTTGAAGCGACGGCGAAGATGGAAGTCGTGAGAGATGGTCGGCGACTACATTTTCACATCCTCTTTTGTCCTTGATGACAAGGTCAAACTCTTGAAGCAAGAGGATCTAACGTATCAACCGAGATTTTGCATCTTTCTTCGCAAAAAGATGGCGCAGAGCAGAATGGTCTGTGTAGACAATGACTGGAGAGCCGATGAGGTAGGGCCTAAACTTTTCTAAAGCAAATACAACAGCCAAGAATTCCTTCTCAGTTGTTGTATAATTGAGTTGGGCGTCGTTCAGGGTTCGGCTAGCATAATAGATTACGTGCGGCATCTTGTTGATGTGTTGTCCAAGGACAGCACCAATAGCAAAGTCGGATGCATCGCACATAATCTCAAATGGATGCGTCCAGTCAGGAGAAGAAAGAACGGGAGCAGAAGTGAGTGAGCTTTTTAATGACTTGAATGCAGTCACACAGCTCGAGTTGAAGTTGAATGGCGTGTCCTTGGCCAGCAAAAGAGTCAAGGGCCTAGCAATCTTGCTAAAGTCCTTGATGAACCGTCTATAGAAACCGACATGGCCAAGGAAGGCTCGGATGTCTCTGACGCATCTGGGAGGAGGGAGATTGGAAATGACCTCAATCTTCGTTTTGTCAACCTCTATGCCATTTTGCGAAATGATATGTCCTAAGACAATACCTTCACGCACCATGAAGTGGCACTTCTCCCAATTCAAAGTGAGGTTCTTGTCCTTACATCGGGTAAGGACTGCGTCGAGATGCAGCAAACACTCATTAAAGGAATCGCTGAAGATGGAGAAATCGTCCATGAAGATCTCCAGGAATTTTTCTACCATGTCTGAGAAGATTCCCATCATACATTGCTGGAAGGTAGCGGGCGCATTGCATAACCCAAAGGGCATGCGACGATATGCAAACGTGCCGAAAGGACAAGTGAATGTGGTCTTGTCCTGGTCTTTTTTGGCGATGGGAATCTGATTATAGCCGGAGTAGCCATCAAGAAAGCAGTAGTACTCGTGTCCGGCCAATCGTTCAAGCATCTGGTCAATGAAAGGTAGCAGAAAGTGGTCCTTCCGCGTTGCGGCGTTGAATTTTCTGTAATCGATGCATACTCGCCACCCAGTCTGGGTGCGAGTAGGGATTAACTCGTTCGCCTCGTTAGTTATGACCGTTATGCCTGATTTCTTGGGGACAACGTGAATGGGGCTAACCCACTGGCTATCAGAGATAAGGTAAATGATACCACTATCCAGACATTTTACGATCTCCTTTTTTACAGCCTCCTTCACGACTGGGTTGAGTCGTCTTTGTGGATCCCTGGCTGGTTTGGCATCATCCATTAGATGAATGTGATGTTCAACGATCAGGGGACTAATCCCTTTGATGTCCGCCATTGACCAGCCAAAAGCTTGCCTATTGCTGTGCAAGACCGTAAGAAGGGCTTTTTCTTGCTCTGGAGCTAGAGAAGCCGAGATGATAATAGGGAGGGTCTCGTTCTCACCCAAGTAAGCGTACTTAAGGTGAGACGGCAAAGGCTTGAGTTCGAGCGTTGGAGGTGAAACGATTAACGGCAAGATTGGTGAAACGGTCTCGAACTCAAAGGATTCCAGCAAAGGTTCAAAACGAGTGTAAGCGACCGAGTTGGATGGTTCAGGTAACTCATCCGGAAATTCGAAGGATTCAAACTCGGGTGGTGAGTGGCTAAGATCGTTCGAGAAAGTGAAACACTCGTAGTCATTGTCGGGCGCAGAAACAGCAACAGGTTCGAAGTGGAACGCACTAGTGGCGTTAAGGTTATTGTGATCGAACAAAAACTCCTCGAATTCACACTCTTCTGGGGTGATCTCCTGGATTGAGCAAGCGTCTAGTATATGAGCATTAGGTTCAGAGGGCTGATTCCCCAACCTAAAAATGTTGAGTTCAATTGTCATGTTTCCAAAAGATAGGTTCATTGAACCATTTCGACAATTGATCACAGCATTTGAGGTTGCAAGGAATGGGCGACCGAGTCACCGGAATTTGATTCCGGGGGTTAGCTACAGGCTGTGTGTCTAATACAATGAAGTCAATGGGGAATATGAAATCCCCAACCTTGATTAACACATCCTCTAGCTCACCCCTAGGATGGGTGATTGATCGGTCGGCCATTTGGAGAGTACAGTGTGTGGGTTTCAGCTCTCCTATACCTAGTTGCTCATATACTGAGTACGGAAGCAGGTTAACACTGGCACCAAGATCTAACAGTGCGCGGTTGATGTTCTTATCCCCAATGGTTATAGAAATCGTAGGACAGCCAGGGTCCTTCCGTTTTGAAATAAAGATTAAGTAAGAGCATCACTCACAGCACTAGCCAAGAAAACTTTCTTAGGTACCTGAGATTTCCTCTTTTTCGTGCACAAGTCCTTTAAGATTTTCGCGTAGGACGGGACTTGTTGGACAGCATCTAAAAGGGGAATGTTGATGTTAACCTGCTTAAACAACTTCAGAATCTTCTCCATTTGTGGATTTTGTTTATTGGACTTCAACCGGTTTGGAAATGGAACGTTTTTAAAATTGGTTGAATCCAATGCTTGTGGAGGAGATTGTGGAGTTGGAACGGATCCCAGAGCTGGTGTTTTCATGGAGTGAGAAGTAGGTCCGTTCAGAGCAGAAGAAGAAGAAGAAGAAGAGCCTTTTGACGAATGGAGAATAGGCTCAGAAGACGAAGAAGAAGAAGAAGAAGAAACGGCTGTGGTGTCATTATCCTCAATTGTTGTGCCGATGTTGTTGTGCAGTATCCTTCCCGATCTCAATGTAGTCACGACACTCATATTATGGTTCTGTTGTTCAAGAGCAACATGTACATTATGTGGGTGGCCGGGATTTGGGAGTGGTTGAGATGGAAGCTTCCCCTTTTCTCGCTCGCTTAACGCCGTATTCAGCTGTGCAATCTGGGCTTCGATGGTCTTGATGCTTTTCCCATGTGCAGCAGTGTGTTACACTAAAGACTGAATAGACGACTGGATATTTGCGGTGGATTGTGTCGATTGTTTAACGAACGCCTCCAGACTTCGTTCTAGCGAGGAAACCTTATCGTTGTTTGACGGAACAAAGTTGTTTTGCGGAGAAGAATTGTTGGGTGCAAAGTTGTTCGTCTGATTTTGAAAAGGTTGGGGTTAGAAGGGCTGCTGAAACTGATATTGAGTTTGTTGTTGCACTTGTTGTTGCGGAGGAGGGGGACTCTGGAAATTGTTGCCTTGGAATTGATGCTGATTCTGATTCCAGGCGAAATTGGGGTGGTTCCTCCAACCGGGATTGTAGGTGGAAGAGTATGGATCATTTCTCGGTCTTTGCTGAAATGCAGCATTAATCTGATCCTGTCCTTGAGATGGTGGATTGTAAGGACACTCTTCGGTTAAGTGAGAAGGATCGGAACAACAAGCATAAATGGTACGAAGGGGAAGAACATGGGCAGGAGCAGGAGATGAAAATTTGCTCTCTATCGCTTCAAGTTTTCTCGTTATTGCAGCCATTTCAGCTTTCATCGCAATAGAGACATCAAGTTGGTGAATGCCTACCCTAGACTGACCAGTAGAAGTGGAGGAAGAAGAAGAAGAAGTTGGTTTAGTGCTCTCCCATTGAAGCGTTTGTTCCGCAAGGTAGTCGAAAAATTGCCACGCTTCCTCGTCAGATTTCGATAGGAAGTGGCCCTGACAAATGGTTTCCAACAACTGCTTGGTTGCTGGGTTCAGGCCCTCGTATAAGATTTGACAAAGTTGCCATTTCTCAATACCATGGTGAGGGCACTGAACAAGAAGGTCTTTATACCGGTCAAAGCACTTCCAGAAGGGTTCAGTAGGAAGCTGGGAGAATTGGTTGATTTCGTTACGGATTCTCGCGGTTTTATGATTCGGATAGAATTTCTTGAGAAACGCTTTCACAAACTCGTCCCAACTGGTTATGGAGTGGGAAGCAGTGCTATACAGCCACTTTTCAGCAAGATCGCACAAAGTGAACGGAATGACCCGTAGTCGTATAGCATCGTCCGACAGCTGGGTCGTTTTTATCATGGCACAAACATTTTGAAAATTGTTGATGAAGATATAGGCATCTTTAGATTCAAGCCCATGAAATTTCGGAAGCATGTTAATGAAGTGGGGCTTAATTTCAAAATTATCCCCATTGGCCGGTGGAAGGGAAAGAAAGGTGGGAAGTACAGAACGGGTGGGATAGAAACGATCCTGTAGCGCGATTCGCTGTGGCGCTACAACAGGCGGTGGTGGTGGGTTATTCGCATCCATAGGAGGTGGAATCAATCCCGGGGGAGTCAAAGAAATGTTTGGATTAAATCCTGACATCGCAGAAGAAGAGGTTGGTGATGGTGAAGGTGAGGATGTATGAACGGAATTCCGTTCAACGTCGGAGTTGGCCGGTAAAGGTAAGGGTGAAAGAGGCGTGGAAGGAGTTTCGACGTCTGAGTCGATCGCTTAGTCGGTAGCGACTAACGTAACGCGGACTAGGCGGGCGCTAGTGTCCCGAGTCCAAGCGGACATCACTAAACTAGTTCAGTGTAGTCAAAGCGGAGAAGTTGAGGGTAAGAAAACGTCAATGGAGAAATACAATGGAAGGTGGGTGAAAAAATGGATTCTGGTGAAAAAGGGCAAGTTTTTATAAAAGTTTTTGGTTTTTTTTTGTGTTTTTTTTTCTTTTTAGAAAGAGCTTTACAGAAATATGTACGGACTCATGGCTTCAAACAATCACAGACAATATATGCGCAATCAAACCTAGATCTAGGGTCACCTAAGTCAGCTAGACAGCTCCTAACTGTTCCAAAGGGCTAGAAATAGGACCTCAAACCGCCTCTTCTCCGCCAATTGCGGCCAGGTAAGTGCGAGGTAAGTGGGAGGCTCCCCACTACGTAAGTAGTGGTCCTAATTAAGTAACCACTTACCTTGGACACACTTGCCTAGACACCGCAAAGTCAGGATAGGATAAACGGCCGATACCTGTAACTAGTCCTTTGTCCTATTGAGCGTGAAGTCCTTAGGGCTGAGTCTAGTATTTTTTAATTAAACAATGGTCAATGCATATGCTTTTTGTGATTTCCGGGGTCCTGGGAAGGGTGATGAAATCCCTACCCAATCTGGATTGGTTTCAAGCCCCTTAAAGTCCTATTAAAATATGCAAAGCAGTAACAATCAACTGCAATCAATTTTTTTTATTTTTTAGCGCGGCGCAAAGAATTCTGCACAAAAACAATTTATTGGAAGAGGGAAGAGGGTTTGCGCAAAGAATGCTGCAGAAAACACAATTCAGTGGAGTTCAGAGGAGTGGGGAAGATGACAGAAAGACTCACAGGGAATTTGAAACCCTGAAGGCACCAAATGGCCGCGGTTTCACGGCCAAACACGTGCTTAGGCCGCGGTTCCGCGGCAAGAAGGAGGGATTGAGCCTCCAAATATTTTGTGTGTGCTTGATGGGGTGTCCTCTTCTTGTCTGGAGCTCCTGAATCTTGATTTGCTTATTGGATCTGCTCCAGAATCTTTCAGTATACCGTTTTTTCCGTCTTTATCACCCGCGGTGTAGCCGCAAGATATGGGTCTAACTTCCCACGTCTTTGGCACTGAACTCGACCGTCTTTTTATCCTGCACACTTGCACAAAAACTAATCAAAAATAACAAGATGGTTTTTTTACAATGTATATTTTTTGTTTTGTTTTTCGGTTATATTTATATTCACAAATTAACCCGAATTACACAAAGAAATAAACTACCGTCTCTCCGGCAACGGCGCCATTTGATTGGTAGAGTTTTTGCGTGCTTAGTAAATTACCGCAATCAAGACGGTTTCGCTTGTAACTAGCCGGTTGAGTACGGGTCGTCCGCAGGGAGATGGGAATCTTTTTCTATGTGCTTTAACGAGTTAAGTCCAAATGTCCAGATTTGTTTTGAGATTAACTATGTGCTAAAATGATACAATAAGAGAGCTTGTTAGGGTTAGGATTAGGTTAGTTTGAGTTAGGAGTCGCTCACTTCTTTCGTTGCCACTCTTAATATCGGTGTTACGGTAATCGGCAACAACGGGGATTAGCACGACTAGGAAGGAACTTGCGAGTATAAGCTAGGCTTTCCAACGCTTAAGTTCTTCCTTTTGGTGCTTGTCCGTCCGTTCTTGGCTCTTAGCCTTAACCTCCGGTTAATTCAACCACAACCGGTCTCACTAAGGAATCACCGCTATCATGTAGGATAGGGTGCCGTAGGGAGCGGATTGTGGTTGAATTAACGGGAGTCCGAATTAAGATGTTGGGCAAGGAAAGAGTGAGAGAGATTTCCTTCTCTCAAACTTTTCTTATCCTACCCTAACAAGTAATAAAACTACTCACCCATTACAAGAAAAAGGAAAATAAAACAAAGGAGGAAGATAGAAAGAAAGAGGTTAGAAGATTACAACTAGCTATTTGAGACCTCACCTTGGCAAGGATCAAGCTTAAGCATCATTGTTGTTAAGGATACAGAAAAAGAGAACAAGAAAGAAACAAACAACAAAGAACAACAACTAGATTAGCAAATGAAAAATACAAGCAATTATCATTAACAACATAACAAGACAAGCATGGTAACAAAAAGAACTCTTTTATTCATCCTTCACTCATAAAAAGCTCACTACAAAGTTTTAATGGAGAAAAGAGGAAAAGAGGAAGAAGAACTACAAAACATATCCTAAATTTTACACAAGAATAAGCACCCTTCACTTGGCATTGTTCTGGGCTATTTATAGGCAGGAAACTGAAACTCTAGGGCAACTTTCAGGCACTACATGAAGTTACAAAAATGCCCCCAGAAGATGACCCTCTGCCGAGTCAGCATGGCCGCAGTTCCGCGGCCTAAGCACGCTTATGCCGCGGATCCACGGCCATAATAGAGAGTTGGGTCTTCAGTTTTTGTCAGTTTCCCCTGTTTGTTGTTGTCTGCAGTGTGGTATATGTTTTTTCTCAGAAACTCTTCACAATTTTTCCAGAATTTCAGCAGATCAAAAGGTGATGTGATGTAGATCTTTTGTCATGATTTTTCTTGAGCTCCGCGTAGATATGTTGGATCTTGTGTTGACATTGAGTTTTGTGCATGAAAATGACATCGATTTGCCATTTTGTCCCTTAAACTGGTGTGCGGCAACATACGGATAGAGAGCGGAGACCCGTGTTTTATCTGTGGTTGGCAGTAATCCGGAATTTGTCGTGCTTTTCCATGAATTTCACTATTTAGAGCTGAGAACCTGTATCCTGCAATTAACTAGCAAACACGGCTCAAGAGTACCTACCGATAAGCAATGTGATAAAAATTGGACGGTATAAAAATGCAAAAATCTGATATGAACACGCGCGCATTCAAGACTATACAAGGAAGCCTACACTCGACGACAGAATTCAACCCAGGCTTGCACCAATACTACACTGTGATAAGTGGCAAGAAAGGGGAGAGAGCTATTGGCTTCAGCAGCAAATTCTTCGGCCGTAAGAGAACTACCAACACGAAGGTCTTCGATAAATGCTAACAAAGAGTGAAGGCTTGGCTTGGCCATACGTTCGGAGGCACGCAGCGCATAAGGGCTGGACGGCATGAGAATGCGAGTCTCCAACGGGGTAAAAGTAAGCAGAGTTGTTAAAGATTGATAAATGATCAGCGAAAGTTGCAAATAGAGGACAGATGCCAAGGCGTCGAAACTTTACTTACCCACGTTTATACAAGAAGAGTATGGAAGATCCCCAGGCCCATCGAGGACCTCAAACTCATCATCGGCTTCCAGAACTACAGAAGACATGAACATTGTTACATGAAGAAGTAACGATATTGAGAAAGGAGCGAACAATGCTAACCTTGCCCGGAGGATAGAATGATGCGCTGAGGGGATATCGCCTGTGGAGCAGCCAGTTCCAGCAGACGCTGGAAGGACTTCCTGGGAGACAGGCCAGCGATGGACGCCGCCAATCCCTGTAGCTCTGAAAAGACAGGAAAGTTCAGATAATGAAGAGATCGTTGAAGTAAAAGAAATAATAATACCTTCGATGCTCCTCCCACTCTGGGTTGGAGGGATGGCAGCTTCGGCGGCCTCCTCTGTGCCCCCAAGCACGTCATCAGGAATGTGGGCCGGTATCACAACTTCTGGTGGAGGAGCATTAATCATCGCTGCATGCTCTAAAGAAAGGATGGTGGCCTCGACTACCTGTCCCGCAGTCTCCGGGCTGACCCCAGAGAGATCCATTGAATGCATGGCTGATGAAGATGCCTCTTCTGGAGGAGCAAGCACCCGGGGAGCAGGAATCAACGAGGGAAGCTCCATTGCAGGAACGACAATTGCATCGACCCCCTCCGTACTGATTATTGCCTCATCGGGGATATTTGCAGAGTCCATAGTCAGGGCGCGACTTAGACTCGGATCCTCTGCCATCGGTGAAGTCCCTGCAAAGTTTGCACGAGGATAAGGATATGTATATATATAAGCAGTGCAAAAAACTATAAAAGACTATATAAGTATACCAATGCGTAAGGAGCTTCCCGTATGGCTTGTTCAAGCCGACGCTCCTTCCTGAGGAGGTATGCCCACCGGGGTTCAAGGGTAGACTCGTGGCCACCGGTCCACAACGAAAGTGCATCTTCAGCGTCAGCTGAAACAGCCTGCTTAAGGGCCCTCTCTCCCCATTATTCCAAAGGGCCTATGAATAGCCGCCGTATCGATGGAGGGTCTTCGTAAAAAATGACAGCAGAATAAGGCCTCTTCGGGATCCTTACATTCTCGGATTCATCTTTTGAATGTCTTATAGCCTCAGCCAATTGTGCGGCTTCCTCAGCAGATGAACCAGGAAAAAGAAGACTGTCTTCCGGCAGATTAGTAGCGGTCTTCTTCCCCCGCTTTGGCCCAGAGCCAGTGACTGTAGAAGCTCGCTTCTTTCCCCCCGCCGCCCGCTTTCTAAGCTGCTTCTCGGTTTTGACAGAGAGGGAAGACTTCTTCAGGACCTCCGCCAAGGGGCCATTATCATCAAAGCCAGGTTTTACCTCCGGAACCGTTACGGTATCCATCATCGGTCGTTCAAGTGAAGCCTCTGTTGGCAATGAGGCGCGAAGCCTTTCCTCCTCTTCAAAGGTTTTAAGCGAAGCAGCAATGGCTTCTTCTGTAGAGGCACCTGTTGAAACAGTAAGCGTCAGTCAAAGCATGATAAAAGAAGAGTGAAATAAACAGCGGAGAGATAAGGGTAAAGTATACCTGACTGCGCAAGGGCGGCCAATTCTTGTTCAAGGGTGGCTGACTGTTTGGAAGCTTCAATGGCAACCTCTAAATCGGTATCATCAAGCATCCCGAATAAACCCTCGTTGGTCCCATATTCGCTCAAGCCTTCGCTAGATGGAGCAGAGGGCGTCGAGCCTAATATGGTATCCAAAGAAAGTACTTGCTTCTTTTTCTTCTGAGGACGGGCGCCGGTGGCCGATAACACGAGTTTACGTTTGGTAGACGCCTTTGGACGACGGGTCCCAATTTCTTTTCCTATTTCCGACTCGGGGGACGCGGCAGCCACCTCTTTATCAGGCGCACTGGATGGGGGCAACCCGCGCTTAGGGCTTAGCACGTGTGGAGGCTCAACTACAGTGACCTCTCTCAGGGGAGGATGAATAATGTTCCGTCGCTTCAGAAGAACATTTCGATCACTAACCGGCACTGCACCCTTGCGATCGAGCAACAATCGCTTCTCCTCTCTGATAACGGCGCCTATTGAATGCTGATACCACGCCACGTACATATTAAGGGCCTTTGGGACGCAGCTCGGTTCGCTGATAAAGAAGTTGGACCCTGTGTTCAAGCGCATGAAATGATGCAGTGCGCTCCGCATTCCCTCTTCGGTAGCAGCAGGTTCGGCCAAGAAAGCCTCAAGTGGGATGCCTTGATTATAACTCAGCTGCTGGGCGAAACGATTCGGATTGTATCTCATGAATAACGCCGCATCATTTTGCCTGAATACGAGAAAGCCCGGCCTGATGGAGTACAGATGAAGAATCTCCCGAGCTTTCAACACAGAGGCCCCGTCTTTAAATATATCCTGCAGTGGCAGCACCGTCTTCCCTGACTCTTGGCCGACGGTCAAAACTTTATCAGTAAAGGACATGCCAGCCCCAACCGTGTGCGGGCGAAGAAGCAAGCCTCTAGCTTCCCGTTGCGTCGGAGTCACGATAGAAGCTCCAACCAGTCGCATGATCCGAGGAAACCTGCACCTGTCATAAAAACCCGGCCTCTTGTGGATGCCAAAGACGCCTAGCACGTGTAACTCAAGCCATGACGTGAAATAATGCATCGGGAAATTTACCGACTGCAACCTTGGCTCAGTGGTATCTGCTGCCAAGCTGAGGCCGTGATATATATGGGCTAACCCAGCGATCCCTACAGCCACTTGTATCCCAGCAACCATCCGTTGCGCAGGATAGAATACGGACGAGGGTGCATGGGAAGCGCGAACCAACTCAACCACAACCCAAGGAACCCTAAAAAGAACGTTTCTTCGTCAATCCCAGGAGCCGCCAGCTTTGCAAAAGGGATGACCGAGGTATCAGGTAGAAAGAAGCTCTTCTGATTCGCCTCCGCCGCTGGCAGATTGCCTAAACCCAAGCCGAAGGGGTCGTCAAGACTGGCGAATTTCTCGACTTCTTCCTTCAATATTTCCGGGCGAAGGAAATCAGCGATAAAAGCCATAAAATTAACTCCACGACCTTCGGATGCAAGAGAGAGGTTCTCATACATATTCAACACCTTTATCAAGCTCGGAAATTGGTGTTGAATAGCATTATCTGGAGTAAGACCCATTACCATTGATTTGGTAGCGAAAACATACTTATCCAGGGGAAGCAATTCCTTATAATGTTCCCCCCTAACGGGTAAACCCGAGACCTCTGCAAACTCCTCCAAAGAAATGGAGACTTCTCGATCTGATAGGAGGAAGGTGTGGGTCGGAATGTTCCACTGTTCCAGAAATGCCCTGACCCACTATGTAGAAGGTGTGGAATATTGAAACAAAGAGGCATAAACGGCGGGATACAATCCGAGCTTCATCAACTGTGATTTCCTCGCCGATAAAATATATCGGGCCCACTACAAATACCCGGCTGGGTGACGGGGAGTTAGTCCTACATTGTACGGCTGTCCCTAAGGGCACGACTCGCCCTGACATATGCGTCGCCCTAGGATGTCCAAAGCCACCGGCGGCTGCACGGGTACTGCGGCAATAGAAGGCCGAAGGAGACCTTCTGAAGTCCAGTTGACCTCCTCCACAGTATAATTTATCGGAGGCGCATCTGCATAAGCAATCGCTGAAATAGGCTCTGAGGGTGTCGCACAGGAAAAGCTCCGTCGGCCCATGATAATTTGGTCATACCATTTACCCCATAGATGAAGACTCTGGTGCTCCGGGTCATGGTCTTTTATCAACGCAAAGACCTCACGGTCTACAGGTGTTTCAGGGAACCCGCCTTCTGAGCGAATGAACGGGAAGAAGGTGTTGGAAGACATAGTACCTGCGCGGAAAAGAATGAATTTTCAGCCACCAATGCTATAAATTAAATTCTATTACAAAGTACTATAAATCAGTACCGCACTGCAATGCAGTTAAAAGGGACCAAAGGGGACCCACAAAATCTAGATGACGGTTCATCATTTATAAAACAACCTCATCATTGGACAAGGCTGTCATTAAATGAGGAAATCCTCAAGAGATTCTCATTAAATGAGAAATCCCTCGGGCAGAGCAGTAAAACTCCCATTGAGAGCAGCGCTCTTTACTAGACAGACATCTATCAAAGCCAAATGATGAAGGAATAAAATTCCTCAAGAAGAGCCTCGCTCTGAGAAGACGATGGAATAATCCATCAAAAATAAAATTTCATTTTTTTTTAATCTTCAAGATCCATGAACAAACTCTTAAGAGTTCTTCTATATGATCTGAAAGGAGCAAAGCTCCATTAATGGATTAAGAAATCATACGCAAGATCCTTTTAGAGAGCAAAGCTCTGTTAATAAAACCCTAAAAAGGATTTTCTTTAGATCAAAGATCTATGAAGAGCAAAGCTCAGTTAATGGGTGAAACCCTAAAAGCTATTTCAAAAAGATTTAATCTTTTACCTAATCTGACAGAGTTCTGTCCTTAAAATATTCTTAAGAAGAAGAGCCGCGCTCTGAAGAAGAAAATAATTTCTCAAGAAGGAGTGAAGATGAACAAGAGTCATCTCAAGGGCCAAGGGTCCTATTTATAGGCACTGAGTGTAAGTCCATGTCACGCACCCTACGTGCTCACGGGGAGGTGAAATATATAAATAACAATTATCAAAGCTTCGTAACACGGACTTGAGCACACGGATCGCGTCTAAACCATTGCTAGCAAAATACGAGAGGTTTAACTACTCGGATTCGAAGTTATACCTCACGTTACTTGTCCTTCGGGTCTTCATCGCTGTCCTCCACACCTCGTAGGCTCTATGGAACATGGGCACCTCAACGGCCTCCTCGAGTCAAAGATGATCCACTCGAGAGTCTATAGTCCGAGCTTCTATCTCGAATCTGAGATAACTACGGCTTCTAGTTTGCTAATCTAGAAGTCCTAGAGGGTGTAGAGTATTTAGATGGATTACTTAGTCACTTAAACCCTAGGATTCTCAACTCATAAGAGCTTTTAGGGTTTGAGGAAAAAGATGAAGACTTGAGGAGAGAGAAAGCTTTTGTGATAATGAAATGAATAATCCCTCATGATAGAATAATATCAAGCATACAAATATCTCTTGATAAATATCTAGAAATATCTTGTAAGCTTCATTTAATCCTAATGGTGAATCACCTCATGAGTCATTAAGCATTTAATGAAAACCTACACCTCATCTCTCCACCTCATTTGTGTTTAATCAAAAAGAAATAAATACAAATGAGTCACCTTCTTCTAGAAGCTTCCCGACAAATTACGAGACTGCCCCTCCCATCCGTATTTCCGAAAAACACGGATAATCTTTGACTGAATAAATCCATCTGTATAATACTAGAAACTGGCTTAAACCAAAGCCCGCTAGTATTATCTGCCCGGTCACAGTACGTGCACAAGTGTACGTAAGTGATCGCGGTCCTGCCGTAAAACCATACGGCCTCTACACCTTTTGCCCAGTGTAGGGAAACTCTCTGTGTGGGACTCTAAAGACTCGACACTACGCCGGCAGTGGGTTTAACCACAGGCCGTAAGTGGTACTAGCTATACGTAATGGTCCTCAGGTAGATGTCGATAAGAAGGACGATGAGGAAACCCATCCGAACTCCAACTGATCCTGATGTGACAATCTCCGTACAGTCCGGTCTGTTCGTCTAGGACTATCGCATATCGGGCCTAGGGGGGAGGTAAACGTCAGACCTCTAATAGCTCTATAATTCGTGTCGGAGTGAAGCCCATTACACCTTGAGAAGCTACTGGAAGCCTACCAGTAAATCTCATTTGCCCGGGCCAGGGACTTTGCGTAATGGCTCTCCATACACAGTGCGATATCAACCCCCAATACCGGGAGAGACGAATCTTGTCTAACCGCCACTACCTCCAAGTGCTTCGGGACTGCACACAACTACTACCTGTTTGCATGACTCCTTTGAGCCGTGGTAGGGTAGTAATCTAAGTACAGTGGGAACACATCCGAGGTGAAGTAGCAGTGTCAAGTCGACGGACTAAGCTGTACTCATGTCACCTGGGAACTGCTATCTGATCATGGCATGTTTTGGCGCTGAGTGCCGATCCAGGGAGCGCAAGGGCGCAATTCATGAGTGCAAGGTAATTTTCAGTAGCGCAAAGCGCATCTGATCAAATTTAAGATCAAAGAACAAGTTTATGTTCTTCTTAAAGGAGGCTTTGCCTCAAGATTCAAGAACAAAGTTCTTTTTCTTATTAAAGGCTCTGCCTTTATAGATCAAAAGATCTGTGAATGAAGTAAAAATACTTCTTTTTTTATTTTTATGATTAGATCTTTTGATCTTTTCTTTTTATCAAAGACCTTGGTCTTTTTTCAGATCTATGATCTTCTTAGAAAATGTTTCTTCTTTTTACGAGATGATTTCATCTCTGTTGTTCAAGAATTAATTCTTTACCTTAAAGATGAAGAAATGATCTTCTTTTTTCTAAGGGCTTGCCTTTCTTTCTCTTTGAGTTTTTCTCAAAGTTTTCAGAGGGTTTTCTCTATCTTTTTCTGTATTCTCTCTATATTTTTGACTTGAAGTCTAGGGTCCTTTATATAGGGCCAAATTATTTGTTAAATCGGTTTTGAGAGATCTTTCTCTTGATTGATTAGGGAATATTTCCCACCGTTAGATCTGTGATCTTAAGGCTCCTGTTTGACAAAAGATAATCTTTTTGTTTTTAATAAGATTGAGAAATCTTTCCATGCAGAATTTGTTCTATTTTTTGTAATTCATTATTTACCATTGGATCATTGATCCAGCGGTGCTTAAAGCAGGATCTTGTTGTTTGGAAAGATTTTGAGAAATCTTTCCTTAACAGAATTTAATTCTGGTTAATTAATGATTTATCATCATTATTAGATCCTTTGATCCAACGGTAGGAATTTTTAATTCCAGCGCTGGTGCACCTACGCTCGACACGTGGCGTGCAGCGCAGAGCGCAGCGCAATTGCGCTAGCGCACCCGTGCTTGACACATGGGATGCAGAGCGCAGCGCAACTGCGCTAGCGCAACTGTGTTAGACACGTGGCGCGCAGCGCAGAGCGCAATGCGACTGCGCTACCGCACCTATGTTAGACACGTGGCGCGCAGCGCCTGGATCTGAAGCGCTGCTTCAACTTTTTAAATTTTGAATTTTGAAAACAGAGGTTTGCTCTGATTGAGGGTGCGCTGCCTAAGGCTCAGCGCTCTTGGCGCTGGTGTGTCTGCTTTTGACACGTGGCGCGCAGCGCACAGGATCTGAAGCGTTGCTTCAATTTTTGAATTTTGAAATTCAAAACAGAGCTTTGCTCTGATTGGGGGAAACAAATGCCTCCCCACCGTTGCGCTCACGTGGCGCACACGTGAGTGCAGCGGTGGCAACATCTGAGCCCTTGGATCAATTCAGAAGTTGAAGAGGCAGTTCCGTGCCTATAAATAGGACCTTTGGTCCTTTAGATGATTATCATCTTCTTCTTGAAAATTTTTGCTCAGAGCCTTGCTCCTTTGTTAAGAACTTTCAAGAGTCAAAACTCTTAGGTAAAATTTAGAAATTTTAATTTTAATAAATTAGGGTTCTTATCCATTAATAGAGCCTTGCTCTTCATAGATCTTTGATCTAAAGAAAACCCTTTTAAGGTTTCATTAATAGAGCCTTGCTCTCATGAACTCATAGATCTAAACAGATCTTTTCTTGGGGTTTCTTATCCCATGAATCAGAGCTCTGCTCTTTTGATAATACGTAGATCTTTTGATCTTCTGGTGAAGAACTCTTGAGAGTTTCTTCATGGATCTTGAATATTAAAGATGAAATTTTATTTTTGATGAATTATATCATCTTCTTAGAGCAAAGCTCTCAATGTTCTCGGGGGATTTCTTTAACTTCCCCTCATAATTGATTTTGACAGGTGTCACTCCTGTCTGTAGAGCATTGCTCTCGAGGAGTCTAACTTCCTGTGCCTGTTTTGAATAAGAAATTGCTTAATCAGTCTTTCTGATAATTTTGTTGATTTTCTTTTATAGAAACAATGGACGCTCACATGTATGATCTCGACGAGATTATCTCTTATGGAGACATCCGCTCACTCGGCCGTTCTCAGAATCGAGAATTCACAAACGCCAAGTGTGCGAAATTATGAGTCGCTTCGACGCATACAATGGTCAACTGCTTCCTCGGCGTTCCCCTCTCCTGAAGCTTATTGTGGGAGCGATCTGGGAAGCACTTCCTCTATTTTGTACCGGCGTGGCGCTTAGGGCATTGGATGCCGCTGATGATAAGGTGCACTCGGTGTATCTGATGAGCCTGAACTCAAAGAGAAGGCGAGACAATCTTGTCGATCTCCTGCACCAGGCTTTTCAACAGTCGGCCATACTTGCTGCCTATCAGAGGGTGGAGGACATCCGTGGGGATCCCGACACTTGCGATCGCGAAAGAAAGCACAGTAGGATGGTTCGCCAGGCCTGGAAAATTCTGGACAAGATCAGTTTTGAGTTCCTCAATCCGTGCCCTGGATCTGAGGTTTTGCCATTGTAATTATTTTGATAATGTCTTTGTTTATTGTTTTTATAATTGTAAGGGCCTTTTTGCAATATGAATGGCAAATTTCTCATTTTAGCGTGTCTTATTTCATGTTCTAAATCTTTTGCACATGCATGAACGGGTGAGCCTCGAACGCTTAATTAAATGCAGATCAGATGTTCTCCTTGTTGCTTTCTTCTCTTTGCTGTGTTGTTACCATATGATTTTAGCAAGTGCGATATGTAGGTAGCATATAACTGTCAATCTTGGATTCTTTGTAGGGCGGTGATGGCTTAGTAAACAGGATCAGAATCTGTCACCTAAGACTTTTTAACTTTATGAGCCGTGAGGGTCTCATAAAGAATTTTCTCCCTACCGGTCGAGAGGATCCTGTAGGTGTAATTTCTCCTTAAGAATCGTGAGGATTCCCAAGTGTGTTTTCTCTTGAAATTCGTAAGGATCTCACAAGAGGATTTACTCCCTTACGAATCGTAAGGACCCGCAAGTGATGGGTGAAGTTGTCCTTATCCGCGTTTCACGGAGTTAAGGGTTGCTCTGGATACTTCCCACGGGTTCACTGTCGTGTTTGGCGAGGACCAGGCTCCGCTCTGGACGTTTTCTAGGATACCGTAGTTTAAAGACATCGCGGTCGAGGTTAAGGACATCATAGTCCATGGATTTTAAGGACTCCATAGTCCGTCGTTAGTTTTAAGACATCACGGTCGAGATTAAAGACATCATAGTCCATGAGTTTAAGGACCTCATAGTCCAATGTTAGTTTTAAGACATCACGGTCGAGGTTAAGGACATCATAGTCCGTGGATTTAAGGACTCCACAGTCCAATGTTAGTTTTAAGGCATCACGGTCAAGGTTAAGGACATCATAGTCCGTGAGTTCAAGGACCTCACAGTCCGATGTTAGTTTTAAGACATCACGGTCGAGGTTAAGGACATCATAGTCCGTGGATTTAAGGAACCCACAGTCCGTGAAATGTGTGGTTGTCGGGACCCGTCATCTCTTTGAAGACGTTGAGGAATTACAACGACAAATATCAAAGGAGCGAAGAGATGTACCCTTGAACCAAGGTAAAATTAGTTTAAAGACATTATGGTCCATTGTTAGTTTTAAGACATCACGGTCGAGGTTAAGGACATCATAGTCCGTGAGTTTAAGGACCTCACAGTCCGATGTTAGTTTTAAGACATCACGGTCGAGGTTAAGGAAATCATAGTCCGTGGATTTAAGGACTCCACAGTTCGATATTTGCTCTGGATGCTCCCCACGGGTTCACTGCCGTGTTTGGCGAGGACCAGGCTCCGCTCTGGATTCTTCATACGGGTTCATTGCCGTGCTCTGCGAGGACCAGGATCCGCTCTGGACATTTTCCACGGGGTCAGAAGAGACATAATCCGCGTTCCACGTAATCAGGAATTTTGCTCTAGATGCTTCCCATGGGTTCACTGCCGTGTTCGGCGAGGACTAGGCTCCGCTCTGGATGCTTCACACGGGGTCAGTACCGTACTCTGCGAGGACCAGGATCCGCTCTGGACGTCTTCCACGGGGTCAGAAGTGACATAATCCGCGTTCCACGTAGCCAGGAATTTTGCTCTAGATGCTTCCCACGGGTTCACTGCCGTATTCGGCGAGGACTAGGCTCCGCTCTGGATGCTTCACACGGGTTCACTGCCGTGCTCTGCGAGAACCAGGATCCGCTCTGGACGTTTTCCACGGGGTCAGAAGTGACATAATCCGCGTTCCACGTAGCCAGGAATTTTGCTCTAGATGCTTCCCACGGGTTCACTGCCGTGTTCGGCGAGGACTAGGCTCCGCTCTGGATGCTTCACACGGGTTCACTGCCGTGCTCTGTGAAGACTAGGATCCGCTCTGGACGTTTTCCACGGGGTCAGAAGTGACATAATCCGCGTTCCACGTGACCAGGAATTTTGCCCTAGATGCTTCCCACGAGTTCACTGCCGTATTCGGCGAGGACTAAGCTCCGCTCTGGATGCTTCACACGGGTTCACTGCCGTGCTCTGCGAGGACCAGGATCCGCTCTGGACGTTTTCCATGGGGTCAGTAGTGACATAAACCGCGTTCCATGTAGCCAGGAATTTTGCTCTAGATGCTTCCCACGGGTTCACTGCCGTGTTCGGCGAGGACTAGGCTCCTCACTGGATGCTTCACACGGGTTCACTACCATGCTCTGCAAGGACCAGGATCTGCTCTGGACGTTTTCCACGGGGTCAGAAGTGACATAATCCGCGTTCCATATAGCCAGGAAAGGTTGACTTTATCCGCATTTCACGGAGTCGGAATTTGACACTCGGTCATCTGTACACCGCCGAGTCATGGAACTGGGAGTTGCCGCTATTCCGCTTTGCTTGATGTTGTGTCTGTTGTAATGAGATGAATGTTGAGATGATCTCTAGGCTATCTGCGACCCGTCGAGATTTGGCTTCTTCTTCTGATGAAACCTGGGGAGGAGGAGTGTGATTCCTTCTTTGTTTGCGCCCCTGGATTGTATACAGGGATTGATGTGATATCACCTGTAGGGCATAAATTTCATTTTTATTTTTCAATTCTTTCCGCGATGCTCTATCATTTCAGCTTTTATATCGCGAAGGTCGCCATTGCCCAATCATTTCGGCTATTTTTCTCGGTACCCAATCATTTAGGCTATATATTTTATTCTTTACTCGCTGATTTTTATTGCGAGTTGCCCAATCATTTTGGCTATTTTGCATGCATACATTTTTGCTTGCCGATTTTGTCGCTAGTTGCCCCATCATTTCGGTTATTTCGTATGCATGTGTGGCTTGCTAGCTTTTCGCTGCAAGCTTGGGATTAGACACCGATTTCGGCATCAGCACCGCTACAACTGGGATATTACCAGGAGCGAATCATCATTTGCCTCTGTCGATGTCGAACAATGGTGGCTTAGTAAACAAGGTTAGGATCCTGTCGACTAAGGCTTTTGACTTCATGAGCCGTAAGGGTCTCATGAAGGTATTTCTCCCTACAAGTCGTGAGGATCTCGTAGGTGCGTTTTCTCCTTAGGAGTCGTGAGAACTCCTAAGTGTATGTTCTCCTATAAGTCGTAAGGATCTTACAAGAGGGTTTTCTCCTTATAAATCGAGAGGACTCACAAGGGTTGCTCACCGTGCGAACATATCCCTAGCCACGGATAGGACTTGGTTAGGGAAGTGTTTATTCACGCCCGTGGATTGTATACAAGGGTCAGCATTGAGCCGCTTGTAGGGCAGTATTGGAGGTTGTGGGGGCTGCTTAAGAATAGGTTCAGGTCTCTGTAACTTAAGACTTTTGAATCTTATGAGCCGTGAGGGTCCCATAAGAGGGTTCTCCCTACGGGTCGAGAGGATCCTGTAGGTGTAATTTCTCCTTAGTCATGGGGATTCCTAAATGTGTTGCTCCCTTGTGAGTCTTAAGGATCTCACGCGGGTGATTTCTCCTTACAAGGTCGAGAGGACCTTGCAAGTGTCTTTTAACGAGGTTGCACCCTTTTCGGGTTTTCACAAACACTCGCCGGTAGCCCTGCTGTTTTTACTCACGGAGCCCTTTCGGGTTTTCATCCGTGCCCATTTTGCTTATGGACATACCATTTTCCTTTTTTTTTATTCTCTTTTTTTTTCTAACGAGGTTGCGCCCTTTCGGGTTTTCACAAGACTCGTCGGTAGCCCTGCTGTTTTTACTCACGGAGCCCTTTCGGGTTTTCATCCGTGCCCATTTCGCTTATGGACATACCGTTTTCTTTTTTCTTATTCTTTTTTTTCTTCTTTTTTTTATTTTAGCTTCAGGATACTGCAATCCACCGTAGTTTCTCGACATCTTGGTCAATAGCTAGTTTTAGGACATAGCGGTCCGTTGTTAGTTTTAAAGACGTTTCGGTCCGTCGTTAGTTTAAGGATGTTTCGGTCCGCTGTTAGTTTAAGGACGTTTCGGTCCGCTGTTAGTTTAAGGACGTTTCAGTCCGTTGTAAAGTAAGCCGGTTACTACTTATAGAGTTTGGGCTTATGAAGATAGCGAGCGGACATAGTCGTCGTCATCTATCATTGACCTATGCCGTGACTCGTCAAGCGTAGTACTTCTACAGGAAGCGACCGTTTATTAGCCTGAAAGGTCTTTCACCATGCATGTCCATGAGTAGATAGGCTCCACCCTGGTAGACCTTGTCTATGATATACGGGCCTTCATAGTTCGGCTCGAATTTCCTCCGCTTAGCGCGATTGGGGATCATAGGTCTTTTGACCACTAGCACGAGTTCGCCTTGGTGGAATGTCCTCGGCCTGGTCAATCTTTCATATGAGTGCGTCATCTTTGCTTTATAAGCTTCCAGATTTTGCTGCGTCAGGAGCCGGGTTTCATCAAGGGCATCGAGCTCCTCGAGGCGAAGGTGAGCATTCTCTTCGTCCGTTAGCTCATAATGGACTGCCACTCGTAGAGAGGGTAACTCTATCTCGAGGAGGAGTACCGCCTCTGTACCGAATACTAATGCGTACGGCGTTGTATTCGTGGCCGTTTTGAACGTAGTCCGATATGCCCAGAGAGCTTCATGCAGTCTCTCATGCCAGTCCTTTTTATTTCGAGACACTGTCTTCTTTACAGTCTTCGTCAATGTCTTGTTAAAAGCCTCAGCCAGACCGTTAGCTCGAGGATTATAGACTGAGAAGTATCTCCAGTCTATATTATGCTGTTGTGCGAAGCAGCTGATCTTGTGGCTTCTGTAGGCTGGCCCGTTATTGGAGATGATCCGTCGCGGAGTGCCAAACCAATAAATGACGTGTGTCTTGAAGAAATAGAGGATATTCTCCATCTTCACTTCCCTCAGTGGTACTGCTTCTGCCCATTTGGAGAAGTAATCAGTTGTCGCCAAAATGAATCGATGTCCTCTGGACGATGCTGGTTCGATGGGGCCGATTATGTCAGTCCCCCACATTTCGAACGGCCAGCTAGCCACTGTCGGGTGTAGCAGATTCGGATGCTGATGGATAAAATCCCCGTGAATCTGGCACGAATGGCATTACTTCGCATATTCGAGGCAGTCTTGGATCATCGTGGGCCGATAATAATCCATCCATTTGATCTTTAGCTTCATCTTCGGCCCGGCTTGGTGAGAACCACAGAGTCCGTCGTGAGTTTCTTGGATGACTCTCTTTGCCTCTTCAGGTCCCAGGCATCTTAGCCATAAAGAGTCAAATGATCTCTTATACAGGGTATCATTGACGAAGGCGAAAGATAGGGCTCGCTTCATGAGCTGATGTTTTGAGGATGTATCTTCAGGCGTTCGACGGGATTTGAAGTAGTCTATAAAGACTTCTCTCCAATCCTCAGCCTTTTCCAGGTCTTTTATTTGCATAGCCATTTGCTTAGTCGCTCCTTTTTCTTCGGACGACTCCGGAGATATTTCCGTCGGTGCAAGAACCCGACGGCTTTGCACAACGATTCTCACGTCATCGAGGTTCTCATCGGCCAATTCTTTAGCAAGCTTGGCTAATGCATCCGCTTTGCTATTTTCCGCACGCGGTATGCTTTCCAAGATGTAGGAAGGAATTTGAGTCAGCAGTTGATGTACTTTATCGCCGTACTTTACCAACTCTGGTTTGCACGTTTGATAGTCACCGTTTACTTGGCTAACGACTAGTTGGGAGTCTCCGTATATGAGGAGGTTTTCAATTCCCATGTCGATAGCGATCTCGAGGCATGCTATCAAAGCTTCATACTCGGCTTCATTGTTGGTCCTCGACTCTGTTAAGGAGAAAGCAAAGCGCATTATCCCTCCTTGTGGAGTCACGAAGATGAGGCCTACCCTCGATTTGATTATGGGCGTGTTCTGTTCGCGCTTCTTCATGGAAGACGCTCCATCAAAATAAAGTTCTCATCGGGTATCACTCCCGTCGATCGTGTCAAACGCATGTTCGTCTGGCAGTTCGCAATTCAAAGGGGAATCGGCCGGTATCGGATGCTCAGCGAGGAAGTCGGCGATGGCCTGGCCTTTCACTGCCTTAAGAGGTTGATAAGTTATTGCGAACTCCATTAAGAGCAAGGCCCATTTAGCGAGCCGACCTGTCAATATGGCCTTTGACATCAAATATTTGAGAGGGTCCACCTTCGATATGAGACGGACTTCATGCCCCAATGTATAGTGCCGAAGTTTCGTTATCGCGAAGATCAACGCCAGACAGTGTTTTTCTATGGGAGAATAATTGCTTTCTGCCCCCAGGAGAACTCGACTCAAGTAATAGAGAGCTCTTTCTTTCCTTTGGTCGTTCTCTTGTGCCCATAATGCGCCTAAGAAACCTTCGAGGGCTGTTGTATAAAGAATAAGGGGCTTTCCCTTGACCGGAGCGGCCAGCACTGGCGGGTTCTGCAGATACTGCTTGATTTCGTCCAGCGCGCCTTGGCATTTGTGATCCCATACGAACGGGATTCCCTTCTTCATCAGGTGACTATAAGGACGGCACTTGCCAGAGAGATTGGCTATAAATCGCCGGATATACGCGAACTTCCCTTGGAGAGATCGCAATTGTTTGAGAGTCCTTGGCGGAGGAATTTCCATGATCGCCTTGATCTTTGACGGATCTATCTCGATAACTCGGTGTCGGACGTTGAATCCTAAGAATTTACCTGAGGACACCCTGAACGCGCATTTGAGAGGGTTCATCTTCAAGTTGTATTGCCGAAGGCGTTGAAATACGATCTTCAGATGTTTGAGGTGTTCCTCGTATGATTTGCTTTTAACCACGAGGTCATCGATATAACATTCGACGATTGCATGTATAAGGTCATCGAAGATCCTCGTCATGTCCCTCTGATAGGTGGCACCGGCGTTCTTAAGACCGAAGGGCATCACTTTATAGCAGAATATACCTAAAGGGGTCCGGAAAGCGGTATGTTTCTGGTCCTCGGGATGCATCTTTATCTGATTGTATCCTGATGAGCCGTCCATGAAGGAGAAAACTTTATGAGTGGACGTGTTATCTATCATCAGCTCAGTGACCGGTACTGGGAAATCGTCCTTCGGGCAGGCTTTATTGAGATCCCGAAAGTCTACGCAGATGCGCACCGTCCCATTCTTCTTCATTACTGGGACGAAGTTGGCGATCAAGTCAGGGTACCGAACCTCTTGGATGAAGCCAGAGTCGATCAGCTTCTTAATCTCGGCGTTAATGCTCATCTTAAGCTCGAGCCGCATTCTTCTCGGTGCTTGTTTGATTGGCCTGACGTCCGGGGATATGGCCAATTTGTGGACCACAATCTCTGGATCTAATCCTGGCATTTCGGAAGAGTTCCATGCGAAGCAATCTCTATGCTGCATAAGCATGTCTTTTAGCGCACCCACCCTTTCTTCAGATAGCAGCTCACAGACGAATGTCGGTCGCGGGTCACTTGCCATCCCCAAATCAATCTTCTTGAGGTTATCTGCAGTAGTATATATTCCATCTTCCAACTCTTTTGGCGCCGGTGGAAACTCTGAGATCACCTCGTCATCATTGTTTTCGAAGCACCAGGGGAGGCCATCCCTATTCTCGGGCTCTCCTTTTGATTGTGTTATCATATGACAGGTACGAGCTCGCTTCCAAAACCGATGTTGATCTGGTTCTACCTTCGCTGTATGCGCGGCTTTTGGTTCGTGCCTCTGCGGCGGAGTTATCCTCCAACTGCTGGATAGAGCGAACTTGCCGAGCTGATATTGGTCTTCAACCTAATTCTTGAAGGTGAAGCAGACTTCGAGAGGATGTCCTATCGCTTGGTCATAAGAACAATAGTCTGGGTGAGAGACCTCGTTGGCTTGCTCGGGGTATTTAGACTCCGGAAGTGTAATCATTTGATGTCTTATAGCAAGATCAAGTATCTTCTTTGTCTTGCCTTGAGGAAAGGAGTATGCTCGACCCATCTTCTTTATAAGAGATGAATCCGGTTTGCTCGGTTCTCGATCGCATGACTTCTTGGTCCCGCTTTGTCGCTGTCGAACGTCTTTTCCGCTCTTTGACTTGTTTCTGCCTCTGCGTCGGGCCTTTTGTACAACAGGTTGACAGGGAGGAGTGTTTACCCCAATCAGAGCAAAGCTCTGCTTTGAAAATTTAAACTTTGATAAATGAAGTAACGCTTCAAATTCTTTGCGCTGCGTGCAAAGCACCACGTGCCAGGCGCAGATGCATCAGCGCAGCACCCAAGAAGGCGCGCCTAATCAGAGCAAAGCTCTATTTAAAGGAAGCAAAGCTTCAGTTGCGCATGCACTGCGCTGCGCGACACGTGTCAGCGCAGATGCGCTCGCGCATTTGCGCTGCGCTGTGCGCTGCGCGACACGTGTCAGCGCAGTTGCGCTAGCGCAGTTGCGCTGCGCTTTGTGCTGCGCGACACGTGTCAGCGCAGTTGCGCTGCGCTGTGCGCTGCGCGACACGTGTCACGCGCTGGGGCATTTGCGCCAAACAAAATTAAGATTTTAAAGAAATCTTTCTGTTCTTGTTAAAACAAGAAGATTTTCTTCTGTAAAACAGAAGCCTTTGGATCAAAAATCCAACGGTGGGGAAAATTCCCCAAATCACTCAGAGAAAAATCTCTTTAACAAATTTAACTAATTTATGGGCACTATAAAAAGGACATCAGACCTCAATTCAAAGGCATGAACATTTTTTTTGAAAAAAGTCAAGAGCATCAAACAGAGAGAGAATTCTGAGAAAATTTCAAAGAAAAAGGTAAAAAGCTTCACGAGAGAAAAGAAATCTCTTTTAATAAATCATTGATCTAAAAACCAGATCAATGTTCTTCACATAATAAACAGTGCTTTGCACTTCTCATGAACCACTGGTTCTTTAAAAACAAGAAAACAACAAAATAAAAATAGTGCTTTGCACTTTTATGAACCTCTGGTTCTTGAAACAAAAAGAAAAACTTTTTTTTCTTTGATCTAAATTAGATCAAGAAATCAAATAGTGCTCTGCACTTCTGTTCTTGAATCTAAAAGTTCTTAGTGCTTTGCACTTCCAAACTGCGCTGTTGCGCTCTTGAGAGAGCACCACGTGTCAGCTACAGAACAACTTGCGCTACGCGCTCTTGAAATAGAGCTTTGCTCTCTGGAATTGGCGCAACTCACCAGAGCGCGCCACGTGTCAGCAGCGCAATAGCGTAGCGCACTGCGCCGTTGTGCTTGCGCTCACCAGAGCATGACACGTGTCCTCACCACAAGCGCTTGCGCTCAGTGATTGGCGCAAAGCGCCTGACAAATGCAATGCATTTCATTTCCTAAAGGGCCAGGTCCAATTAAAAGACCTAACAGGCCTAATAAATAAAATGCTATGCATTATTTAAAAGGGCAGAGCCCAATTGAAAGGTCTAATGGACCAAAACAAATGATCTGCATCATAATAAAAAGGGCAGAGCCCAGTCAAAATAGGCATAAATGGCTTGAAGTAATGCTATGCATTATTCTAAAATGGGGAAAGCCCAGACAAAGGCCAAATGCAAACAAAATGTTGAACATTTTCAACTGGACTTAGCCCAATTCTAGCCGTAAGTCCTTAAATTAAATTGAACTGAGCACAAATGCTCTCTCTCAAATCAATTTATATCCGGTTCGAGGGTACATCTCCGAGCTCCTCCGACACCTCTCGTTGTAATCCTTCAACGACGTCAGAGAGGCGACGGGTCCCAACAATCACACATGAATACGGACTGCGGGGTCCTTAAACTCGTGGACCGAAACGTCAATAAACTAATATTGGACCGAAACGTCCCTAAACTAATAATGGACCGAAACGTCCCTAAACTAATAATGGACCGAGACGTCCCTAAACTAATGTCGGACCGGAACGTCCTTAAACTAATGTCGGACCACCACGTCCTTAAACTGGAACATGGACCACCACGTCCCTAAACTGGAACATGGACCACCACGTCCCTAAACTACCTATGGACCACTACGTCCCTAAACTGGAACAATAGAGCCTCCAAATGCTCTTTTGCCGGATCTAAACGATCCCGTTTAAGTTGATCTTAGCCCCCAAACACGGCTAACGTATCCTTAAACATTCAAATGGACTATAAAACTCCAAATCAACCTTGGTTCAAGGGTACATCTCTGAACTCCTCTGACATCTGCCGTTGTAATCCTTCAACGACGTTAGAGAGGTGACGAGTCCCGATGGCCAGATATTAAATGGATTATCACGTTAAGTTGATCTTAGTCTCAAACAGGACTATCGTATCCTTAACGAACGTTTAAGTTGATCTTAGCCGCAACGCGACTAATGCATCCTTAAACTAAAAACACCAAACCCAAATCTAAGTAAATACGGATTTGGACTAATCCACGTCCTACGGGCGACTGCATTACTCAGTCTCCGTATACAATCCACGGGCAACCACAAACAAAACAAACACACACGACACGAAGTGAAATTCTGGAGAAGGAGAAAGTTGTTACCGCGATGCGGTAGCGTAATTAACTGCAGGGGCTTGCGCCTGCAGGGAAGAGCGTCCCCACAATCAAAAACCCCTCAAGCGAGGGGAAATCTGACGATGTCTGCTACATCGGCCGCATCCGTCTAAACCTCCGATACACGGTGCCATAAATCAACTTGGCATCTTCGGAGAGGTGGACGGATAAAACCAAATAGCATCTGCCCCGAATCTCAGCGTCAGGACACCGCAGTCTTGTGCGCTGTCTTTCGGAGAGGAACAGATTCTGGCACGCCCGGTGGGACCTTTTCCTCTTTTCACTCCACACTTCGTGTGTCGTCCTCGCGAACCAATCGCGGTTTGTTAAATGGTTGCCTTCGGATTTCAAGTTACTATGATTTGGTCTTTTGCCTGGTGCAGAACTCAAGATTCAATGGCCTCTAACTGCACCAACTGCTCGAAGTGCCACTGCAATGGACGCTCCACCTCCCCCGGAGGTGTAGCATATGGGCCCCAAGCGGCTTCCTTCCTCACTCTGCCGGTAGACCAGGTGACCCAAGCCACCACTGGTCTGTTCTTCGGGACCATGATCCCACCTACAAGCTTCCCTACTCCAATACCTGCACCGGAAGTGAACAAAAAGTCGGTCTTCGACCGGCTCACCGCTACGACGGCCCCTGTCAACGGGTCACTCACTACCAAACTGATAGCCTCTGTTTTCACCAGGCTAAATCAAAACTCTATATTGGCTGTCCCGAGGAAGGCAATAACTGTTGCTCCAAAAGTCGTCAAGGCGGCTTCCCCAGTCAAAGAGTTAGTCTTTTCAAGGCTGACGATTCCTGCTCCTCCCCCTACTCGAGGATCTGTCTTCGACAGGTTGAATATCATCCCTCAAAAGACAACCTCAGTCTTTATGAGGTTAACACCGGCGGCGCCTCATTCAGACAGGGGGCAAAAAGAAGATGTCTCAATCTCCGAGCCAGTCCCAACGGCTCTTCATGCTCGACGTCGCCATTGGCAACGAGTGAGGAAGGCAGGGGGCAACTCTCCCTCAGGGTTAACTCCACCGGCTCCAGTGGTGGAAGTCAACGCTGCTGTTCCAACTGGGAACAGCTTTGAACTGCTGAGAAGGGTACGGAAGAACTCTCCAACCGCTACATTGAAGAGATCTCCTCCACCTGCGGAGAGAGCTCCAGAAACGAAGCAAGAACATCCCCCTCAACGGCTGTCCTAAAAAATATACAAGGTTTGGCGTAGGGTTCAAGACTCCGTGATTGACCCAGGTCATTCTCGTCAACAGAAGAGGGCGAAGGTGCAAAAAGAAAAGGACCGTCCTATTAAACAACAAAGGACAACAATCACCAAGATGCCTACTGCAACGGCCCCCTCCACTTCAACGGCCAACAAAAGAAGAAGGCCGGAGAAAACCCCCACACCCGCGGCAAATGCCAAAGGTGGTGAGCCTAAACGCCCTAAGTCCAGGGGCATGATAGTTCATACAGTTTATGTGGCATCGGGAAAGGAGGATAGCCGCATATCAACAGGTCATAGACCGCACACGAGGTCAGTGACCAAGGCTCAGGAGCAGCAGCAGAAGCTCCAAGAGATGATGAACGCTATGGCCGCAGTTACAGGGCCAAAAGAAACCCCTGAAACGTCCTCGGACGAGCCTCAAGAACAAGAAACAGACGCTGAATTCCTTCGTCGCGTACTGGAGAAGAAGGATAAAGAAGCTGCGGAGCAGGCAGCCAACATAAAGAAAATGGCCCTCCTGTTCCAGGATATGGTGGGTATGATGATTCAACAAGATCCACCAGCTGAAGATCCCCCGATCATCCTTGAAGACGATAGGGGAGAGACGTCGAATCCTCCACCAACTCTGTCCACGGCTAAAGAAGATACAATCTCTAAAGTTGATTTGGATGAGTACATAGCCCAACAAATACGGGTTCATCATGCGATCGAAGCAGCCGGTCAGGTCGTAAAAACGGGGCGGCCATATCCAAGTTGGTACGATCAAATCAAGTACCCACCCGGTTACACAATTCTCAAGTTCCATGTCTACAAAGGGACGGGCAATCCTCATCAGCATGTTGCCCAGTTCAGGGCACTCTGCGGCAACACCGGCGGTGATGACAAGCTGTTGCTTCGCCAGTTTGTTGGAAGCTTATCAGATACGGCGTTCGAATGGTACTCTGAGCTCCCGAACGACTCTATTAAAACCTTCACGGAGATGGAGCTGTTGTTTACTCAGCGTTTTTCAAGCGCCAGTGAACGTACCCCGATGACAGCACTGATTAACGCCAGGGTAAAAACCGGCGAGACGTGGGTTCAGTACGCTATACGATGGCGGAACTTATGGTCGAAGTGTGAGCAGCGCATTGAAGAAGCTCCCGCGGTGGGTATGTTTGTGGGGACCCTTGATCCGCAAGCAACCATCTCACAATCCATGATGTTTTTCAAGCCAACTACCTTCCAGGCCTTGATTGACAAACTAGCGCAAATGGATCAAATGGGCCATAAACCCCCTCTTCCAAGGCCGGACTCCCGAAATGACAAAGGGAAGGGAAAAGCGATTGTCGTCGCTAATGCACAACAACAACCGAGCGACTCGAAGCCGGTTGCTCGTCAAAATAATATGCGACCGTACGTGCCCCTTGAGGATAGGATGGGACGTCCTTATTCCTTTCCCCACGATAAAACGAGGAGGTTATTCGAGCTGGCGTTGTGCAACAGACTCATAAATCTGCCGGATCCAAAGCGTCCGTTGCAACCAAGTGACGTCAACTACTGTCCTTATCATCGAGTACTAGGCCATCCGATCGAAGATTGCTATGTTTTCAAGAATTGGCTTGAAAACCAGTACCGACAGGGCAAGTTCGCATTATCTGACGAATGGAAGGTGAATCCCCCGCAGCCCCACACTTCTAAGGGGACGAATACGCCGGGGGCAACATGCTCCGTCGTTGAAGATGCTCCTTGGGAGGTTGTATTATCGGCCAAGACAAAGAGGATGCTAAACGATCTTCAGACATGTTCGGCGGTCAAGTGGAAGAACCCGTTGGAACCGCAGGTCATTGAAGGGATGTTGGAGCCACGTCCAACTCCAAAGACCGATGGTGGTGGCTCAAGCACTCGCAACCATCCATCAAAATCTTCGAAAAAGAAGAAGAAAAAATCTAAGAAGCCCGTGAAGCCTGGCGGCAAACGCACGGACTTACAAAAGCAAATTGACGCGCTGGATGAATACAACCAAAAGGCACGGTCTCCCATTACGCTCCAAGAGTTTCTCAATCACGTTTTTCAAGAAGAAGATGAGGGAGAAAGTTCATCAGATGAATCCGAGGAATATGTGGCGAGTTGTCATATGATTTCCCATTCGATCACGAACGATGAGGAGACTCCTTGCACCGAAAAGCTGGGGGTAGATTCTGAACCAAAAGTTCTGGGGCTATCAGATGAAGTAAT
Organism: Agapanthus africanus; assembly: GCA_030015575.1. Taxonomy (NCBI): domain Eukaryota; kingdom Viridiplantae; phylum Streptophyta; class Magnoliopsida; order Asparagales; family Amaryllidaceae; genus Agapanthus; species Agapanthus africanus. Next base: position 745,055,597 of record CM057341.1, read on the forward strand.
TGACGCATTCCTTAATGAAGCTCGGTTGAAAAGTAAAGCTGATCGGGAGCGCGAGGCGGCTATATTTGAAAGGGTCAAGCGCCAGCGACTTGATGAAGGAGCTGAGACGATCCCGGTGGAGCTAAACACCTCCGCTACCGACAAAAGCCAATTCAAGATGAGAAAGAAGTTTGCTAAGGCCATATCAATGGGCATGAAGCTACCATTCTCCGAAGAAGAAATTACCGGTGAAGCGAAAATGCACCCGTCTTATTGCTTATATCATCAGAAGGTTTCGCACCCCACTCAGGAGTGCAAAGCTTTCGATAGGTGGTGGCAAGGATACGTTGCTCATCGACAACGCTTTAAGCGGGAAAATCGTAAAACCCGTCGAGAGCAAAGAAATACGACCGAAGGGATTAAAAGAACTGCTGGCGATTGTTGCATGGTTAACACCGGTGGATCACAAGTGCCTACATTCGGGAGTGATTCTGATGAAGAACTAGAACTTGCCCCTCTCTTTAAAGAGTCCGCCTCGAGAAAAGAAGAAGAACCGAAGGTTTGCAAAAATATCCGGCTGCGGAATCGGACGCTGCCTGAAAAGAACCTCGGACCCTTAAACAGGAAAGATAAAGGGAAAGAAAAGGTCTCTGAAGATATCGTTTTAGATGACCAAGTGGTGGAAGAGCTAGTTGCCAAAGACCCACCAAAGAAGAATAAGGTGGATTACAACGTCTTAGCACATCTGAGGAAGCTGCCCTCACAGCTCAGCATTCTTGACGCCCTTTTGCTATCAAAAGAGGCGAGAGATTCGTTGATTAAGGCGCTCCAAGACCCGGAACAATTCCAAGCATGCCTGGCCGAGGAAAAGATGAAGGATGAATTGGAGGAAGTGCACACGGGTGATGTTACTTTTGGCGATGAAGACCTTCTACTTAGGACGTGCGAACACAATCGCCCTCTCTATGTCTCGGGATACTGCCATGATATAAAGATAGGAAAAATCCTGATCGACAACGGATCGTCTGTTAACCTACTCAACGTGCGGGTGTTGAAGGAAATCTGCATGAGCGTCCAGCACCTTGCTCGGGACAAGATCACCATTTCCGGGTTCGACTCCCAATCATCAAAGACTCTTGGATCTGTGATACTGACGCTACGCTTCGGGCTACTCGTCACGGACATTAAGTTCCACATCATAGACGCCAAGACATGCTACAACGCTTTGCTCGGCCGACCATGGTTACACGAGTACAACATCATCCCTTCTACACAACATCAGTGTATGAAGTATTTTAAGGATGGTTTCGAGTATACCGTGACGGGAGAACTGAACCCTTTCTCTGTGAACGAGGTCCGCAAATATGAAGACGCCAAATACATTTTACCGAATTTCGAAGACACAGAGAAGTGTCACAAGCCGGAGAACAAAGCTAACGCCACCATCCCTGTCTTCGGCAGTGATACTGAGGAGGAAGAGGAGATAGTTTATTCGGGTCCGCCCCAACACAACAAGCGGGACCATCGACTCCTACATTGCTCTTTGGTAGCGACTCGGAAGATGAGATCCGTGTTGTATTCTCTGCTCGACCTTCAATACAAACGTCCGCTGACGAAGAGCAAAGTCTACAAGTCGCCCTAGTGCCGCTTAAACACCATAAAGAACTGGATGCACTTGATATCTACAGTGTAGAAGAGTTGCGGACATTCTATATCCCTCCCAGGCGAGAGAGCGAGAAAGCAATTCTATTTTACCGCTCTGAAGAAACCAAGGTAGAAAAAGAAATCTGGCATGGCGCGGATTCTACGCTCGACAGGCTTCAGCCTATCCGTCTCCCCAGATATTATACGGAAGGTTTGAAAAAGCTGCTGAAATGCCAGGGGATATCCTTCAAACATACCGTTAGAAAGGCTAAATTCTATGACAGGGTCTGGAACGTTCCCGGGACTCAACGCAAACTGCCTAACGGGAGAATGGAAACAAAAGGGCTTGGATACATCCGGTCAAAGAAACGAGAGTTACTACCCGGCTGTTACGTCGTGTATGACCTTGATGAAGAAGCGGATGCTCAATGGGAGGACGCTAATCCTAAGTCAGTGAAAGTTCCAGATGCAAATGAGCCCAGTCCGTCGTTCGAGGAACAAATGGACAAACTTATAAAGAAAGCTGGTCAAAAAGTCCAAGATGATCACAACCGTGAGACGGCCATCTACGAGAAAGCCAAGACGCAACGCCTTCTCCAACATGCCATAAAGGATGAAAATGCCGCTCCTTGTCAACCTGTTATAAAGAAGGCTCGGCGCAAAAGCAGAAATAAGTTGAAAGCCCAAAAAGGCGCTCAACAACAACAAAGCAGGGCTAAGAAGCCACGTAGACAGGAGTTGAGCGTTATTGATCTATCCCTCATGAAGAAAATGGGTCGAGCGTACTCGTTTCCTCAGGACAAGACGAAGAAGATACTTGATCTTGCTCTAAAGCATCAATTGCTAACATTGCCGGAATCCAAGCACCCCGAGCAAGCAAGCGAAGTCTCTGGCCCAAACTATTGCTCTTACCATCGAGTAATAGGGCACCCGCTCGAAGACTGCTTCACCTTTAAGAATTGGGTCGAAGATCAGTACCAGCTCGGCAAGTTCGCTCTGTCTGACAACTGGAAGGTAACGCCGCCACAGAAGCACGAGCCCAAGGCCACGAAAGAAGAACGGGTTCCACATTGGGATTGGAAGCGAATTCGCACCTGTCACATGATTACAATATTAAAAAAAGAGCCCGAGGACATAGATGAGCTCCCTTGGTGCTTCGAAAACAGCAGCGACGAGATAATCTCAGAATTCCCACCAGCGCCAAAAGAGCTGGAAGATGGAATCCACACCACTGCAGATAACCTCAAGAAGATTGAGTTGGGGACGGCAAACGATCCACGACCGACATTCATCAGCGAGTTACTATCTGAAGAAAGGGTAGCTGCGTTAAAGGATGTGCTTTTGCAGCATAGAGATTGTTTCGCGTGGAACTATTCCGAAATGCCGGGACTAGATCCAGAAATTGCTGTACACAAATTGGCGATATCCCCGAACATCAAGACAGTCAAACAGGCGCCGAGAAGAATGTGACTCGAGCTTGAGATGAGCATCAATGCCGAGGTCAAAAAGTTAATCGACTCTGGCTTCATCCAGGAAGTTCAATACCCTGAATGGATCGCCAACATCATCCCGGTGATGAAGAAAAATGGACGCGCATATGCGTGGACTTTCGGGATCTCAATAAAGCTTGCCCGAAGGATGATTTTCCAGTGCCAGTCACCGAACTGATGATAGACAATACATCCACTCATAAGGTTTTCTCCTTCATGGATGGCTCATCAGGGTATAATCAGATAAAGATGCATCCCGAAGACCAGAAGCACACCGCCTTCAGGACCCCTCTAGGTATATTCTGTTATAAAGTGATGCCCTTCGGTTTAAAGAATGCCGGTGCCACTTATCAAAGGGCCATAACGAAGATCTTCGATGACCTTATACACGAAATCGTCGAATGCTATATCGACGACCTCGTTGTTAAAAGCAAATCATATGAGGAACATCTCGAGCATCTGAAGACCGTATTTCAACGCCTTCGGCAATACAACTTGAAAATGAACCCGCTCAAGTGTGCATTCGGAGTTTCCTCAGGCAAATTCCTGGGATTCATTGTTCGACACCGAGGTATTGAAATAGATCCGTCAAAGATCAAAGCGATCATGGAAATGCCTCCGCCGAGAACTCTCAAACAGTTGCGGTCTCTCCAAGGGAAGCTCGCATACATACGGCGATTTATAGCCAATCTTTCAGGCAAGTACCGTCCCTACAGCCACCTGATGAAGAAGGGGACCCCGTTTGTCTGGGACCAAAAATGCCAAAGCGCACTAGACGAGATCAAGCAATACCTGCAGAACCGCCGGTGTTAGCTGCTCCAGTTAAGGGAAAGCCTCTCATTCTCTACACGACCGCCCTCGAAGGTTCCTTAGGCGCATTATGGGCACAAGAGAACGGTCAAGGGAAAGAGAGAGCACTCTACTACTTAAGTCGAGTTCTGCTGGGAGCAGAAAGCAACTACTCCCCCATTGAAAAACACTACCTGGCGTTGATCTTTGCGATAACAAAGCTCAGGCACTATGCGTTGGCGCATGAAGTCCGTCTTATTTCAAAGGTGGACCCCCTTAAATACTTAATGTCAAAGGCTATATTGACGGGACGACTCGCTAAATGGGCCCTGCTCTAGATGGAGTTCTCGATAATGTATCAACCTCTCAAGGCAGTTGTTAGTTATATGTATGCCCTAGAGGCCATTACTATACATAGGATGTATATTGTAGTGGATGCTGGGACATATATAGGGAGGACTTTCTTGCTCGACATGATAGTATGCTATCTGGTTACTCTTTACCTTAACGTGTACATTGATTGTCTCTCTGTTACATGTTGGTAAAGCCCTTAGGATGTGTACTTGACTACCTGGACTATGATGCGGATCATACTAGTGGGGACATGGTAGTCCATAAGTACATCCTTCAAAGTCCCTAGTCGTGGGTATATCGAAACGGGGCATCGATATACCAGAGTAGACTAGCGTATACCTTCTCGACCCATACAGATGGGCGATGGATGATCCCATATCCATTGGTGTTTGACATCAGAGATGATATACGGGTGCTCAGTAGAGACTGGGTACACTGGACGGACTCGCCGAGAACTCCCAGATGGTATTATACCTCACATCAGATGGCAGTTCTCTGGTGACACTGGTACAGGTTAGTCTGTAGACCCGAGATCGTCATAGAGCCTTGTGTGGTTCCCACTGTGCTTTGATTTCCACCTTACCACGTCCAAGAGGGCGTGCAAAACGGTGGTTTTTAGGTACAGTCCCGAGTCACATGGAGGCAATGAGCGATAGGAGGGGATTCGTCTCTCCCGGTATAGGGGGTTGATGTTGCGCTGTGTTCGATTGGCTATAACAGGAAATCCCTGGCCAGGGTTGCTGAGATTTACTGGTAAGTGTTACCAGTAGTTTCTTGAATTGTTATAGACCTCATATCGACACGACTTATCGAGCTATTGGGGTCTGACGTTAACCACCCCTAGGCGAGATATGCGACATATCAGACGATCAGACCGGACTGTACGGTAGTGTTACTGGTTGGATTCACTGGAGTGTGAGCGGGCTTGCTCGTCGATCTTCTGATCGCTCAATACCCGGGTGGCCGTTACGTTTAGCAGACCGCTTGCGGCTTGTGGGTGTTTGATATGATCATCACCTGCTGCCCGGCGTATTGACGAGTCTTTAGAGTCCTACACAGAGGTTTCCTGGCTCAAGCGAAACGAAATAGGAGCGCATATGAGATATGTGCGGGACCGAGAATAATGCGTGTATGTGATACCGTATTCTATTCTCGCGATGAATGTATCGAATGGTTATATGCGATATAACCTAGTTATCGAATCGAGGGTTGATTCGATAAGCCGATACATTGGATATTAGTCGGTTATATGTGATATGACCGGATCGTTAAATCAAGTGTTGATTTAATGATTTAATGTATAATTATATATTTGATATATTACTTTGCATTAACTAGTATCGGTTCACTTTAAATGGATATTCTCACTCGGGTGTGCACATTGTATATGTGATATACTTTTGTGCACTTGATTGTATCATGTTTGATGATGCAAGATTACTAGGTTTTGTGTAAAGAGTTAAACCTTGGTTAAGTGAATGGTTAGGGTTTTATTTCTTATTCATTTATTTGTTTATTTTTTCATTTTTGGCAAAAGGAAAATGGTGGCTAATTTGGATATATGTTGAAGCTTCATGAAGCTTTGACTTAGTCACCATTTTTGTCTTCATACCTAACCTAACCATTCACTTAACTTGAGTTTAGTCTCTACACATAACCATGGTTGGATTATGATAAGTTTTGATTTTCTTTTCTATTTTAAATTAACTTATCATATTCATTTCTTTTTTCTTCTTCTTCTTCATCACATGAAGAAGCTTGCTTCATCAATGGTGATTGATGAAAACAAGTGAGAAATCCAATTCTAAAGTCTACCCACTTCCTATTTCTTCATCCTCTACCTCTTGCCAAGTAGTAGAGTGTGTTTCCTTCACAAGTTTTCTTGACTTGGTGAAGTTGGAGCTTGATCTAGCGATGCTTCGACGTAGATCATCTTCGGCATGGACATCGACGACCTAGCTCGCCTATTCTCCGATGAAGCCGATGCTAGAGCCCGGAATTTGTTTTGGACAGCAAGAGGACTTCATTGCGAAGCTATGGAGGTGGAGCACCGGATCTACAAAGGTTGTATTTCCGTATTCTCTTAGTAAAGTAGTTTACTAGTTGCTTTTTCGCCTAGATTTCTAGTTAACGATCTTGTTAGGGTTTCTCGGCACCGTTAAAATTTGAAATTGGCATGGTTGATGCCTTGTGAGACCTCTTGAGAGTGCCTAGGAACCCTACAGCAGTGAAAGGCCAGGCCATCGCCGACTTCCTCGCTGAGCATCCGATACCCGCCGATTCTCCTCTAAATTGCGATCTTCCAGATGAACATGCATTTGATGCAATCGACGGTGATAATACCCGATGGGAGCTTTATTTCGACGGAGCATCTTCCGTGAAGAAGCACAAACAAAGTACCCCTATAATCAAATCGGGCGTAGGGCTCATCTTTGTGACACCACAAGGAGGGATAATGCGCTTTGCTTTCTCCCTAACAGAGCCGAGAACAAATAATGAAGCCGAATACGAAGCTCTAATAGCAGGCCTCGAGATCGCCATCGACATGGGAATTGAAAATCTCCTCATATATGGAGATTCCCAACTGGTCGTTAGTCAAGTAAACGGCGACTACCAGACATGCAAACCGGAGTTGGTAAAGTACGGCGAAAAAGTGCAACAACTATTGACACAAATTCCCTCCTATACTTTGGGGAACATACCGCGCGCGGAAAACAGCAAAGCAGACGCGTTGGCCAAACTTGCTAAAGAACTGGCTGACGAGAATCTCGATGACGTTAGAATCGTGGTACAAAGCCGTCGGGTGCTTGCCCCAACAGAAATATCTCCGGAATCATCCGAAGAAAAAGGAGCGAGCGAGCAGACGACCCTGCAAGTAAAAGATTAGGAAAATACCGAGGATTGGAGGGAAGTCTTCATAGATTACTTCAAGTCCCACCAAATGCCTGAAGAAGCGTCCACAAGACACCAGCTCATGAAACGAGCTCTGTCTTTCGCCTTCGTCAACGATACTCTGTAAAAGAGGTCATTTGATTCTCTGTGGCTGAGATGCTTAGGACCTGACGAAGCGAAAAGGGTCGTCCAGGAAGTTCACGACGGACTCTGCGTTTCTCACCAAGCAGGCCCAAAGATGAAGTTGAAGATCAAACGGATGGGCTACTATTGGCCCACGATGATCCAGGACTGTCTCGAATATGCGGAGCAATGCCACTCATGCCAAATTCATGGGGACTTCATCCATCAGCATCCGAATCCACTACATCCAACGGTGGCTAGCTGGCCATTCGAAATGTGGGGGACTGATATAGTCAGCCCCATCGAACCAGCATCGTCTAGAGGACATCGTTTCATCCTAGCGACGACTGACTACTTCTCTAAGTGGGCAGAAGCGGTACCGCTGAGGGAAGTAAAGACGGAGAATATCCTCCACTTCTTCAAGACGCACGTCATATATCGGTTTGGAACTCCGCGACGGATCATCTCCGATAACGGGCCAGCTTACAAAAACCACAAGATCAGTCGCTTTGCGCAACAGCATAATATAGACTGGAGATATTCCTCGGTTTATAATCCGCGAGCTAACGGTCTAGCTGAGGCCTTCAACAAGACCTTGACAAAGATCATGAAGAAAACAGTGTCACGAAATAAAAAGGACTGGCACGAAAGGATGCAAGAGGCTCTCTGGGCATATCGAACCACGTTCAAGACAGCCACTAACACAACGCCATATGCGTTGGTATTCGGTACAGAAGCAGTACTCCCCCTCGAGATAGAGTTACCCTCTCTACGAGTGGCAGTCCACTACGAGCTAACGGACGAAGAAAATGCTCACCTTCGGCTTGAGGAGCTTGACGCCCTTGATGAAACCCGGCTCATAGCACAGCAAAATTTGGAAGCTTATAAAGCAAACATGACGCGCTCATATGAAAGATTGACCCGACCGAGGACATTCCGCCAAGGCGAACTCGTGCTAGTGGTCAAAATGCCTATGATCCCCAATCGCGCCAAACGGGGAAAATTCGAGCCAAACTATGAAGGCCCGTACATCATAGATAAGGTCTACCAGGGCGGGGCCTATCTACTCATGGATATGCACGGTGAAAGGCCTTTCAGGCCGATAAACGGTCGCTTCCTAAAGAAATACTACGCTTAATGAGCCACAGCCTAGGTCAATGATAGATGACGACGACTACGTCCGCTCACTATCTTCCTAAGCTCAAGCTTTATAAGCAGTAGCCAGCTTCTCAACGCCGGACCGAAATGTCCTTAAACTAATAGCAGACCGAAACGTCTTAAAACTACTACCGCAGCATCTTTAGGCCGACAAAATATATAAAAAAAATATAAAAATAAAAAGAATAAAAAAAAACGGTATGTCCATAAGCAAAAAGGGCATGGATGAAAACCCGAAAGGGCTCCGTGAGTAAAAACAGCAGGGCTACCGGCGAGTGTTCATGAAAACCCGAAAGGGCGCGGCCTCGTTAAAATATATATATATATATATATATATATATATATATATAATATAAAAAAATAAAAAAAATAAAAAAATAAAAAATAATGGTATGTCCATAAGCAAAAAGGGCACGGATGAAAACCCGAAAGGGCTCCGTGAGTAAAAACAGCAGGGCTACCGGCGAGTGTTCGTGAAAACCCAAAAGGGCGCGGCCTCATAAAAAAAATTAATAATATAAAAAAAAGAGAGAATAAAAAAAAACGATATGTCCATAAGAAAAATGGGCACGGATGAAAACCCGAAAGGGCTCCGTGAGTAAAAACAGCAGGGCTACCGGCGAGTGTTTGTGAAAACCTGAAAGGGCGCAACCTCGTTAAAGGACACTTATAGGGTCCTCTCGACCTTGTAAGGAGAAACCACCTGTGTAAGATCCTTACGACTCACAAAGGAGCAACACGCTTAGGGATCCCCACGATTCCTAAGGAGAAAATACACTTGCGAGATCCTCACGACTCGTAAGGAGAACTCTCTTACGGGACCCTCACGGCTCATAGGATTTGAAAGTCTTAAGTTACAGAGACCTAAACCTGTGCTTAAGCAAACCCCCACAAACTTCCAATATTGCCCTACAAGTGGTTCAATACTGACCCTTGTATACAATCCACGGGCGCGAATAAACATTTCCCTAACTAAGTCTCATCCGTGACTGGGGATATGTTCGTATGGTGAGCGACCCTTGTAAGTCCTCTCGATTTACAAGGAGAAAACCCTCCTGTAGGATCCTTACGACTTACAGAGGAACATGCACTTAAGAATCCTCACGATTCCTAAGGAGAAAATACGCCTACAAGATCCTCACGACTTGTAGGGAGAAATACCTTTATGAGACCCTTACGGCTCATGAAGTTAAAAGCCTTAGTCGACAGCGCCTTAACCCTGTTCGCTAAGCCACCTTTGTTCGACATCGACGGAGGCAAATGATGATTCGCTCCTGGCAATATCCCAGTTGTAGCGGTGCTGATGCCGAAATCGGTGTCTAATTCCAGGTTTACGGCGGAAAGCCAGTAGGCCACACATGCATACGGAATAGCCGAAATGATTGGGCAACTTGCAATAAAAAGCAGCAAGTAAAAATGTATGCATGCAAAATAGCCGAAATGATTGGGCAACTCGCAATAAAAAGCAGCGAGTAAAAATAAAATAAATAGCCGAAATGATTGGGCAACCGACCTTCACGATATAAAAGCTAAAATGATAGAGCATCGCGGAGATAAAACAAAAAAAATGATGATAAAACTTTGGCCCTACAGTTAAGATCACATCGATCCCTGTATACAATCCAAGGGCGTAAACAAAGAGGGAACCATACTTTCCCAACGGGATCCGCCAGAAGACGAAGCCAAATCTCGACGGTTCAGTCCAATTCTGAAGAAACCAGTGTCTTCAGGAAACTCCTCGACTCACGGATACAAACACTCCTTGACGAGAGCCTCCTGATCCGCGTCGACTCGCAGAACCACCAGTGCCTCCGTGGGAAATCCTCGACTCGTTTCAAACCCCAAGGAAACAAATAATCCTTGGTGCTTGGGAAACAAATAATCCCTAGCAAACTCCTCGACTCACGGATACAAACACTCCTTGACGAGAGCCTCCTGATCCGCGTCGACTCGCAGAGCCACCAGTGCCTCCGTGGGAAATCTTCGACTCGTTTCAAACCCCAAGGAAACAAATAATCCTTGGTGCTTGGGAAACAAATAATCCCTAGCAAACTCCTCGACTCACGGATACAAACACTCCTTGACGAGAGCCTCCTGATCCGCGTCGACTCGCAGAGCTACCAGTGCCTCCGTGGGAAATCCTCGACTCGTTTCAAACCCCAAGGAAAAAAATAATCCTTGGCGCTTGGGAAACAAATAATCCCTAGAAAACTCCTCGACTCACGGATACAAACACTCCTTGACGAGAGCCTCCTGATCCGCGTCGACTCGCAGAGCCACCAGTGCCTCCGTGGGAAATTCTCGACTCGTTTCAAACCCCAAGGAAACAAATAATCCTTGGCGCTTGGGAAACAAATAATCCCTAGCAAACTCCTCGACTCACGGATACAAACACTCCTTGACGAGAGCCTCCTGATCCGCGTCGGCTCGCAGAGCCACCAGTGCCTCCGTGGGAAATTCTCGACTCGTTTCAAACCCCAAGGAAACAAATAATCCTTGGCGCTTGGGAAATAAATAATCCCTAGCAAATTCCTCGACTCACGGATACAAACACTCCTTGACGAGAGCTTCCTGATCCGCGTCGACTCGCAGAGCCACCAGTGCCTCCGTGGGAAATCCTTGACTCGTTTCAAACCCCAAGGAAACAAATAATCCTTGGTGCTTGGGAAACAAATAATCCTTAGCAAACTCCTCGACTCACGGATACAAACACTCCTTGACGAGAGCCTCCTGATCCGCGTCGACTCGCAGAGCCACCAGTGCCTTCGTGGGAAATCTTCGACTCGTTTCAAACCCCAAGCAAACAAATAATCTTTGGTGCTTGGGAAACAAATAATCCCTAGCAAACTCCTCGACTCACGGATACAAACACTCCTTGACGAGAGCCTCCTGATCCGCGTCGACTCGCAGAGCCACCAGTGCATCCGTGGGAAATCCTCGACTCGTTTCAAACCCTAAGGAAACAAATAATCCTTGGCGCTTGGGAAACAAATAATCCCTAGCAAATTCCTCGACTCACAGATACAAACACTCCTTGATGAGAGCCTCCTGATCCGCGTCGACTCGCAGAGCCACCAGTGCCTCCGTGGGAAATCCTCGACTCATTTCAAACCCCAAGGAAATAAATAATCCTTGGCGCTTGGGAAACAAATAATCCCTAGCAAATTCCTCGACTCACGGATACAAACACTCCTTGACGAGAGCCTCCTGATCCGCGTCGACTCGCAGAGCTACCAGTGCCTCCGTGGGAAATCCTCGACTCGTTTCAAACCCCAAGGAAATAAATAATCCTTGGCGCTTGGGAAACAAATAATCCCTAGCAAATTCCTCGACTCACGGATACAAACACTCCTTGACGAGAGCCTCCTGATCCGCGTCGACTCGCAGAGCCACCAGTGCCTCCGTGGGAAATCCTCGACTCGTTTCAAACCTCAAAGAAACAAATAATCCTTGGCGCTTGGGAAAAAAATAATCCCTAGCAAATTCCTCGACTCACGGATACAAACTCTCCTTGACGAGAGCCTCCTGATCCGCGTCGACTCGCAGAGCCACCAGTGCCTCCGTAGGAAATTCTCGACTCGTTTCAAACCCCAAGGAAACAAATAATCCTTGGCGCTTGGGAAACAAATAATCCCTAGCAAATTCCTCGACTCACGGATACAAACACTCCTTGACGAGAGCCTCCTGATCCGCGTCGACTCGCAGAGCCACCAGTGCCTCCGTGGGAAATTCTCGACTCGTTTCAAACCCCAAGGAAACAAATAATCCTTGGTGCTTGGGAAACAAATAATCCCTAGCAAATTCCTCGACTCACGGATACAAACACTCCTTGACGAGAGCCTCCTGATTCGCATCGGCTCGCAGAGAAACCAGCGTCTCCGTGAGAAAATTCCCGATTCGTCTCAACTTGCAAGATGAAGCCTCAGGCAGCAGGGACTAAAAAAAAAAACTTGCTTCCTGAACAATGGGACCCTGCAAGTCAATCCAAAATGGTCTCTTGCATACTATTCACGGGTCTTACTCTCCAAAGTCGAGTTTCGACAAGGAGGGAAACAACCGCTTACGAATCCTCTCGACTCGTAAGAGGGAAAATTCTCTTATAGGATCCTTACGACTTATAAGAGAAAACCACACTTAGGAATCCTCACGATTCCTAAGGAGAAAACCCACCTACGAGATCCTCTCGATCCGTAGGGAGAAGAATCTCTATGAGACCCTCACGGCTTATAGAGTTGAAAAGTCTTAGGCAGCAGATCTGAACCTGCGGCCTAAGCCATCGGTGATTCTTAAGAAAGTCAAGATGCGTGCTCTATTATCTGTTGACCATATTTACTAAGGTGGCGTGCTGATAATAAAAGAAAGAAAAGACGGAGAAAATGACAGAAAGAATATCCGATTTACATTTGATCGAGCATTCGTGACACACTCATTCATGCATGGGCAGAAGACTCAGGACGAGAAATAAGACAAGCTGAAATAAAAAGTTTCCATTCATATTGCCAAAAATTCTTACAATCATAAAAAGCAATGAACAAAAAAAAATTATTACAATGGAATAACTTCAGATCCAGGGCACGGATTGAGAAAGTCAAAAGTAAGGCCATCTAGAGTTCTTCTGGCCTTTCTGATTATTCTTATGCGCAGCCTCTCGCGCTCCTGTGTGTCAAGATCCTCGGCAAGCCCTCCCGGCCTTCGATAAGCAGCAACTATCGTCGTCTGCTGGAAGATTTGATGTAGGATGTCAATGAGGCTGTCCCGCCGTTTTTTCGAGATCAGCCCCGTCAGGTACACTGAATGCTCCTTGTCTTCGGCATCATCCAGCGCATTGAGCGGTAGGGCCTCGTGAAGACCCAGAAGTGCTCTCCATATTGCTCCCAGCACGACTTTCAGGAGAGCCGAACGACGAGGAAGCAGCCAACCACCGCTTGCGTTTAGACAACCCATGACCTCTGCACATTGAGCGTCTGTAAACTCCTGGTTTTGTTGACGACCCTGTGCGCGAATATCGTCATAGGTAATGAACTCGTGCAAACTGTATAGACGCACCGCCATTATGCCTGGAGGAAATACCACAGGAAGATTAGCGATAGAAGAAAAAATAATATACACAGAGGGCTAAATTCCTCGAGAGCAAAGCTCTGTTTAAGGATTAGAACCCATGAACAAAAGCTCTGCAGATCTATAAGTTTTTTGAGAGTGAAGCTCTGTTCATGAAACCCCAATGGGGATCTCTTTAGATCAAAAGATCTGGGAGAGCAAAGCTCTTTAGTTGAGATTAATTTAAATTAATTTGATTTACATTAATTTTACCTAAAGTTTCTAACTTTGAAAATGAGCAAAGCACTGCTGGTGAAACCCCAATGGGGATCTCTTTAGATCAAAAGATCTGGGAGAGCAAAGCTCTTTAGTTGAGATTAATTTAAATTAATTTGATTTACATTAATTTTACCTAAAGTTTCTAACTTTGAAAATGAGCAAAGCTCTGCTGGTGAAACCCCGAAGGGATTTTCTTTAGATCATAAAATCTATAAGAGCAAAGCTCTGTTGGTTAAGATTAATTAAATCTAAGAATCAATTTTACCTAAAGTTTACTTTGGAAAGGAGAGCAAAGCTCTGGAGTTCTTGAAGGCAAGAGCAAAGCTCTGAAGTTTTCTGAAAATAAAAAAATCTGAAAGATGATAAGCATCTGTGGGGGACCAAAGGTTCTATTTATAGGCATCAAGTGCTTCTTCAACTTCCAAAAGTTGCCACGGCGGTCGGAATTCCGCCACCGTTGCGCTCACGTTTGGGGCCACGTAAGCGCAACGGTGGGGGGGCATTTGTTTACCCCAATCAGAGCAAAGCTCTGCTTTGAAAATTTAAACTTTGATAAATGAAGCAACGCTTCAAATTCTTTGTGCTGCGTGCAAAGCACCACGTGCCAGGCGCAGATGCATCAGCGCAGTGCCCAAGAAGGCGCGCCCAATCAGAGCAAAGCTCTATTTAAAGGAAGCAACGCTTCAGTTGCGCATGCACTGCGCTGCGCGACACGTGTCAGCTCAGATGCGCTCGCGCAGTTGCGCTGCGCTGTGCGCTGCGCGACACGTGTCAGCGCAGTTGCGCTAGCGCAGTTGCGCTGAGCTTTGCGCTGCGCGACACGTGTCAGCGCAGATGCGCTAGCGCAGTTGCGCTGCGCGACACGTGTCACGCGCTGGGGCATTTGCGCCAAACAGAATTAAGATTTTAAAGAAATCTTTCTGTTCTTGTTAAAACAAGAAGATTTTCTTCTGTAAAATAGAAGCCCTTGGATCAAAGATCCAACGGTGGGGAAAATTCCCCAAATCACTCAGAGAAAGATCTCTTTAACAAATTTAACTAATTTATGGGCACTATAAAAAGGACCTCAGACCTCAATTCAAAGGCATGAACATTTTTTTTGAAAAAATTCAAGAGCTTCAAACAGAGAGAGAATTCTGAGAAAATTTCAAAGAAAAAGGTAAAAAGCTTCACGAGAGAAAAGAAATCTCTTTTAATAAATCATTGATCTAAAAACCAGATCAATGTTCTTCACATAATAAACAGTGCTTTGCACTTCTCATGAACCACTGGTTCTTTAAAAACAAGAAAACAACAAAATAAAAATAGTGCTTTGCACTTTTATGAACCTCTGGTTCTTGAAACAAAAAGAAAAACTTATTTTTCTTTGATCTAAATTAGATCAAGAAATCAAATAGTGCTCTGCACTTCTGTTCTTGAATCTAAAAGATTCTTAGTGCTTTGTACTTCCAAACTGCGCTGTTGCGCTCTTGAGAGAGCGCCACGTGTCAGCTACAGAACAACTTGCGCTACGCGCTCTTGAAATAGAGCTTTGCTCTATGGAATTGGCGCAACTCACCAAAGCGCGCCACGTGTCAGCAGCGCAACAGCGCCGCGCACTGCGCCGTTGCGCTTGCGCTCACCTGAGCATGACACGTGTCCTCACCACAAGCGCTTGCGCTCAGTGATTGGCGCAAAGCACCTGACAAATGCAATGCATTTCATTTCCTGAAGGGCCAGGCCCAATTAAAAGACCTAACAGGCCTAATAAATAAAATGCTATGCATTATTTAAAAGGGCAGAGCCCAATTGAAAAGTCCAATGGACCAAAACAAATGATCTGCATCATAATAAAAAGGGCAGAGCCCAGTCAAAATGGGCATAAATGGCCTGAAGTAATGCTATGCATTATTCTAAAAAGGGGAAAGCCCAGACAAAGGCCAAATGCAAACAAAATGTTGAACATTTTCAACTGGACTTAGCCCAATTATGGCCGTAAGTCCTTAAATTAAATTGAACTGAGCACAAATGCTCTCTCTCAAATCAATTTATATCCGGTTCGAGGGTACATCTCCGAGCTCCTCCGACACCTCTCGTTGTAATCCTTCAACGACGTCAGAGAGGCGACGGGTCCCAACAACCACACATGAATACAGACTGCGGGGTCCTTAAACTCGTGGACCGAAACGTCCTTAAACTAATATCGGACCTAGACGTCCCTAAACTAATATTGGACCGGAACGTCCTTAAACTAATGTTGGACCGGAACGTCCTTAAACTAATGTCGGACCACCACGTCCCTAAACTGGAACATGGACCACCACGTCCCTAAACTGGAATATGGACCACCACGTCCCTAAACTGGAGCATGGACCGCAACGTCCCTAAACTACCTATGGACCACTACGTCCCTAAACTGGAACAATAGAGCCTCCAAATGCTCTTTTGTCGGATCTAAACGATCCCGTTTAAGTTGATCTTAGCCTCCAAACACGGCTAACGTATCCTTAAACATTCAAATGGACTATAAAACTCCAAATCAACCTTGGTTCAAGGGTACATCTCTGAACTCCTCTGACATCTGCCGTTGTAATGCTTCAACGATGTTAGAGAGGTGACGAGTCCCGATGGCCAGATATTAAATGGATTATCACGTTAAGTTGATCTTAGTCTCCAACAAGACTATCGTATCCTTAACGAACGTTTAAGTTGATCTTAGACGCAACGCGACTAATGCATCCTTAAACTAAAAACACCAAACCCAAATCTAAGTAAATACGGATTTGGACTAATCTACGTCCTACGGGCGACGGCATTACTCAGTCTCCGTATACAATCCACGGGCAACCACAAACAAAACAAACACACACGACACGAAGTGAAATTCTGGAGAAGGAGAAAGTTGTTACCGCGATGCGGTAGCGTAATTAACTGCAGAGGCTTGCGCCTGCAGGGAAGAGCGTCCTCACAATCAAAAACCCCTCAAGCGAGGGGGAATCTGACGAAGTCTGCTATATCGGCCGCATCCATCTAAACCTCCGATACACGGTGCCATAAATCAACTTGGCATCTTCGGAGAGGTGGACGGATAAAACCAAATAGCATCTGCCCCGAATCTCAGCGTCAGGACACCGCAGTCTTGTGCGCTGTCTTTCGGAGGGGAACACGGGGCATTTTCATCTTTCGCGGCCTGTTGAAAAAGGCGTTGCGTCTGGCTTTCTCGTAGATGGCCATTTCGTGATTATGGTCGTCTCGAACTTTTTGACCAGCTTCCCTTATAAGCTTGTCCATTTGTTCTTCAAACGACGGACTGGGCATTTTCACGTCGGGGGCTCTTTCTGGTTCAGGGTTAGCATTCTCCCATTGAGCATATCCTTCTTCATCAAAGTCATGTACGACATAGCAATCGCGGAGTAGCTCCCGTTTCTTGGACCGAACATATCCAAGCCCGATCGCTTCCATTCTCCCGTTAGGCAACTTGTGCTGAGTTCCGGGTGTTGGATATATGTATGCCCTAGAGGCCATTATATGATAGTGGATGTGTCTATACATGTATATATATTCAGTATGCATTCTTGCTCGACATGATAGTATGCTATCTGGTTCTTCTTTATCTGACATGTTGATTTGATCATGCTTTTATTCATTCATACATGCTGATAAAGTCCTGAGGATATCGGCTTGACTGCTCTGATTATGATAGAGATCATACTAGTGGGACATCTGTAGTCTATAAGTATATCCTGGAAAGTCCCTAGTCGTAGGTATATCGAGACGGGGCATTGATATACCATAGTAGACTAGCGTATATGATACTAGACCCATACGATGGGCGATGAATGTTCCCACATTCATCGATGTTTGACATCAAGATCATATATGGGTGCTCAGTGGTGACTAGGTACACTGGACGGACTCACCGAGAACTCTTATATGGAATTATATCTATCGTCGGATAGCAGTTCTCAGGTAACACTAGTACAGGTTAGTCTGTAGACCCGATATCGTCATAGAGTCTTGTGTGTTCTCCCACTGTACTTTGATTGCCACCTGTTCATACCAGAATATTGCAATTTATACCGCCCATTCTTATGCTCGTGTGTTTATAGGTAGGTGCTTGTAATCCGTGTTTGTTACATATTTACAGAATACAGGTTTCCAGTACAAATATTGCAAATCAAGACAAAATCTCCACAGTTACACCAAATACAGAACATCTGTCACAGCAGATAAAAGCCGGGTTCCGGTCATCCATATCCGTCCAGTGCCGAGTACCAGTTCCAGAGACAAGACATATGACAGTGGTCATTCATGTCTCGGACATGCACAGAGCACGAGAGGGGCTGCACAAGAATCAATGGGTGCGCGGAGCTCGAGGGAGATAGAAGTCAAAAGTGAAGAAAAGATTGCAATCTTGGACTAAGAATTCTGAAGATATTCTGGAAAGATTATCAGAAAATATATGTACCAGACAACAGGGGACAGCAGACCAGGGACCTACAGAAAAGCCCATGCCCTGAACCCTCTATAGTGCGGCGGATACGCGGCCAATAGGGGGTATTGGCGGCGGATCCGCGGCCTTACTGACTCCTTGTCGTGTCGTTTTTTAGGGGTAGTTTGGGGACTTCATATTGTGGCAGATTCTTGCCCTAGGTCTTCAACCCTCTGCCTATAAATACTCCAGAATTGAGCTAAGCCAAGGGTCCAATTCTAAGTCATTCTTTGTTCTTCTTTCTTTTTAGGATTTAGTCTTTTTCTTCTTCTTCTTCATTCTTTTTCCATGAAAATTGTAGTGAGAGCTTTTTGAGTGGGAGATCAATGAAGATGAGGGCTTTTTGTATCATTCTCTTTTGTTTCTTCTTCCCCTTGAGATTCTTGCTTTCTCTTGATCATTCAACCTCTTCATTGAGCTTGAATGGTTAAGGGTTAGTTATTGATCTCAAGGGTCGTATTTTCTTATGGAATTAGCGCTTCATTTCACATGCGTTCTCTACCCTTCCCTTGATCTTGCAACCTCTTGATTGAGCTTGCAAGTTTAAGGGTTGGCTATTGATCCCATGCTCGTCTTGAGTTCTAGTTTCTAATTCTTTTTATTTGCTTATTTATTACTTGCTTTTTATTCTTTCTTGCTTTTTTTCATTCTTGTCTTTTATTACTTGCAATTTTATTCATGCACTTAATTACTTGTAATCTTTTCTTTTCTTTGTTCTTTTCTTTCTCTCTTTTTTGTTCATATTGTGAATGGTTGTAATTATCGTTGTTAAGAAGAAATACGATTTTGTAAGTTAAGATTTTCTTTTCTCATTTCCTTTTCCCGTTATTTTCCATTGAACTCCGTCCAAACCATACGCAAGCGCTCCGTTAGGCACCCTACCCTAACAAGGTAACGGTGATTCCTAACCGCGACCGGTTGCGTTCGGTTTGGCCGGAGGCGAAAGCAAGAGACAAGAACGGAAGGACAAGGGTAAATAAGCTGGATTCCACGAATACCGCGCTTAAATCCCCTAATCCACGTTGTTGCCGATTGCTCTAGCTTCAATCGGTCAAGACTCGGCTCAAAGGTTTTGAGTACGAATTTGTTTAGCTTACAATCTCGTATCTTTTTCTTAACAACTTTATACTTGCAAATAGTACACATAGGTTAGATTGAACAAACACATACAATTCTTTATTGACTCGTCTAAAACAAGAAAGGACATACAACCATCTCCCTGTGGATCGACCCGTGCTCAACCGGCTAGCTGCATAGCGACACCGTCTTGATTGCGGTTAACTCAAATTCTTTCAATCAAATGGCGCCGGTAGACGGTAGCGTATTTTCTTTCTTGTTATTCGGGTTAATATTCTTTTTGTATATAAAAAAAAAGTCTTTTTGTTGTTTTTGATCATTTTTGTGGGCAAGAGTGCAGATTTTTGCAGATTTGCAAACTGCGATTGTGGGGAGCAAAGTGTACGTTCAAGGCTAAGGTGATTGCAAAGTACAGTGCCAAAGATCCGGGTAGTTTGACCCGCGCAAGCGAACTTTTCAAGCTTACCGGATTTGATTCAACGGGGGTTTCCTAACCCAAAAACTTAACGGTACGTACTTTACTAACACCTTCTTCTCAAATCCGACGCATCCAATATACTATTCTTTGCAGGATTCTTTGCAAGTTCGCTAACAAACGCTAAAAATTGACTAACCCGTATTTGTTGTAGTGCCGCGCTTAAACTAAAAAATGATTTTTTGATTCTTTATAGAATTTTTATTGAATTGCGCATTGCATCAATTAATACGGACTTAAGGGCAAGCGAACCCCACAATATACGGTAAAGGATTTCATCACCTTTTCCGTGGCCCACAAATCACGAACTTGAGCATAACGTTTACCCGCACAAAATTTAAAAGAAACTAGATTTTAAGCCTTAAGGACTTCGCGCTCACTAGGAGAAGTTAACTGTGTTTAGAACCTTGCTTAACGGTATATTGTTTACGGGGTGTCTAGGAAAGTGTTAACGGCGAAACCGCCAAAAGAGAAAGGGTTATTTAATTAAGGAACTTCGCGAAAGCGTTGGAAAACCTCCCCTTATCTCTGCACTTACCTGGCCTCGTGATCAGTGTATCTTGAGCCTGTTTCTCGACACAGTTTTACTTCGACAATCAAGTTCTGGAGCAGGTCTAGTTGACCTAGGTGAACCCTAGAACGATTAGGTGTGTGGTATTTTTGTGTCGTGATTGTTTTTGTCAATATTCTTTTTGTGTGTATATTTCATTCTTCTGTTAATATATAAACTAAAAAAAAAAATTTAAAAAAAAATATCACATTCTTTTTCCCCTCCTTTTCTCTGCCTTTCTTTCTTTCTCTTTTCATATCATGGGTACTCCACCTCGCAAAACTCTTGCCGAACTTTGGTACCCACAACCAGAAATTACTTCTTACGGTTCTTGCTTTGGCCGAACTTCGAACGACCCCTCCATGCCCAAAATTTCTTTGAAAGATCGGATAGACGCGTCTAGGACGAACAACTGGACCCTGCAATCCACTTCATATCAACCATTTCAAACATTCACCATTTCTTGCGTTGATACCCCTTTTGAAAGTCCAGTTGTAGCCACAAGACCTATGTCTCTTGCTGAACGTATTGAACAATCCCGTAGCCGATCTTTCACTCCTGTCACCACTTCAAATTCTTAGGATCAACAATTTCATTCACTTTCTTATCCAAATGTTGATCCTACCCCTGTCCAACCATTCAATTCCTACCAGTCCTACCCTACTTTTTCACCTTCCGTAGACATTGTTTCTGAACCGCCATTTGGGAATTTTCAGTATCCAAACAACTTTGAATCTTTTACTGAAACCCCTTCACAACCAATGTCTAGTCTAGAACAGTCCTTGGAAGACTTTAGGGTAGCGTCAAGCCAACAGATGATGGATTTGAATGCGTCCATGGCCGCCCTCATACAACCTAGTGACCCGGTAGCTAGTTTCCAGCTAGCTCCAAATTTTCCAATGTATGATGAGGCGGTAGGACAGGCTGAGAATTTGAGTGGAGAAAGTGAGCTGTATACCCTTCCAAATCAAACCTACCCGTCCCAAATTGAATCCCACAACTCCTGTTTTGAAAGTCTATCGAGTATCCCACATGATTTATCAATTGAAGATAGAATGATGAATGAGTTGTGCGACTTCGTAGTGTTTGATTTGCCCAATTGTGAAGGGTCCCTTCCAAGTGAAACCATACCTAATCCTTTTGGCCTCTACACCTATATCTTAGAACCAGAATCGATTAATATCCATGCTTTTGATGAGGTGTCAGAGAATTTTGATTTTCACTTGATTGAGGATATTGACGCTGGGGATATTTTGGATGATGAACCCGTAGATTTGGCTGAGTTTGTCTCTTCAAATCATCATCCCGAGTCATTAAATGTTTTTCCCGAACCCCATATGCGTCTGGACTTTGAAGAGAAGAGCATGGATGTGCTAAATTTTGAGGAGAATATTGAGGATAGTTTTGAGGATGAACCAGTTCTAGATGATGAGTCGGATTTTCCAATTCATCCTGTTCCTTTCACTGACTGTGTACACCCTCCAGAACCCTTAACCGATACCCTTCCTCAACCACTTCCCTCCATCCTTTCCATCATTCCGACCTTGCAAGAACCCGTACCATTTTCACTTCCTGTGTCTGGTTTACCGAGTTCGGCGTACCCATGGGTTCTTACGAATCTTGAGGGATTTGACCCAATCTCTCGCCGGGTTAATAGATTAGCACAATCACTGTTTACACATCGCTCATCACAAATTGTGCTAATCTATTCACTCCATTTCCTCCCTCAAGTTCGTATTCCACTTCTTTTTCCCTTCCGCCATTCTTCTTCCTCTCATATACCGAGACCGTATCCCGCTTCTCTCCGCATACGGTCTCGCGTATTCTCCATTTCTTTCCTCTTCACCTTCTTTCACCAGCCACTGCTTTATCACGATAAGATCTTTCAATGGTTGGTACTAACTTTTGGCCTGTGTAAGGCCTTGTATAGCTTGATACTGTTCTTTCCCCCCTAAACCTGAACTTCACCGCTTAAACAGTGGAAACACTGTTCTACTTAAGTTTGGGGGGGAACACTTTTTTTGTATATATTTTTGTTTTCCTTTCTTTTGTATATAATTTTTTTTAGGGAGCACCGACCATTTTGACCCTCTTGGTGTAGCCTGACAGTGAGGGCACTGTCAAGTTTAAGTTTGGGGGTGTGCTCGGTAAGCTTTCTTCCTTCGCATTCATTTGTATATTTTGCATTTGCATACCTTATTAAAAACCCACAAAAATTAAAAAATTTCCAAAAAATATAAAAACTTTGTCGTCAAGTTAGCTAATAGGGTAACTTAGATCTTTATTCCGAAAGTTTAGTTGATATGATAGAAATAACTAAATTATAGGCTTAGGGATTGAAAACCCTAAAAATAACCCTCATTCTGTCTAACTTTGGTAAGTATACGTCCTTACAGTTTTTTTGAGAAATAGGTAATCTTGAGTTCAGTTCTTGAGTTAAGTCAAGATGAAGGGAAAGTATTGATGTTTTACTGAAGGATAAGTCTGAAAAATAGTTTCTTTTCTCGAGTTCAAATTTAGAAAGTATATACCTTACAACTGCACCTACACGTACCTTAAAACTTGGGATAGTAGAGGATACCTAGAAATACTCTTGCCTGAAAGCCTAGTATGAAAGAAAAAACGGTATTTAAAGCTAAACACCAAAAGAGCATATTGAAAAATATATCCGGTCTTGAAAAAAAAGAAAAAATAAAAAGAAAAAGAAAAGAATAAAGTCAAGACCTGGAAACTGCTATTTACGCTTTAATGTTCACACATTCAGTAATCGGTCGTTAGTGCCTCAAGAAGCATTAATAATCACATGAAAGGTGTGTGAGCAAATCCGTCCATCCTTAATGAAAAGAAGTAGTATTAGGTATTAAGGCAAGGGTATTATAGCTTGAATTGAATTCTTGAGTGTAGGGGTGCAAATATACACACACGTAGGGGTATACAATTGATGTTTGGATAAGAGATAGAAATAAAGAATAAGACTTGTGTTTTCTGTAAAGTTGATAAAAATCCCTGATTTGAGGCCGCGCTTTAGAAGGAAAACTCAGGTGAACCGACATCTTTCTAAACTTTTTTTGGAACGTATATGATCTAAGGTTAAACAGATAGGAGGTGTGAAACATAAGGGTTGGATATTTCTAACTTAGGATGATAGAATTTCTAACATAAATACTAAACTGTAGGAGTAGAATCGATGTTAACTTATGACACTAGCTTGACGGGATTTTGTTGGTGTAATCCGCTGAAAACCCTCAGGAGACAACACTCCTCCTACTAGGGACACCTAGAGGTTTAACGGCTTGTTGCACGTGCTCAGTGCAATCGCGTTCCCTGCGAAAGTGCGGTTAGGATTTTATTTTTGTGAATAATTGGTTTTGCTCGGGACGAGCAAAAGTTAAGTTTGGGGTATTTGTTCATACCAGAATATTGCATTTTATACCGCCCATTCTTATGCTCGTGTGTTTATAGGTAGGTGCTTGTAATCCGTGTTTGTTACATATTTACAGAATACAGGTTTCCTGTACAAATATTGCAAATCAAGACAAAATCTCCACAGTTACACCAAATACAGAACATCTGTCACAGCAGATAAAAGCCGGGTTCCGGTCATCCATATCCGTCCAGTGCCGAGTACCAGTTCCAGAGACAAGACATATGACAGTGGTCATTCGTGTCTCGGACATGCACAGAGCACGAGAGGGGCTGCACAAGAATCAATGGGTGCGCGGAGCTCGAGGGAGATAGAAGTCAAAAGTGAAGAAAAAATTGCAATCTTGGACTAAGAATTCTGAAGATATTCTGGAAAGATTATCAGAAAATATATGTACCAGACAACAGGGGACAGCAGACCAGGGACCTACAGAAAAGCCCATGCCCTGAACCCTCTATAGTGCGGCGGATACGCGGCCAATAGGGGGTATTGGCGGCGGATCCGCGGCCTTACTGACTCCTTGTCGTGTCGTTTTTTAGGGGTAGTTTGGGGACTTCATATTGTGGCAGATTCTTGCCCTAGGTCTTCAACCCTCTGCCTATAAATACTCCAGAATTGAGCTAAGCCAAGGGTCCAATTCTAAGTCATTCTTTGTTCTTCTTTCTTTTTAGGATTTAGTCTTTTTCTTCTTCTTCTTCATTCTTTTTCCATGAAAATTGTAGTGAGAGCTTTTTGAGTGGGAGATCAATGAAGATGAGGGCTTTTTGTATCATTCTCTTTTGTTTCTTCTTCCCCTTGAGATTCTTGCTTTCTCTTGATCATTCAACCTCTTCATTGAGCTTGAATGGTTAAGGGTTAGTTATTGATCTCAAGGGTCGTATTTTCTTATGGAATTAGCGCTTCATTTCACATGCGTTCTCTACCCTTCCCTTGATCTTGCAACCTCTTGATTGAGCTTGCAAGTTTAAGGGTTGGCTATTGATCCCATGCTCGTCTTGAGTTCTAGTTTCTAATTCTTTTTATTTGCTTATTTATTACTTGCTTTTTATTCTTTCTTGCTTTTTTTCATTCTTGTCTTTTATTACTTGCAATTTTATTCATGCACTTAATTACTTGTAATCTTTTCTTTTCTTTGTTCTTTTCTTTCTCTCTTTTTTGTTCATATTGTGAATGGTTGTAATTATCGTTGTTAAGAAGAAATACGATTTTGTAAGTTAAGATTTTCTTTTCTCATTTCCTTTTCCCGTTATTTTCCATTGAACTCCGTCCAAACCATACGCAAGCGCTCCGTTAGGCACCCTACCCTAACAAGGTAACGGTGATTCCTAACCGCGACCGGTTGCGTTCGGTTTGGCCGGAGGCGAAAGCAAGAGACAAGAACGGAAGGACAAGGGTAAATAAGCCGGATTCCACGAATACCGCGCTTAAATCCCCTAATCCACGTTGTTGCCGATTGCTCTAGCTTCAATCGGTCAAGACTCGGCTCAAAGGTTTTGAGTACGAATTTGTTTAGCTTACAATCTCGTATCTTTTTCTTAACAACTTTATACTTGCAAATAGTACACATAGGTTAGATTGAACAAACACATACAATTCTTTATTGACTCGTCTAAAACAAGAAAGGACATACAACCATCTCCCTGTGGATCGACCCGTGCTCAACCGGCTAGCTGCATAGCGACACCGTCTTGATTGCGGTTAACTCAAATTCTTTCAATCAAATGGCGCCGGTAGACGGTAGCGTATTTTCTTTCTTGTTATTCGGGTTAATATTCTTTTTGTATATAAAAAAAAAGTCTTTTTGTTGTTTTTGATCATTTTTGTGGGCAAGAGTGCAGATTTTTGCAGATTTGCAAACTGCGATTGTGGGGAGCAAAGTGTACGTTCAAGGCTAAGGTGATTGCAAAGTACAGTGCCAAAGATCCGGGTAGTTTGACCCGCGCAAGCGAACTTTTCAAGCTTACCGGATTTGATTCAACGGGGGTTTCCTAACCCAAAAACTTAACGGTACGTACTTTACTAACACCTTCTTCTCAAATCCGACGCATCCAATATACTATTCTTTGCAGGATTCTTTGCAAGTTCGCTAACAAACGCTAAAAATTGACTAACCCGTATTTGTTGTAGTGCCGCGCTTAAACTAAAAAATGATTTTTTGATTCTTTATAGAATTTTTATTGAATTGCGCATTGCATCAATTAATACGGACTTAAGGGCAAGCGAACCCCACAATATACGGTAAAGGATTTCATCACCTTTTCCGTGGCCCACAAATCACGAACTTGAGCATAACGTTTACCCGCACAAAATTTAAAAGAAACTAGATTTTAAGCCTTAAGGACTTCGCGCTCACTAGGAGAAGTTAACTGTGTTTAGAACCTTGCTTAACGGTATATTGTTTACGGGGTGTCTAGGAAAGTGTTAACGGCGAAACCGCCAAAAGAGAAAGGGTTATTTAATTAAGGAACTTCGCGAAAGCGTTGGAAAACCTTCCCTTATCTCTGCACTTACCTGGCCTCGTGATCAGTGTATCTTGAGCCTGTTTCTCGACACAGTTTTACTTCGACAATCAAGTTCTGGAGCAGGTCTAGTTGACCTAGGTGAACCCTAGAACGATTAGGTGTGTGGTATTTTTGTGTCGTGATTGTTTTTGTCAATATTCTTTTTGTGTGTATATTTCATTCTTCTGTTAATATATAAACTAAAAAAAAAAATTTAAAAAAAAATATCACATTCTTTTTCCCCTCCTTTTCTCTGCCTTTCTTTCTTTCTCTTTTCATATCATGGGTACTCCACCTCGCAAAACTCTTGCCGAACTTTGGTACCCACAACCAGAAATTACTTCTTACGGTTCTTGCTTTGGCCGAACTTCGAACGACCCCTCCATGCCCAAAATTTCTTTGAAAGATCGGATAGACGCGTCTAGGACGAACAACTGGACCCTGCAATCCACTTCATATCAACCATTTCAAACATTCACCATTTCTTGCGTTGATACCCCTTTTGAAAGTCCAGTTGTAGCCACAAGACCTATGTCTCTTGCTGAACGTATTGAACAATCCCGTAGCCGATCTTTCACTCCTGTCACCACTTCAAATTCTTAGGATCAACAATTTCATTCACTTTCTTATCCAAATGTTGATCCTACCCCTGTCCAACCATTCAATTCCTACCAGTCCTACCCTACTTTTTCACCTTCCGTAGACATTGTTTCTGAACCGCCATTTGGGAATTTTCAGTATCCAAACAACTTTGAATCTTTTACTGAAACCCCTTCACAACCAATGTCTAGTCTAGAACAGTCCTTGGAAGACTTTAGGGTAGCGTCAAGCCAACAGATGATGGATTTGAATGCGTCCATGGCCGCCCTCATACAACCTAGTGACCCGGTAGCTAGTTTCCAGCTAGCTCCAAATTTTCCAATGTATGATGAGGCGGTAGGACAGGCTGAGAATTTGAGTGGAGAAAGTGAGCTGTATACCCTTCCAAATCAAACCTACCCGTCCCAAATTGAATCCCACAACTCCTGTTTTGAAAGTCTATCGAGTATCCCACATGATTTATCAATTGAAGATAGAATGATGAATGAGTTGTGCGACTTCGTAGTGTTTGATTTGCCCAATTGTGAAGGGTCCCTTCCAAGTGAAACCATACCTAATCCTTTTGGCCTCTACACCTATATCTTAGAACCAGAATCGATTAATATCCATGCTTTTGATGAGGTGTCAGAGAATTTTGATTTTCACTTGATTGAGGATATTGACGCTGGGGATATTTTGGATGATGAACCCGTAGATTTGGCTGAGTTTGTCTCTTCAAATCATCATCCCGAGTCATTAAATGTTTTTCCCGAACCCCATATGCGTCTGGACTTTGAAGAGAAGAGCATGGATGTGCTAAATTTTGAGGAGAATATTGAGGATAGTTTTGAGGATGAACCAGTTCTAGATGATGAGTCGGATTTTCCAATTCATCCTGTTCCTTTCACTGACTGTGTACACCCTCCAGAACCCTTAACCGATACCCTTCCTCAACCACTTCCCTCCATCCTTTCCATCGTTCCGACCTTGCAAGAACCCGTACCATTTTCACTTCCTGTGTCTGGTTTACCGAGTTCGGCGTACCCATGGGTTCTTACGAATCTTGAGGGATTTGACCCAATCTCTCGCCGGGTTAATAGATTAGCACAATCACTGTTTACATATCGCTCATCACAAATTGTGCTAATCTATTCACTCCATTTCCTCCCTCAAGTTCGTATTCCACTTCTTTTTCCCTTCCGCCATTCTTCTTCCTCTCATATACCGAGACCGTATCCCGCTTCTCTCCGCATACGGTCTCGCGTATTCTCCATTTCTTTCCTCTTCACCTTCTTTCACCAGCCACTGCTTTATCACGATAAGATCTTTCAATGGTTGGTACTAACTTTTGGCCTGTGTAAGGCCTTGTATAGCTTGATACTGTTCTTTCCCCCCTAAACCTGAACTTCACCGCTTAAACAGTGGAAACACTGTTCTACTTAAGTTTGGGGGGGAACACTTTTTTTGTATATATTTTTGTTTTCCTTTCTTTTGTATATAATTTTTTTTAGGGAGCACCGACCATTTTGACCCTCTTGGTGTAGCCTGACAGTGAGGGCACTGTCAAGTTTAAGTTTGGGGGTGTGCTCGGTAAGCTTTCTTCCTTCGCATTCATTTGTATATTTTGCATTTGCATACCTTATTAAAAACCCACAAAAATTAAAAAATTTCCAAAAAATATGAAAACTTTGTCGTCAAGTTAGCTAATAGGGTAACTTAGATCTTTATTCCGAAAGTTTAGTTGATATGATAGAAATAACTAAATTATAGGCTTAGGGATTGAAAACCCTAAAAATAACCCTCATTCTGTCTAACTTTGGTAAGTATACGTCCTTACAGTTTTTTTGAGAAATAGGTAATCTTGAGTTCAGTTCTTGAGTTAAGTCAAGATGAAGGGAAAGTATTGATGTTTTACTGAAGGATAAGTCTGAAAAATAGTTTCTTTTCTCGAGTTCAAATTTAGAAAGTATATACCTTACAACTGCACCTACACGTACCTTAAAACTTGGGATAGTAGAGGATACCTAGAAATACTCTTGCCTGAAAGCCTAGTATGAAAGAAAAAACGGTATTTAAAGCTAAACACCAAAAGAGCATATTGAAAAATATATCCGGTCTTGAAAAAAAAGAAAAAATAAAAAGAAAAAGAAAAGAATAAAGTCAAGACCTGGAAACTGCTATTTACGCTTTAATGTTCACACATTCAGTAATCGGTCGTTAGTGCCTCAAGAAGCATTAATAATCACATGAAAGGTGTGTGAGCAAATCCATCCATCCTTAATGAAAAGAAGTAGTATTAGGTATTAAGGCAAGGGTATTATAGCTTGAATTGAATTCTTGAGTGTAGGGGTGCAAATATACACACACGTAGGGGTATACAATTGATGTTTGGATAAGAGATAGAAATAAAGAATAAGACTTGTGTTTTCTGTAAAGTTGATAAAAATCCCTGATTTGAGGCCGCGCTTTAGAAGGAAAACTCA
The DNA here is from genome assembly GCA_030015575.1 of Agapanthus africanus. Classification (NCBI taxonomy): domain Eukaryota; kingdom Viridiplantae; phylum Streptophyta; class Magnoliopsida; order Asparagales; family Amaryllidaceae; genus Agapanthus; species Agapanthus africanus. The sequence continues at coordinate 745,084,902 of CM057341.1, forward strand.
GGTGAACCGACATCTTTCTAAACTTTTTTTGGAACGTATATGATCTAAGGTTAAACAGATAGGAGGTGTGAAACATAAGGGTTGGATATTTCTAACTTAGGATGATAGAATTTCTAACATAAATACTAAACTGTAGGAGTAGAATCGATGTTAACTTATGACACTAGCTTGACGGGATTTTGTTGGTGTAATCCGCTGAAAACCCTCAGGAGACAACACTCCTCCTACTAGGGACACCTAGAGGTTTAACGGCTTGTTGCACGTGCTCAGTGCAATCGCGTTCCCTGCGAAAGTGCGGTTAGGATTTTATTTTTGTGAATAATTGGTTTTGCTCGGGACGAGCAAAAGTTAAGTTTGGGGTATTTGTTCATACCAGAATATTGCATTTTATACCGCCCATTCTTATGCTCGTGTGTTTATAGGTAGGTGCTTGTAATCCGTGTTTGTTACATATTTACAGAATACAGGTTTCCTGTACAAATATTGCAAATCAAGACAAAATCTCCACAGTTACACCAAATACAGAACATCTGTCACAGCAGATAAAAGCCGGGTTCCGGTCATCCATATCCGTCCAGTGCCGAGTACCAGTTCCAGAGACAAGACATATGACAGTGGTCATTCGTGTCTCGGACATGCACAGAGCACGAGAGGGGCTGCACAAGAATCAATGGGTGCGCGGAGCTCGAGGGAGATAGAAGTCAAAAGTGAAGAAAAAATTGCAATCTTGGACTAAGAATTCTGAAGATATTCTGGAAAGATTATCAGAAAATATATGTACCAGACAACAGGGGACAGCAGACCAGGGACCTACAGAAAAGCCCATGCCCTGAACCCTCTATAGTGCGGCGGATACGCGGCCAATAGGGGGTATTGGCGGCGGATCCGCGGCCTTACTGACTCCTTGTCGTGTCGTTTTTTAGGGGTAGTTTGGGGACTTCATATTGTGGCAGATTCTTGCCCTAGGTCTTCAACCCTCTGCCTATAAATACTCCAGAATTGAGCTAAGCCAAGGGTCCAATTCTAAGTCATTCTTTGTTCTTCTTTCTTTTTAGGATTTAGTCTTTTTCTTCTTCTTCTTCATTCTTTTTCCATGAAAATTGTAGTGAGAGCTTTTTGAGTGGGAGATCAATGAAGATGAGGGCTTTTTGTATCATTCTCTTTTGTTTCTTCTTCCCCTTGAGATTCTTGCTTTCTCTTGATCATTCAACCTCTTCATTGAGCTTGAATGGTTAAGGGTTAGTTATTGATCTCAAGGGTCGTATTTTCTTATGGAATTAGCGCTTCATTTCACATGCGTTCTCTACCCTTCCCTTGATCTTGCAACCTCTTGATTGAGCTTGCAAGTTTAAGGGTTGGCTATTGATCCCATGCTCGTCTTGAGTTCTAGTTTCTAATTCTTTTTATTTGCTTATTTATTACTTGCTTTTTATTCTTTCTTGCTTTTTTTCATTCTTGTCTTTTATTACTTGCAATTTTATTCATGCACTTAATTACTTGTAATCTTTTCTTTTCTTTGTTCTTTTCTTTCTCTCTTTTTTGTTCATATTGTGAATGGTTGTAATTATCGTTGTTAAGAAGAAATACGATTTTGTAAGTTAAGATTTTCTTTTCTCATTTCCTTTTCCCGTTATTTTCCATTGAACTCCGTCCAAACCATACGCAAGCGCTCCGTTAGGCACCCTACCCTAACAAGGTAACGGTGATTCCTAACCGCGACCGGTTGCGTTCGGTTTGGCCGGAGGCGAAAGCAAGAGACAAGAACGGAAGGACAAGGGTAAATAAGCCGGATTCCACGAATACCGCGCTTAAATCCCCTAATCCACGTTGTTGCCGATTGCTCTAGCTTCAATCGGTCAAGACTCGGCTCAAAGGTTTTGAGTACGAATTTGTTTAGCTTACAATCTCGTATCTTTTTCTTAACAACTTTATACTTGCAAATAGTACACATAGGTTAGATTGAACAAACACATACAATTCTTTATTGACTCGTCTAAAACAAGAAAGGACATACAACCATCTCCCTGTGGATCGACCCGTGCTCAACCGGCTAGCTGCATAGCGACACCGTCTTGATTGCGGTTAACTCAAATTCTTTCAATCACCACCCTACCACGGCTCTACTGAGTCGTGCAAACAGGTGGCCGTTGGGTACAGTCCCGAGACACACGAAGGCAATGAGCGATAGGAGGGGTTTTGTCTCTCCCGGTATTGGGAGTTGATGCTGTGCTGTGCCCGACTGGTTATATCAGTGAGTCCCTGGCCAGGGCTGATGAGATTTGCTGATAAGTGTTATCGGTAGTTTCTCGATCTGTTATAGACTATTCACCGGCACGACTTATTGAGTTATTGGGGTCGACGTGACCATCCCTAGGCTCGATATGCAGCATATCTGACGAAGAGACTGGACTGTACGGTAGTGTTGCCGGTTGGCTCGACGGGAGTTGTAGCAGGTTCGCTTGTTTTCTTCTGATCGCTCAATACCCGGGTGGCCGTTACGTTTAGCTGACCGCTTGCGGCTTAGGGGTGCTTGATATGATCATCACCCTCTGCCGGCGTATTGATGAGTCTTAGAGTCCCACACAGGAGTTACCTAGTCCAGGCGAAACGTTGTGGTGCGCGTATGCGATATGCGCATGGACCCGATTAAAATGCGCGTATACCGTACATTGATCGGGCGGCTTGCTTTTCGTAGGGTCATATGTGATATGGCCGGATTGATAAATCAAGTGTTGATTTATCATTTAACCATTAGTTTTCTCACTTAAAACCTTTCTTGAATATGATGGATGTATGCATGCATGTATGTGTTTCTTTCTTTCTTTCTAGTTTCATGCACATATGGATGTGCATACATACATACATACATACACCCATCTATCATGGTTGTTTACACATGAAAATGGTGGCAATATAAGACTCACACCATGGATAAATATATGGATTATTATTTAATTTTATATTTAAAACAAAATAGAAAAGGAAAGGATAATTCTTGAGTTGTTTCTACACTCTTCTTTAACCTAACCATTCTCACCTACCCTTAACCTTGGATTAAACTTTCCTTATATGTTTTAAACCCTAATTAAATAATAACTCAAAGATTTAACCATGGTTTGTAATGAGAAGAAATAAAATATATATATATATATATATATATATATATTTCATTTCTTTTCAATGGTTATCATTTTACTCTTGTTAAAAGAAAGCTACCATCTTCTTCCTCCTTCACCGTTTGCTCTCTAGTTTCTTATAGTGAGTAAAACACACATAAAGAAAGGTTTTTGAAGTGAAAATCTTAACCACAACATCATTCTACACAAGTTTAGCCAACTTGTTTAGAGTGTTCTCTTCGTTTCTCATCTTGATAATCGAAGTTGCGAGCTTGGACGAGGAACTCCGGGTGGATCGTCGTGGACGCGAGAAGACTTCAAGAGGACCTTCTTCCAACACCCAAGAGGCCAAAGAGTCTAGCGAAAGGGAGCTACAAAGGTTGTAGTCTCGAAACCCTAGTTTTTATTGGCTTTAAATTCGAAACCCTAATTTTCTAAGATCGATTCCTTTGTATGCTTATTTAGCACCATAAAAATTTAAATTTTGAGATATGTGATGCTTCAAAACTCTACATAGGGTGCTAGGCAAACCTTTCATTGGTATCAGAGCCGACCTAGAACATTAGGCGACGCTTTTACGAAGTAAAAATCCCGATCGGACAAAAATACGACATTTTATTACCCTCTCTGGACAAATTTTAAAATCTGACATTTTTCAGAATTAAAAATACTTAAAAAATACAGCAGGAAATTGTAAGAATAACAGTGAAATTCGATGACCTAAACAGTATAAACCGCCGCGGAACCGCCGCATTTGCTGGCTTAGGCCGCGGTTCCGCGGCCGTACAGAGGCATCATTTGATAAAATTTCCACTGTAATTCTTATATCTGCTTGTACAGTGTTTTGGGTATGTTTAATCTGAAAATAGTACTGTATTTTCTGGAGATGGTTTTGGACGCGTAGATTTGATCGGAATTTTCATTTCGTTGTTTTTCCGGGTAAATTAGAAAGTATTGAAGTGTTTGAACGAGTATCATTTGCTCACTATTCACGGGGTTTAAATACTTTGGAGATACGTGCAAGTCTTTTTTGTGGTGGACCCTCTAGAAGACAACAAACCTTAACTCGATTATGTGACCGTCTTGAACTGCCCTTTGAACCTTAGGGTTTGGGACAGTACGGCGTGCCACATGTGAGGCGTTGGCTTGACCCTTCTACGGCTGGACCGCTACTACTGTGTCACACTCCGGATTTTTGAACCCTGCTCAAGTGTTGAGCTTTAGTAAATCTTGGGTACTTGATCGTTCGTTCGAAAACTTTAATACTGTCTGTTTATCTGGAATGTGGTACAATATGTGGAATTCATATAGTTTAGGCATAAAATGCGAAGTATGTGATATTTCGCATTTATGATGTCTAAAGAGAATGTGGATTCCAAATATTGTAGTTTTATACTTTCTTTTCTGTGACCGTAAGTGTAGCATGTTCGATATCGCCGGTTTCGTTGCTATATATCAACGACAATTGGGGTATGCATACTTACTTACGTTGATGATATGAGATATTATGTGTTGCTGAGATATGATGTGCAGGATTGTCGTGATTGAATAGCCGGAGGGTTTTATGTGAGATGAGAGTTTTATATTTTCATTCATGTAAATTCAAATGTAATGTAATATTCTTTTATTTGGGGCACTTCCGGATTGAGGTTGTGTCACCAGTGTTGTATATTATTTATTTTTCCGCATTAGGATGGACCCAAGGAGGGGAGCACAGGTGACCGGGTTCTGGGGTTCAGTGGGAGGCCATCTCGGGGAGTCGAGATCGGGTCTCCTAAACTCCAGAATTGGTAGGGTCACTTGCCGCTCTCGTAGGGGTCCAGGGTGTGGGCTTGGCTATTCATCGCGACTGTGGAATCCGTATTTTCTATTCTGGCTAAATACTAAATACGGACGTCCTAGTATATCCCATGTTATATCTATGTTTCTGCTGCCTGTGTTCTGTGATATCTGAGATGAATGAAATATTATATATATGATATATAGTAGACGTTGCTTATGTTTTACACCCGCGCTAGTCCCGTCCCGGTATGCCGTTAGTTAAGTAACCTAACGGTGCATAACAGAACATTACGGCGAATGCGGATGGCATAAGCGTACGTGTTATTTTCGTTTCTTTTCTGTGATTGGCTTAAGGACTTAAATGATGGGATTATATTAATGTGATTAATGTAAAGAAAATAAACCTAAAAAGATGTTGTAGAATCGGATTTGAAAACCACTCGGCTATTTATGAAAAAGCTATAGTTCAAAACTGCGGAGCTTAAGCCACTCCTTTTGAAAACCATTTGATTCTACAACGATATCAAGTTCAAAGCGTTAAAGATTTTCTTAAAAATCATCCGCAACCCTCCATCATTTTAGGAAGTAGAGTACTTAGTATTCGTACTACGTTTGTTGACTATAGTTAAGGCGTAGTGTACGGTAGCTAAGTGATGTCTTCCTACATTGCATATGATGCAGATTAATTAGGACATTCTTATGACTTTGTTGACCTTAGTTAAGGGTCATATGAGTGGGTCTAATTAATCAAGAAATGACGGGTAGAACTTGACTGGTACTTATGATTTGTTGACCATAGTTAAGGTCATAAGTGCTAGAGGTAAAAACCACATCGGGAATTTCAATAGTTGAAATTTGCAATGAGATTGCATACCTTCCATGTGATGGTTGGATCCCGATCCTACTGTGGGCAATAGTTCTCCTAGGAGAGTTTTACAGTTTACAATTAGCTAACTCATTAGGTGTCTAGAAAGGTGTTAACGGGGCTCCGCCTCTGGGAAAATGAGGTTTACTCTAATTAGGTCCGTGCGAAAGCACGGGGAACCTCCCTCAAGTACCGACACTGGCCTGGCTGAACGGTTAGCGAAGTTGTAGACTGTAATTAATCCTGGCTAGTTTTTCTTTTTAAGGTTTGAAAGAAAAACTCGATAAAAGCAGTGGGAAACATCGATTAGACAAGATAATAACCAATCTGATCTATGCAAGAGCTTTCGCTGAGTGTATTCTTTTCTCTCTCTTAATGGCAGATACCCATGACTGGACTTAAGCTTCTACTAGATAAAAACAAACTGAATGGGACCAACTATAAAGACTGGCTGAGGAATCTGAAAATCGCCTTGACTTATGATAAAGTATCATATGTCCTCACGGCTTCAGCCCCGCCCGTCCCAGGTCCAAAATCTTCAGTTGCGGAAATTGAAGTCCGCAAGACATGGGACGCTGACTGTGCCACGGACAAATGCCTCGCGCTTGCATCGATGGACAACACACATCAAAAGCAGCACGAGGACATGGACATTCACGGTATATTGCTTCATACAAAGGAGTTGTATGGAGAGCAATCCCGCGTATTACGATACGAAGCATCAAAAAAATTCTTTCAGATGCGAATGGCCCCTGGCACACCAGTAGGAGACCATGTTCTGAAGATGATAGCTCTTATAGAAGAGCTTGAGGACCTTGGATGGACGATAGACAATGAACAATATATAGATATTATTCTGCAGTCCCTTCCCTCCACCTTTGCTCAGTTCATAGTGAACTTCAACATGCATGGCATGGAGAAGGAACTCCCTTAACTCCTTAATATGTTAAGGAGTGCAGAGAGCACTATGAAGTCAGCAAGAACTCCCGTTATGACTGTTGGACAATCTTCTTCTTCTCGCCCAAAAGCTAAGGCCAAGGGAAAGAAAAAGAAGAAGCCCACCAATCCTAAAGGTGGAGTTAAAAAGGTGAAGGGAAAGGAAAAGTCCAAGGCTGGAGACTCAGGGAAGGGCGAATGTTTTCATTGCCACAAGACAGGACATTGGAAGCGCAACTGCACGGAGTACTTAAGTCTCAAGAAGAAGCATGGGGATGCTTCTGCTTCAGGTGCGTTTGTGACAGAAAACTGTTTTTCAATAAACTCTGCTTCCTGGGTATTAGATACCGGTTCAGGTTCTCACATTTGCAATTCTATGCAGGGGCTGAGAAATAGCTAGGTTTTGAAGACAGGTGATCATACTCTCCGCGTTGGAAATGGTTCCAATGTACATACAGTTGCAGTGGGAGAGTATCACTTGGGGTTGCCATCTGGATGTATTTTGGTTTTGAATCCATGTTATTTTGTACCAAGTATGCTATGTAATATAATATCCGTTTCTTTGTTGGACAAAGAAAGATATAATTTTGTATTGCAGAACAATATTATGAACATTCACCTGAATCAAATGTTGGTTGGGTATGGTACGCTTAATAACGGAATATATGTCCTAAATCAACACACAGTTTTCAGTATACAACACACTAATAAAAGAAAACTTTCAGAATTAAATGAAGCTTTTCTTTGGCACTGTAGACTTGGTCATATTAACGAAACAAGACTAAACAAGTTACACAAAGATGGATATTTAAACTCTTTTGAATATAAATCTTATGCGACTTGCCAGTCTTGTATCAAGGGTAAAATGACCAAAACTTCGTTTACCGGATACGGAGAAAGAGCTACTCAGCTCCTAGGCTTCATACATAGTGATGTATGTGGGCCAATGTCTACACAGGCTAGAGGCGGTTTTTCATACTTCATTACATTCACTGACGATTTCTCAAGATTCGGTCATGTATTTTTATTAAAGCATAAGTCTGAGGCTTTCGAGAAATTCATTGAATATAAACAAGAAGTAGAAAACAAACCGGCTTGAGTATTAAGATGCTTCGATCAGATCGAGGTGGTGAGTATCTCAGTACAGAATTTGCAAACTTCCTAAAAGAGAATAGGATTCTCTCTCAGCTCACTCCTCCTTACACACCACAGCACAACGGTGTGTCAGAACGACGGAATAGGACCCTATTAGATATGGTCCGGTCCATGATGAGTGACGCTGAGTTACCAGTCTCGTTTTGGGGGCATGCATTGGAGACTACAGCGTTTCTGCTAAACAGGGTTCCAACAAAAGCCGTGTCTACCACGCCATATGAGATATGGCATGGGAAGAGACCGTCTCTTAAGAGAATTAAGATTTGGGGTTGCCCGGCCTATGTTAAAAAGCAGAATCCGGACAAACTCGAGACACGGTCGGTCATGTGTAACTTTGTGGGATATCCAAAGAATTCTTATGGATATGTGTTCTACCACAAAGAGGAACAAAAAGTGTTTGTTTCTCAGTATGCCACATTCTTGGAAAAAGAGTTTTTCACAGATAAAGATGATGGCAAAGTGGTAGATCTAGAAGAGGTTCTGGAGACACAAACTACAAATGACGATTTGGTTGAACCGGCTGTTACAACAGAAACTGAAGAACCTCGGCCACTCCGTAGGTCTGGTAGGACTTCTCGCCCACCGGAGAGGTACTACGGTTTCCTCATTGATGGTGACAGAGAAGACTGTATCATGGATGATGATGATCCTACCAGTTTTCAGCAAGCTATCACGAGTAGAGACTCTGTGAAGTGGCTGGATGCCATGAGATCCGAAATGGAGTCTATGTATACCAACAAAGTATGGACTTTGGACGTTGTACCCCCTGGGGTAAAACCTGTGGGGTGCAAATGGATCTTTAAAAGAAAGATTGGTGTAGATGGGCAGGTGGAGACCTATAAGGCAAGACTTGTGGCGAAGGGTTTTCGTCAAAGACCAGGTTTGGACTATGACGAGACTTTTTCTCCCGTAGCCATGCTTAAATCCATTCGGATCCTACTAGCTATTGCTGCTCACTACGACTATGAAATCTGGCAGATGGACGTTAAAACTGCATTTCTAAATGGAAATTTAGAAGAATGCGTTTATATGGATCAGCCAGAGGGATTCATTGACAGTGGTAGCAGCGGGAAAGCATGTAAATTGCTTAAATCCATATATGGGTTAAAGCAGGCATTACGGAGTTGGAACATCTGTTTCGATGATGTCATCAAAGAGTTTGATTTCATCAAAAATCCAGATGAACCTTGTGTTTATAAGAAGGCTGTAGGGAGAGCTGTCACATTCCTCGTATTGTACGTGGACGACATTCTTCTGATAGGAAATGATATTCCTATGCTACAGTCGGTCAAATCTTTCTTATCACTGAGGTTCTCCATGAAGGACCTGGGTGATGCCACATACATTCTGGGCATAAGGATCTATAGGGATAGATCCAAAAGGTTATTGGGATTGTCCCAAACCAGGTACATTGACACCATCCTAAAAAGGTTTAGTATGGAAGACTCCAAGCGGGGTGCCTTACCCGCTTGCCATGGGGTCACTCTCTCCAAGGATTCTTGTCCAAAGACCGATGAAGAGAGAGCTCGCACGAGTGTTATACCCTATGCTTCGGCAGTAGGATCTATAATGTATGCGATGTTATGTACACGCCCAGACGTAGCTTATGCACTTAGTGTTGTAAGCAGGTATCAATCCAACCCAGGGGAGAATCACTGGACAGCTGTGAAGAACATTCTTAAGTACTTACGAAGGACTAAAGAATTGTTCTTGGTGTATGGTAATGGAGATCTCCAAATGGAGGCCTTTACCGATTTGAGCTTCCATAGCGATAAGGACGACAGCAAATCTATCTCTGGGTTTGTATTTACCCTCAATGGAGGGGCGGTGAGTTGGAAGAGTTCCAAACAAGATACCGTTGCAGACTCTACGATGGAAGCTGAGTACATTGCTGCAAATGATGCTGCCAAGGAAGCCGTCTGGATGAAGAAGTTCATCTCGGAGCTAGGAGTAGTTCCAACCATTATTGATCCAATACCTTTGTATTGTGATAATAATGGGGCTATGGCGTTAGCCAAGGAGCCCAGATCCCATCAGCGGTCCAGACACATCCTGAGGCATTTTCATTTGATCCGGAAGATTGTAGATCGCCGCGAGATCGAGATTAGGAGAGTAGACACAAAGAATAACGCCGCGGATCCATTCACCAAGGCCCTCCCTCAGCCGCAGCATGAGCGACTTTTTGAGATGTTGGGTATGAGATACGCCAATAACTGGCCTTAGTGCAAGTGGGAGATTGTTGGATATATGTATGCCCTAGAGGCCATTATATGATAGTGGATGTATCTATACATGTATATATATTCAGTATGCATTCTTGCTCGACATGATAGTATGCTATCTGGTTCTTCTTTATCTGACATGTTGATTTGATCATGCTTTTATTCATTCATACATGCTGATAAAGCCCTGAGGATATCGGCTTGACTGCTCTGATTATGATAGAGATCATACTAGTGGGACATCTGTAGTCTATAAGCATATCCTGGAAAGTCCCTAGTCGTAGGTATATCGAGACGGGGCATTGATATACCAGAGTAGACTAGTGTATATGATACTAGACCCATACGATGGGCGATGAATGTTCCCACATTCATCGATGTTTGACATCAAGATCATATACGGGTGCTCAGTGGTGACTAGGTACACTGGACGAACTCACCGAGAACTCCTATACGGAATTATATCTATCGTCGGATAGCAGTTCTCAGGTGACCCTGGTACAGGTTAGTCTGTAGACCCGAGATCGTCATAGAGTCTTATGTGTTCTCCCACTGTACTTTGATTGCCACCCTACCACGGCTCTACTGAGTCGTGCAAACAGGTGGTCGTTGGGTACAGTCCCGAGACACACGAAGGCAATGAGCGATAGGAGGGGTTTCGTCTCTCCCGGTATTGGGAGTTGATACTGTGCTGTGCCCGACTGGTTATATCAGTAAGTCCCTGGCCAGGGCTGATGAGATTTGCTGATAAGTGTTATCAGTAGTTTCTCGATCTGTTATAGACCATTCACCGGCACGACTTATTGAGTTATTGGGGTCAACGTGACCATCCCTAGGCTCGATATGCAGCATATCTGACGAAGAGACCGGACTGTACAGTAGTGTTGCCGGTTGGCTCGACGGGAGTTGTAGCAGGTTCGCTTGTTTTCTTCTGATCGCTCAATACCCGGGTGGCCGTTACGTTTAGCTGACCGCTTGCGGCTTGGGGGTGCTTGATATGATCATCACCCTCTGCCGGCGTATTGACGAGTCTTAGAGTCCCACACAGGAGTTACCTAGTCCAGGCGAAACGTTGTGGTGCGCGTATGCGATATGCGCATGGACCCGATTAAAATGCGCGTATACCGTACATTGATCGGGCGGCTTGCTTTTGGTAGGGTCATATGTGATATGGCCGGATTGATAAATCAAGTGTTGATTTATCATTTAACCATTAGTTTTCTCACTTAAAACCTTTCTTGAATATGATGGATGTATGCATGCATGTATGTGTTTCTTTCTTTCTAGTTTCATGCACATATGGATGTGCATACATACATACATACATACATACATACACCCATCAATCATGGTTGTTTACACATGGAAATGGTGGCAATATAAGACTCATACCATGGATAAATATATGGATTATTATTTAATTTTATGTTTAAAACAAAATAGAAAAGGAAAGGATAATTCTTGAGTTGTTTCTACACTCTTCTTTAACCTAACCATTCTCACCTACCCTTAACCTTGGATTAAACTTTCCTTATATGTTTTAAACCCTAATTAAATAATAACTCAAAGATTTAACCATGGTTTGTAGTGAGAAGAAATAAAATATATATATATAGATATATTTCATTTCTTTTCAATGGTTATCATTTTACTCTTGTTAAAAGAAAGCTACCATCTTCTTCCTCCTTCACCATTTGCTCTCTAGTTTCTTCTAGTCAGTAAAACACACAAAAAGAAAGGTTTTTGAAGTGAGAATCTTAACCACAACATCATTCTACACAAGTTTAGCCAACTTGTTTAGAGTGTTCTCTTCTTCTCTTCGTTTCTCATCTTGATAATCGAAGTTGCGAGCTTGGACGAGGAACTCCGGGTGGATCGTCGTGGACGCGAGAAGACTTCAAGAGGACCTTCTTCCAACACCCAAGAGGCCAAAGAGTCTAGCGAAAGGGAGCTACAAAGGTTGTAGTCTCGAAACCCTAGTTTTTATTGGCTTTAAATTCGAAATCCTAATTTTCTAGGATCGATTCCTTTGTATGCTTGTTTAGCACCATAAAAATTTAAACTTTGAGACATGTGATCCTTCAAAACTCTACATAGGGTTCTAGGCAAACCTTTCACCGGGAACGTTCCAGATCCTGTCATAGAACTTAGATTTTCGAGCGGTCTGTTTAAAGGGTATCCCTTAGCGCTTCAATAGCCTTTTCAAGCCTTCTGTGTAATATCTAGGCAGACGGATGGGCTGGAGCCTGTCAAGTGTAGAATCCACGTCATGCCAAACTTCTTTCTCCACTCTTGTTTCCGTGGATCGGTAGAATAGGATCGCCTGTTCACCTTTTCGCCTGGGAGGGACGTAAAATGTTTGTAGCTCTTGCACGCTATAAGCTTCAAGTGCGTCGAGATCTTTGTAGTGCTCCCGCGGAATCATGGTAATTTGCAAACTCTGATTATCACGAGCGAATGCTTATATTGGTGGCCGAGCGGAGAATATAGCATGGACCTCATCTTCCGAGTCACTGCTAAAGATCAACATAGGAGCGGACGGTCCTGGTTGGTTATACTGGGGTGGACCGGAGTAAACTATCTCTTCCTCTTCTTCAGTATCACTCCCGAAGACAGGGATGGTGGTGATAGCTTTGTTCTCTGGTTTGTGACATCTCTCCGTGTCCTCAAAATCTGGCAAGAAATATTTTGCATCTTCATACTTGCGGACTTCGTTCACGGAGAACGGGTTCAGTTCTCCTGTTACGGTATACTCGAGACCATCCTTAAAGTATTTCATACACTGATGTTGTGTAGAAGGGATGATGTTGTACTCGTGTAACCAAGGCCGGCCAAGCAAAGCGTTATAGCATGTCTTGGCGTCAATGACATGAAATTTAATATCCGTGACGAGCATCCCGAAGCACAGCGTTAGTAACACAGATCTGAGAGTCCATGACAACTGGGAGTCGAAACCAGAGATGGTGATTTTATCACGAGCGAAATGCTGGACGCTCATGCAGATTTCCTTCAACACTCGTACGTTGAGGAGATTAACGGAAGACCCATTGTCGACCAGGATTTTGCCTATTCTTATATCGTGGTAGTACCCTGAGACATAGAGGGGACGGTTGTGCTCGCACATCCTAAGGAGGAGGTCTTCATCACCGAAGGTGATATCGGCTGTGTGTACTTCCTCCAGCTCGTCCTTCATCTTTTCTTCGGCGAGAAAAGCTTGGAATTGCTCTGGCTCTTGTAGCGCTTTGATCAATGAATCTCTCGCTTCTTTGGATAGTAAAAGGGTGTCGAGAATGCTGAGCTGCGAGGGTAGCTTCCTCAAGTGTGCCAGAACATTGTAGTCCACCTTATTCTTCTTTGGCGGGTCCTTGGCAGTCAGCTCTTTCATGACTTGGTCATCCAGGGCGATGTCCTCAGAGACCTTTTCTTTTCCCTTATCTTTTCTACTCGTGGGTCCGAGATTCTTTTCTGGAAGCGTACGATTGCGCAGCTGAATGTTTTCACAGGCCTTCGGTTCTTTCTCTTTCCCTAAGGTAGATTCTTTAAAGAGAGGGCCTAGAGCCATTTCCTCGTCAGAGTCGCTCCCAAAAGTGAGAACCTGCGATCCTCCGGCGTTGACCTTGCAACAGTTACCAGTAGTTCTTTTATGCTCCTCGGTCACACTTCTTTGCTCCCGATGAGTTTTGCGTTTCATCCGCTTAAAATGTTGCCGGTGAGCAATATACCCTTGCCACCATCTTTTAAAAGTATCGCACTCTTCGGTAGGGTGCGAAATCTTTCGATGATATAAGCAGTAGCTAGGATGTGTTTCTGCTTCACCGGGAGTGTTTCCTTCGGAAGGTGGTAGCTTCATCCCCATTGATATGGCTTTAGCAAACCTTTTCCTCTTCTTGAACTTGTTTTTATTCGCGACGGATGTCCCTTGATTCGGCGGAAGTGTCCCGACTCTTTCGTCCAGTCGCCGACGTTTGGCTTTTTCAAATATGGCCATCTCACGCTCTCGATCAGCTTTACTTTTTAGATGAATTTCATTTAGAAAGTCGTCGATCATTTCGTCTATCGGCCACGGAAGTTCCGGTTCAGGCCCTGCCCCCAGTCTTTCGGTGCAAGGTGCTTCCTCCTCGTCTGTCGACGAGTGAGAGATCACACGGCAACTTGCCACGTAATCTTCAAATTCATCCGACGCGTCTTCTCCATCATCTCCGTCTTCAAGGACGTGGCCAAGGAACTCTTGGAGCGTGATTGGAGTTCGTTCCTTCTGGTTATACTCTTCTAGCGCGTCGATCTGTTTCTGCAGGTCCGTGCGCTTATCGCTAGGCTTCACGGGCTTCTTGGTTTTCTTCTTCTTTTTCGAAGATTTTGACGGTTGGGTATGAACACTTTGGCTATCACCACCAATCTTTGGAGTTGGGCGTGGCTTCAGCATTCCTTCGATGATCTCAGGTTCCAGCGGATTCTTCCACGTGATCGCCGGACATGTCTGGAGATCATTCAACATCCTTTTGGTTTTGGCTGAAAGGGCCACCTCCCATGGAGCTTCTTCAATAAAAGAGCATGTTGCCCCCGGTGTGTCCATCTTCTTAGGAGTATGCGGTTGTGGTGGGATCACTTTCCACTTTTCGGACAGCGCGAACTTTCCCTGTTGGTATTGATCCTCAATCCATCCTTTAAAGACGAAGCAATCTTCGATTGGATGGCTTACCGTTTGGTGGTAAGGGCAATAATTGGGATTATTCACTTCGCTGGGTTGCGGTGGTCGCCTTGGATTTGGCAAATTGATGAGCCTGTTGCGCACCGCCAGCTCGAACAGCCTCTTCGTTTTGTCCCGTGGGAACGAGTAAGGACGTTTCATCTTCTCATTATAATAGCGCCGTCTTTCCTCCAATTGATCCGTTAGTCTTGGAGCACTGGGCTGTTGTTGGGTGTTTGCAACGAAGGTCGCCTTCCCTTTACCCTTTTCGTTCTGCGGTTCCGGTTTCGGAGGAGACGGTCTATGACCCATCTGGTCCATCTGGGCTAACTTGTCGATTAAAGCTTGGAACATGGTCGGTTTGAAGAACATCATGAATTGTGAAATAGTTGCATGAGGGTCTAGGGTGCCCACGAACATGCCCACTGCTGGTGCTTCCTCGATGCGTTGTTCGCATTTTGACCACAGATTTCTCCATCGGATTGCGTATTGAACCCAGGTTTCGCCCGGCTTCACCTTTGCATTGATCAATGCTGTTATCGGGGTGCGTTCACTTGTGCTCGCGAATCGCTGGGTGAACAATAACTCCATTTCTGCGAAAGTTTTGACAGAGTCGTTTGGAAGTTCGGAGTACCACTCGAATGCCGTTTCCGACAAGCTGCCGACGAATTGACGGAGCAAAATCTTATCATCGCCCCGGGTGTTGCCGCACAGAGCTCTGAACTGGACGACGTGCTGGTGGGGATTGCCTGTCCCCTTATATACGTGAAATTTGGGGATTGTGTAGCCCGGCGTGTAGTTTATCTGATCATACCAGCCTGGGTATGGTCGCCCAGTTTTCATGACTTGGCCAGCCGCTTCGTTTGCCTGGTGAACTCTTATTTGCTGAGTAATATAGTCATCCAGGGCAGCTTTGGAAATAGTTTCCTCCTTGGCTGTTGACAGAGCCGGCAGAGGATTCGATGTTTCTCCTCTGTCATCTTCAATTAGCACTGGAGGATCTTCGGCTGGAGGCTCCGGCTGTATCATCATCCCGACCATGTCTTGGAAGAGAAGTGTCATTCGCTTTATGTTAGTCGCTTGCTCTGCGGCTTCTTTGTCCTTCTTTTCGAGGACTCTGCGAAGGAAGTCAGCATCGGTTTCTTGTTCATAATGCTGCTCCGATGATGCCTCCGGGCTTTCTTTTGGTCCGGTGAGTGCGGCCATCGCAGTCAGCATCTCCTGAAGCTTCTGCTGTTGCTGTTCCTGAGCTCTTGTGATGGATCGGGTGAGTGGTCGGTGGCCCGTAGAAGCGTGGCTGTCCTCCTTCCCGGATGCCATGTAAACGGTATGCACCACCATGCCCCCAGACTTAGGGCGTTTGGGCTCAGTGTCTTTGACATTTGTCGCAGGTTGGGGATCTTCTCCGGCCTTCTCTTCTTATGAGCGGTCGAAGTTGAGGGGTCCGTCGCGGTGGGCACCTAGATAGCTTTTCGTGGCTTGGGAAGATGGCTTTCTTCTTGTTGAACCTTCGCCCTTTTTTGTCGGCGAGGGTAATCTTGATCAACCACTGAGTTCCGGACCTGCCGCCAGACTTTGTAGATCTTGGAGGACAGCCGCTGAGGGGAATGTTCTGGCTTTGCTTCCGCAACATTCTCCACCGGAGGAGGGGATCTTTTCAGTACGGCGGTAGGAGAATCCCTACGCACCTTATTTAGCGGCTCAAAGCTGTTCCCAGTTGGAACAACAGCATTAATTTCTGCCGTTGGGGCTGGTGGAGTTATCCTATAGGGGGAGTTACCTCCGGACTTTCTTACCCAGCACCAGTAGCGACGTCGAGCGTGTCGAGCTGATGGAGTTGGCTCGGTGACGGGAATGGCTTCGTCTTGCCCCCTGTTCAGGTGAGGGGCTGTTGCTGGTGTCAGCCTGTTAAAGACTGATGTCCTTTGAGTAGCAGGGTTGGTTACTCTCATCGGAGTAGCGTTTTCTTGAGTTGCAGGCTTCATCATGGGCCCATAGGAACTCTGGCCCAATCTGGCGAAGACTGAAGTGTTGGAGCTGGACGACCCGCCGAGAGGGGCCGCAGTAGCTGTAAGCCGATCAAAGACCGACTTCTTGGGAGCTTCCGGTGTTAGCACAGGAGCGGTGAAGCTCGTTGGCGGGAGCATGGTCCCGAAAAATAACCCTGTGGTGGCTTGAGCGACCTGTTCCACGGGCATCGTGAACAGGGAATCTGCTTGGGGCCCGTAGGTTATGCCCCCAGTTGAGGCAGGACGCGAGTTGCAGCTGCATGTGGAACACTTTGAGCAGGTGAACGCCATTAATTCTTTGCATTCTGCACCAAGCAAAACGCCAAATCTTAGTACCTCAAAACCCAAGGGCAACCATTAGCAAACTGCGATTGGTTCGCGAACACAACACACGAAGTGTGGAGTGGAAAGAGGAAAAGGTCCCACCGGGCATGCCAGAATCTGTTTACCGCCGGAAACCGGGAAGACTGAACGTCTTGCCTGAATCTGGGGGTGGATGCTAATTGGTGCTATCCGTCCACCTCTCCGAAGATGCCAAGTTGA
Organism: Agapanthus africanus; assembly: GCA_030015575.1. Taxonomy (NCBI): domain Eukaryota; kingdom Viridiplantae; phylum Streptophyta; class Magnoliopsida; order Asparagales; family Amaryllidaceae; genus Agapanthus; species Agapanthus africanus. The sequence continues at coordinate 745,102,217 of CM057341.1, forward strand.
TTTATGGCACCGAGTATCGAAGGCTTAAACGGATGCGGCCGATGTAGCAGACTTCGTCAGATTCCCCCTCGTTTGAGGGGTTTTTGATTGTGGGGATGCTCTTCCCTGCAGGCGCAAGCCCCTGCAGTTAATTACACTACCGTATCGCGGTAACAACTTTCTCCTTCTCCATATGGTCACTTCGTGTCGTGGGTGTTTGTTTTGTGTTTGGTTGCCCGTGGATTGTATACGGAGACTAAGTTATGTTGTCGCCCGTAGGGCGTGGACTACTCCAAATCCGTATCTTTCTTAAATTTGGGTTTGGGGGGGTTATTTTTGTAGGGTTTCTAGGCACTCTAATGGAGTCTCACAAGTGATCAAACATGCACAAATCAAATTTTACAAGTGCCTACAAACCCTAATACGGATCGTTAACTAGATAATGAGGCGAAGCAAGCATGTAATCGAATAAAATGCTAAGGGAAAGTGACTACAACCTTTGTAGATCCGGTCCACCACCTCCTAAGCTCCGCGATGATCTCCCTCCGCTGTCCAAATCGAACCCTTGACTCTAGCATTGGCATCATCGAAGAATGGGCGGGCTTAATCGTCGGTTCGATGCCGAAGATGATCTACGTCGAGGCATCACAAGAACAAGCTCCAACTTCACCAACCTTGAAAACTTGTGAAGGAAACACCCTATACAACTTGACAAGAGGTAGAGGATGAAGAAATAGGAAGTGGGTAGACTTTAGATTTGGATTTCTCATTCATTTTGGCTAGTTGCCATTGATGGTGCAAGCTTTCTTCAAGTTGAAGATGAAGAAGAAGATGAAAAAAAATATATGATAAGTGTTATGTAAATGATAAATAAATCAATACTTATCATTTACTAACCCTTGGTTAGTTGTAGAGAATGGACCATAGTTAACTTGAATGGTTAGGGTTAAGGATGAGACAAGAATGGTGACTTAGTCAAAGTTTCAAGAAACTTCAACTACAAACAAATCAATCCACCATTCAATTTTCATTATCATTTTCTTTTTCCAAAATAAAGAAAAAGAATAAATAAATGAATAAGTAAATAAAAAGTAAACCCTAATCATAAACTTAACCATGGTCTAATTCTTTACACTAACCCTAGCTTGCATGTATCATCAAACATGATACAATCATGTGCACAAAATATATCACATATACAATGTGCACAAACCAAGTGAGTAAATCCATTTAAAGTGAACCAATACTAGTTAATGCAAAGTAATATATCAAATATATAATTCTACATTAAATCATTAAATCAACACTTGATTTAACGATCCGGTCATGTCGCATATAACCGGCTAGTATCCAATGTATCGGCTTATCGAGTCAATCCTTGATTCGATAACTAGGTTATATCGCATATAACCATTCGATACATTCATCGCGAGAATAGAATACGGTATCACATACACGCATTATTCTCGGTCCCGCACATATCTCATATGCGCTCCTATTTCGTTTCGCTTGAGCTAGGAAACCTCTGTGTAGGACTCTAAAGACTCGTCAATACGCCGGCAGCAGATGATAATCATATCAAACACCCACAAGCCGCAAGCGGTCTGCTAAACGTAACGGACACCCGGGTATTGAGCGATCAGAAGATCGACGAGCAAGCCCGCTCACACTCCTGTGAATCCAATCAGTAACACTTACCGTATAGTCCGGTCTGTTCGTCTGATATGTCGCATATCTCGCCTAGGGGTGGTAAACGTCAGACCCCAGTAGCTCGATAAGTCATGCCGACGTAGGGTCCATAACTATCGTGAAACTACTGATAACTCTTACCAGTATATCACTGCAACCCTGGCCAGGGATTTCCTGTTATGGCCAGTCGTGCATTGCGCAACATCAACCCCCAATACCGGGAGAGACGAATCCCCTCCTATCGCTCATTGCCTCCATGTGAATCGGGACTGTACCCAAAAACCACCTGTTTGCACGACTCAGTAGAGCCGTGGTAGGGTGGAAATAAAAGCATAGTGGGAGACACACAAGACTCTATGACGATCTCGGGTCAACAGACTAAGCTGTACCAGTGTCACCAGAGAACTGCCATCTGACGTGAGGTATAATACCATCTAGGAGTTCTCGGCGAGTCCGTTCAGTGTACCCAGTCTCCACTGAGCACCCGCATACCATCTCCGATGTCAAACACCAATGGATATGGGATCATCCATCGCCCATCGCATGGGTCGAGAAGATATACGCTAGTATACTCTGGAATATCGATGCCCCGTCTCGATATTCCCTCGACTAGGAACATTGAAGGATGTACTCATGGACTATCCAGGCCCCACTAGTATGATCTGCATCATAGTCCTGGAAGTCGAGTACACATCCTAAGGGCTTTATCAACATGTAATCAGAGAGACAGAAAGTATACATGTTAAGATAAAGAGAAACCAGACAGCGTACTATCATGTCGAGCAAGAAAGTCCTACCTATATATGTCCCAGCATCCACTACAATATGCATCCAATGTACAGTAATGGCCTCTAGGGCATACATATTAATAACAATCTCCCACTTGCACTAGGGCCATCTGTAGCAGTGGTCGCAGTATCTAATACTCAACCATCCCTTATGAGTCTCTCTCTGGGAAAAGGCCTTCGTGAGTGGATCCGCCGTGTTGTCCTCTAAGTCTACTCTCCTTACCTCGATCATCCTGGAGATCAACTATCTCCATGATCAGGTGATGCTGCCTCAGAATTTGTCTGGGTCACTGATGGGACCAGGGTACCAAGGCCGAAGCCACACTTCCATTGTCATACAATGGCAGGAACCTAGTTCATCTTATGAACCAATATACACCCAAACTGCCTCTTTGGCAGTATCTTTAATAGCGATGTTACCAGCCTTTATCGTCTAGTTTGCCACGGTATCGAGCTTGGAACTCTTCCAACATACCGTCCCTTTACTGAGGGTAAAGACAGTGCTTGTGACTGACATTCAGTCGTCTTTATCACTCTGGAACCCTTCCAGTGATTCTCCCCAGGATCGATTGATACTATCTCACTACAACTAGTGAGTATCCTAACATCCAATTAGATCTATCTCATAGATCCAAAGCTTAGGATTTAGTAGGTATCACTTTGATCCTATTGGAGAATCTTTGTGATAAGCGGAGATTGATCGATCGTAGCATAGGAAACTCCTTCCCTAACAAGAGTATGTCATCCACGTACTCTACGAGGATCGTCATCATACTCCCTACTACCTTTTTGTTTATACAAGGTTCATCTACCATTTTGATGATGTCAACTTCTTTGACTAATCCATCAAAAGAGATGTTCCAACTCCGCGATGCCTGCTTTATCCTATAAAGCATCTTGCACACGTTTCCGCTGCTCCCACTGTCTACGAGGCCTTCTGGCTGTGTACTTATAGACGCACTCTTCTTAAATATCATTTAGAAAAGCAGTCATGACACCCAACCACCAGATATCGTAGTCATGGTATGTAGCCGTGACAAGTAGGATCTGGATGGACTTAAGCATAGGTACTGGAAAAGGTTTCATCATTATCCACGCCTGGTTGATGATGAAAACCTTTAACAAGTCTAGCTTTAAAAGTCTCAACTTTTCCATGTACACCAAGTAATCTTCTCAAGATATACTTGCTCCTGATGGGGATTTGACCCTTCAGATATAGCAACCAAAGTCCATACTTTGTTGGTGTATAAGGATTTCATCTCAGATCACTAAGCATCCAGCTATTCTTACAGAGTCCCTACTCTCGATGGCCTGCTCGAAACTGATTGGGCCATCATCTCATGATGCAATCCTCGCTCCCACTGTCATCGAGAAACCGAGGTATCTCTCAGGCAGGCGAGGAACCCTACCAGATCGGCGGAGAGGCTGAGGTTCGTCGGGGACTATAGAATCCTTTGGTTCTGTCAAATCTTCAGCTGTAGTTTCGTATAGCTGGAACCTTTCCAGTTCTACAGAACTGACCTTACCTCGATCTTGTCCGGATTTTGCTTTTGACATAGGCCGGACAATCCCAAATCTTAACTAACTTAAGAGATAGGCTCTTCCCATACCATATCTCATATGGAGTGGTAGGCACTGATTTGAATCGAACCTTATTCAATAGGTATGCAACTTCATAAGTGCATAACTCCCAAAAGGAAATAGGAAACTCAGTAGTACTCATCATAGAGCACACGATATCTAATATCGTGTGATTGCTCCGCCCTGATACACCGTTGTTCTGTGGTGTATTCAGAGGAGTAATACGGAGAGAGAATCTCATTCTCCTTTAAAATGGTCCAGGAATGCCATGCACAAGTATTCTCCTCCCTGATCTCATCATAGGACATAATACTTATACCCGTATTTTGGTTCTCCACTTCTAACTTATATTCTGTGAATATCTCAAAAGGTTCGGACTTATGTTTCAACAGGAACATATGACTGAATCTTGAGAGATTATCAGAGAATATAATGAAGTATGAAGAACCAGTCCTGACATGTGTAGACAGGAGACTTTACATACATCATCATGTATCAGTCCTAAGAGTTTATTAACTCTTTCTCTGTTTCGAATAAACAGAGCTATGGTCATCTTATCTTTGTGACATGACTGGCAAGTTTCACAAGATGTAAATTCAAACTGATTTAAATATGCATCTAAAATGTAACTTCAGCCAGTCGGGTCGCATTGATATGACCTAGTCTACAATGCCTCAAGAACGAATCGTTCATTTCTGAACTCTTCCTCTTGTGTGTGTTCTGTATACAAGGAACTGTAGTTTGATTTAGAACGTCAATGCTTTTAGATAACGTGCCTGAACCGATCAACTTTTGATATAGGAAATGTTCAAAACTTTATCCAACAATACAAAATTATATCATTTCTTTACTAATAAAGAGACTGATATGATTTTGTATATCAGGTTCGGTATCTAATAGCATTTGTTCAGAATCAATGTATTCGTAATACAGGGTGACAGTGACCAACAGACTTGGCTGCAACACTTGCCCCGTTTTTTGTCTCATGAAACTTATCACCCTTTCTCAGTTTTTCTACCCTTTTGTAGCCCTGTGTAACAGATTACATATCTTGGATCCTGATCCGGTATCAGATGCCCAGGATGCGGAGGATACTGAGAAACAGTTCTATGTAATGAACACACCCGAAGATGATGCATCATATGCACTTTCTTCGTTTGGGCGGCATAGGAATTATGGTATTCCCCTATTTCCTGCTCTGTCTTATAACAATTATAAGTTGGAGCGGGACCAACGTTCCCCAGCTCAGTATAACAAGCGGGTTCGGTCAATACATCCATTTTATTATCTTGATTAAGGCGTGATATGGTCGCTACCAGGAGAGAGAGAGAAGAAAACACTCTGCGTGCGCTCTTGCAAGATTAGATTGGTTATGTATTTTATTTAATCAGGATGGCTCCCACTGTTTTTATCAAATCTTCCTTCAAACCTTAAAAGGAAAGACTAGCCGGGATTAATTACACTCTACAAGTTCGCCAATCTTTCAGCCAGGGCAGTGTCGGTACTTTGAGGGAGGTTCCCCGTGCTTTCGCACGGACCTAATTACAGTAAACCTCATTTTCCCAGAGGCGTAACCCCGTTGACACCTTTCTAGACACCTACTTGATCGGCTAATTGTAAAGTGCAAAACTCACCCAGGAGTAACAATTACTCGCAGTGGGTATCAGGATCCAACTATCATATAGAAGGTATGCAATCTCATTGCAAATTTCAACACTTGAAACTCCCGATAAAGGTTTTTACCCCTAGCACCTATGACCTTAACTATGGTCAACAAATCATAAGTACTAGTCAAGTTCTACCCGTCATTTCGTGATTAATTAGACCCACCCACATGACCCTTAACTAAGGTCAACAAAGTCACGCGACTGTCCTAACTAATCGCATCATATGCGGTGTAGGAAGACATCACTTAGCTACCGTATACTGTGCCTTGACTATGGTCAACAAACACAGCACGAATACTAAGTACTCTACTTCCTAAAATGACGGAGGGTTGCGAATGGTTTTTGTGAAAACCTTTAACGCTTTGAACTTGATCTCGTTGCGGAATCAAATGGTTTTTAAATAGAATGTTTTCGAGGCTTTTCTAGTTTTGCTAAAGGGGTCACTCCCGGTGAAGGGATCGTCGGCCCTTTCCTCGTCGAATGAGGTGCGGGATATATCATATATATCACTGTGTAAAGCGGAAACTATAGAAGCAATCAAAGACAAACCGAGGGTTGTAGCATCTGCCAGTTATTGCTAAAGGAGTCACTCCCGGTGAAGGGATCTCGGTCCTTTCCTCATCGAATAAGGTGCAGGATGTTCTATAATGAACACCGCGATGCAAAGCAAGAACTGTAGCTACCTGTTTTATTTTTGAAATTCGATTCCACAACATCAATTAGGTTTATTTTCTTTCATTAATCTCATTAATGAATATCCCATCATTTAAGTCCACCTAATCATCACAGATAAATATAACGTACGCTTATGTCATCCGCATTCGCCTCGATGTCCCGTCTGCACCGTTAGGTTAGGTAACTAACGGCAGAGCGGGGCAGGGCTAGCACGGGTGTAAAACATAAGCAACGTTTATATAATATATCATATATACTATATATAATATCTGTCACAGAACATCACATGATCACAGATAAATCACAGCAGAAGAAACATATGAAACATTGGATATACTAGGACGTCCGTGTTTTCAATACGAGCCAGTATAAAACACGGATTCCACGGTCGTGATGAATAGCCAATCCCACACCCCTAGACCCCTACGAGAGCGGCAAGCAACCCTACCAATTCTAGGGTTAGGAGACCCGGACTCGACTCCTTGAGCTGGTCTCCCACTGGACCCCAGAACCCGGTTACTTTTGCTCCCCTCCTTGGGTCTATCCTAGTGCAGAAAAGTAAATAATATACAAGTGGTGACAACATCCGCAACCTGGAAGTGCCCCAATAAAAGAATATTACATACAAGTTTTTACATGAATGAAAATGAAAAACACTCATCTCACATAAAAAACCCCGACTATTCAAACACGACGATCCAATATAACATATCCAGCAACACATAACATCACATGTCATCAACGTAAGTAAATATGTGCATCCCAATTGTCGTTGACATATAGCAACGAAACCGGCTATATCACATATTACACTTACGGTCACAGAAAAGAAAGTGTAAAACTACAACAGTTGGAATCCGCAACCTCCTCAGACATCGCATGCCTGACCAAATGAAATACTTAGACATCGCATGCCTAACAATTATAAACCCCGCATTTTAGTCTCATTATCGAAAACTCTTTTCAATATCAAGTCGGGCAATTCAACAGGATTCCCGACATTCTGATCGAATGCTCGTCGCAAACTTTAGTAGGCGGCCGCACCCCCCGACGCCGTCGACGAAGTGCACCAAGGCGGAACACCGCTACCGGGAGCACCTGAACGGATGCTTTCGGTGACGGGGTTCTCCTACAGTCACTTGGTCGGGGCTATGGGATGAGGCTGTCTATTAAGTTTACCCGGCGAGTATCCGCGTACACTACGTGATTGCGACGGACTTTTGATCACATCAAAATTCCGTGGCAACCGATCAAGTGAGACTAAAGTGCTATGTTTATAACATTCATTCAGTTATCACATAACTTTTGTGAATTCCAATTGTTGTATCACATTCCGGATAAACAGAAAATGTTAAACTTTCCGATTGAACATTCGAACACCCAAGTTTTCCCGAAACAGCTCAACACATGAAATAAGTCTAACAACATTCAGTTCGTGCCTCAGTACCAACGGTCCAGCCGTAGAAGGGTCAAGCCAACGCCTCATATGTGGCACGCCGTACTGCCCCAAACCCAAAGGTTCAAAGGGCAGTTCAAGACGGTCACATAATCGAGTTAAGGTTTGTTGTCTTCTAGAGGGTCCATCGCGTTACATGCACTACTTAGAACATCGTTAAACTATGGAAAAATCCAACAATTGGAAATTTCCCGGCAGGGGAAAAAGTGGGTATTTACATTCGGTCGAACTTTTTAACATATTCTAAGATTATCCGGAAAAGCACACAGACAGAATTAGACAATCCGATCGATATACCGAGTCCCCAATACGACCCAGAAAATGCAACTCTGGAAAAAATTATTAAAATCCCCAGGAAAGCCAGCACAGACAACTAAGAATTACTGTGCAAAATTGGATGCATAAGACGACAAAATGGCCGCGGAACCGCCGCATAAGCATGCTCATGCCGCGGATCCGCGGCGCCTTTATGGAATCAGGCCCTCGAATTTTACAGTAAGCCTTAGATCTTCCTGCTGATTTTTCTGAATATTTTTAATATACAAAAATCCACATTTTACAGAATTGTCCAGAGAGCATTTTTCAAGTCGGGGTTTTGGGTCGATCGGACTTCTAATTCCGTCGGGACTTCGCCTAAGGCTCTAGCTAGTCTCTGATACCACTGTAGGGTTTCTAGGCACTCTAATGGAGTCTCACAAGTGATCAAACATTCACAAATCAAATTTTACAAGTGCCTACAAACCCTAATACGGATCGTTAACTAGATAATGAGGCGAAGCAAGCATGTAATCGAATAAAATGCTAAGGGAAAGTGACTACAACCTTTGTAGATCCGGTCCACCACCTCCTAAGCTCCGCGATGATCTCCCTCCGCTGTCCAAATCGACCCCTTGACTCTAGCATTGGCATCATCGAAGAATGGGCGGGCTTAATCGTCGGTTCGATGCCGAAGATGATCTACGTCGAGGCATCACAAGAACAAGCTCCAACTTCACCAAGCCTTGAAAACTTGTGAAGGAAACACCCTATACAACTTGGCAAGAGGTAGAGGATGAAGAAATAGGAAGTGGGTAGACTTTAGATTTGGATTTCTCATTCATTTTGGCTAGTTGCCATTGATGGTGCAAGCTTTCTTCAAGTTGAAGATGAAGAAGAAGATGGAAAAAAAAATATGATAAGTGTTATGTAAATGATAAATAAATCAATACTTATCATTTACTAACCCTTGGTTAGTTGTAGAGAATGGACCATGGTTAACTTGAATGGTTAGGGTTAAGGATGAGACAAGAATGGTGACTTAGTCAAAGTTTCAAGAAACTTCAACTACAAACAAATCAAGCCACCATTCAATTTTCATTATCATTTTCTTTTTCCAAAATAAAGAAAAAGAATAAATAAATGAATAAGTAAATAAAAAGTAAACCCTAATCATAAACTTAACCATGGTCTAATTCTTTACACTAACCCTAGCTTGCATGTATCATCAAACATGATACAATCATGTGCACAAAATATATCACATATACAATGTGCACAAACCAAGTGAGTAAATCCATTTAAAGTGAACCAATACTAGTTAATGCAAAGTAATATATCAAATATATAATTCTACATTAAATCATTAAATCAACACTTGATTTAACGATCCGGTCATGTCGCATATAACCGGCTAGTATCCAATGTATCGGCTTATCGAGTCAATCCTTGATTCGATAACTAGGTTATATCGCATATAACCATTCGATACATTCATCGCGAGAATAGAATACGGTATCACATACACGCATTATTCTCGGTCCCACACATATCTCATATGCGCTCCTATTTCGTTTCGCTTGAGCTAGGAAACCTCTGTGTAGGACTCTAAAGACTCGTCAATACGCCGGCAACAGATGATGATCATATCAAACACCCACAAGCCGCAAGCGGTCTGCTAAACGTAACGGCCACCCGGGTATTGAGCGATCAGAAGATCGACGAGCAAGCCCGCTCACACTCCTGTGAATCCAACCAGTAACACTTACCGTATAGTCCGGTCTGTTCGTCTGATATGTCGCATATCTCGCCTAGGGGTGGTAAACGTCAGACCCCAGTAGCTCGATAAGTCATTCCGACGTAGGGTCCATAACTATCGTGAAACTACTGATAACTCTTACCAGTATATCACTGCAACCCTGGCCAGGGATTTCCTGTTATGGCCAGTCGTGCATTGCGCAACATCAACCCCCAATACCGGGAGAGACGAATCCCCTCCTATCGCTCATTGCCTCCATGTGAATCGGGACTGTACCCAAAAACCACCTGTTTGCACGACTCAGTAGAGCCGTGGTAGGATGGAAATCAAAGCACAGTGGGAGACACACAAGACTCTATGACGATCTCGGGTCAACAGACTAAGCTGTACCAGTGTCACCAGAGAACTGCCATCTGACGTGAGGTATAATACCATCTAGGAGTTCTCGGCGAGTCCGTTCAGTGTACCCAGTCTCCACTGAGCACCCGCATACCATCTCCGATGTCAAACACCAATGGATATGGGATCATCCATCGCCCATCGCATGGGTCGAGAAGATATACGCTAGTCTACTCTGGTATATCGATGCCCTGTCTCGATATTCCCTCGACTAGGAACATTGAAGGATGTACTCATGGACTATCCAGGCCCCACTAGTATGATCTGCATCATAGTCCTGGAAGTCGAGTACACATCCTAAGGGCTTTATCAACATGTAATCAGAGAGACAGAAAGTATACATGTTAAGATAAAGAGCAACCAGACAGCGTACTATCATGTCGAGTAAGAAAGTCCTACCTATATATGTCCCAGCATCCACTACAATATACATCCAATGTACAGTAATGGCCTCTAGGGCATACATATTACTAACAATGTTTAAGGATACATTAGCCTTATTTGGGGCTAAGATCAACTTAAACGTTTGTCAAGGACACGTTAGTCTAATTCTAGGCTAAGATCAACTTAACGGGATCGTTTAGATCCAACAAAAGAGCAATTGGGCTCTATTGTTTAGTTTAATGACATTGCGGTCGATAATTAGTTTAAGGACATTGCGGTCCATCGTTAGTTTTAAGACATCGCGGTCAAGGTTAAGGACATCATAGTCCGTGAGTTTATGGACCTCACAGTCCGGTGTTAGTTTTAAGACATCACGGTCGAGGTTAAGGACATCATAGTCCGTGGATTTAAGGACTCCATAGTCCGACGTTAGTTTTAAGACATCACGGTCAAGGTTAAGGACATCATAGTCCATGGATTTAAGGACCCCACAGTCTGATATTAGTTTTAAGACATCACGGTCGAGGTTAAGGACATCATAGTCCATGGGTTTAAGGACTCCACAGTCCGTCGTTAGTTTTAAGACATCACGGTCGAGGTTAAGGACATCATAGTCCGTGGATTTAAGGACTCCACAGTCCATCGTTAGTTTTAAGACATCACGGTCGAGGTTAAGGACATCATAGTCCATGGGTTTAAGTACTCCACAGTCCGTAGTAATGTGTGGATGTCGGGACCCGTTACCTCTCTGACGACGTTGAGGGATTACAACGACAGATATCAGTGGAGTAAAGAGATGTACCCTCGAACCGGGTGTAAATTGATTGGAAGAGCAGATGAGCTCAGTTCAATTTAATTTGAGGACTTATGGCCAGAATTGGGCTATGTCCAGTTAAAAATGTTTAACATTTTGTTTTTGTTATGCCTGTTAGGCCTTTATTTGGGCTCGGCCCTTTTAATAATGCTAAGTATTGGGCTCTGACATTTTTTGTCTTATATTGAATGCATAGCATTTATCAAAACAAAGTATGTTCTGACAGCGCGCCACGTTGCGCACTAGGCGCTTTGCGCCAGTCAAAGAGCACATTGCGCTTCTGTCAGTTAGCACACACGAGGAGGACACGTGTCGCTTAGCGCTAAGCGCTAGTTTGTTAACGCACTGCGCTTTTAATTTATGAGCGCGCTGCGCTAGTTTATGGGTGCGCCAGCGAGTGACACGTGGCATGCTTGGCGCTGAGCGCTAACCCAAGAGCGCAGTGCGCTGTTTTCAGGAGCGCAAAGCGCGGATCATGGCATGTTTTGGCGCTGAGCGCCGATCCAGGGAGCGCAAGGGCGCAGTTCATGAGTGCAAGGTAATTTTCAGTAGCGCAAAGCGCATCTGATCAAATTTAAGATCAAAGAACAAGTTTATGTTCTTCTTAAAGGAGGCTTTGCCTCAAGATTCAAGAACAAAGTTCTTATTCTTATTAAAGGCTCTGCCTTTATAGATCAAAAGATCTGTGAATGAAGTAAAAATACTTCTTTTTATATTTTTATGATTAGGTCTTTTGATCTTTTCTTTTTATCAAAGACCTTGGTCTTTTTTCAGATCTATGATCTTCTTAGAAGATGTTTCTTCTTTTTACGAGACGATTTCATCTCTGTTGTTCAAGAATTAATTCTTTACCTTAAAGATGAAGAAATGGTCTTCTTTTTTCTAAAGGCTTGCCTTTCTTTCTCTTTGAGTTTTTCTCAAAGTTTTCAGAGGGTTTTCTCTATCTTTTTCTGTATTCTCTCTATATTTTTGACTTGAAGTCTAGGGTCCTTTATATAGGGCCAAATGATTTGTTAAATCGGTTTTGAGAGATCTTTCTCTTGATTGATTAAGAATATTTCCAACCGTTGGATCTTTGATCCTAAGGCTCCTGTTTGACAGAAGATAATCTTCTTATTTTTAATAAGATTGAGAAATCTTTCCATGCAGAATTTGTTCTGTTTTTGGTAATTCATTATTTACCATTGGATCATTGATCCAGCGGTGCTTAAAGCACGATCTTGTTGTTTGGAAAGATTTTGAGAAATCTTTCCTTAACAGAATTTAATTCTGCATAATTAATGATTTATCATCATTATTAGATCCTTTGATCTAACGGTGGGAATTTTTAATTCCAACGCTGGCGCACCTACGCTCGACACATGGCGTGCAGCGCAATTGCGCTAGCGCACCTACGCTCGACACGTGGCGTGCAGCGCAGCGCAATTGCGCTAGCGCACCCGTGCTTGACACGTGGCGTGCAGCGCAAAGCGCAGCACAACTGCGCTAGTGCACCTGTGTTAGACACGTAGCACGCAGCGCAGAGCGCTGGATCTGAAGCGTTGCTTCAACTTTTTAAATTTTGAATTTTGAAAACAGAGCTTTGCTCTGATTGGGGGTGCGCTGCCTAGGGCTCAGCGCTCTTGGCGCTGGCGTGTCTGCTTTTGACACGTGGCACGCAGCGCGCAGGATCTGAAGTGTTGCTTCAATTTTTGAATTTTGAAATTCAAAACAGAGCTTTGCTCTGATTGGGGGAAACAGGATGTTGCTTAAAGACTACCCAGCCCCCACTAGTGTGACTGCCATCACAACGCTGGTAATCAAGCAAAGATCCTAAGGGCTCTACTAATATGTATAAGCGATATGTTAAAAGAAACATATGCACATATTAAAGTAGAAACAAACCAAGTAGTATACTATCATTTTTAGCAAGACTGTCAATATAACTATGAATATCCCAAGCTTCCATTAAGTAATATACAAACTAGTATGATACAGTAATGGCCTCTAGGGCATAAACACTAACAATCTCCCACTTGCACAAGGGCCATGTACTGGAATATCGCAGACCTATCATCTCGAATAGCCTCTCGAACTGCGTCTGAGGAATGGCCTTTGTGAATGGATCAGCAGTGTTATTCTCCATATCTACTCTCTTCATCTAGATCTCCCGGCAATCTACGATCTCCCTGATCAGGTGATACCGCCTTAAGATGTGTCTGGACTTCTGATGGGACCTGGGTTCTTTCGCTAAAACTATAGCGCCTTTGTTGTCGCAATACAGAGATATTGGATCAACACTGGTAGGAACCACCTGAAGTTCTGTGAGGAACTTCTTCATCCAGACAGCTTCTTTTGCGGCATTGCAAGCAGCTATGTACTCCGCTTCCATCGTTGAGTCAGCAACGGTGTCCTGCTTGGAACTCTTCCAACAGACCGCCCCTCCATTAAGGCTAAAGACATAACCCGACATGGACTTGGAGTCATCCTTGTCACTCTGGAAGCTGGAGTCGGCAAAGACCTCGATCTAGAGGTCTTTTCTTCCATACACCAAGAACATCTCCTTAGTCCTCCTCAGGTACTTGAGAATGTTCCTTACTGCTATCCAGTGCTTCTCCCCTGGGTTTGCCTGATAACGGCTTACAACGCTCAATGCGTATGCTACATCTGGTCTGGTACATAACATCGCATACATTATAGAGCCTACCGCAAAAGCGTAGGGTATAATCGACATGCGAGTCCTTTCCAAATCAGTCTTGGGAGACATCTCTTTGAAGAGGTTGATTCCGTGACAAGCCGGTAGGTTACCGCGCTTAGAATCTTCCATACTGAATCTTTTCAATATGACGTCTATGTACCTGGACTGCGAAAGTCCCAACATCCTCTTTGATCTATCACGATAGATCTGGATCCCCAGAATGTAGGTGGCATCACCCAGGTCTTTCATAGAGAACTTCTGTGACAAGAATCTTTTGACTGACTGTAGCATAGAAATATCATTTTCTATTAGAAGAATGCCATCCACGTACAAGACGAGGAATACAACAGCACTCCCTACAATCTTACTGTATATGCATGGTTCATCTGGATTCTTAATAAAGTCGAATTCTTTGACAGTATCATCAAAACAGATGTTCCAACTCCGCGATGCCTGCTTTAGTCGATAAATGGACTTAAGCAACTTGCACACTTTACTGCTGCTCCCACTCTGAATGAATCCCTTTGGCTGATCCATATAGACGCACTCTTCCAAATTACCATTTAGAAAGGTCGTTTTTACGTCCATCTTCCAGATCTCATAATCGTGGAAGGCAGCAATGGCAAGAAGGACCCGAATGGATTTGAGCATAGCCACTGGAGAAAAGGTTTCGTCATAGTCCAAACCAGGTCTTTGACGAAAACCCTTTGCAACAAGTCTAGCCTTATAGGTTTCAACCTGTCCATCTACACCAATCTTCTTTCTCAAGATCCATTTGCATCCTACGGGTTTTACCCCATCTGGAGCAATGTCCAAAGTCCATACTTTGTTAGTGTACATGGACTCCATTTCGGTCCGCATTGCATCCATCCATTTTACCGATTCGCCGCTCTGAATGGCTTGCTGGAAGCTAGTAGGGTCATCATTATCAATGATGCAATCTTCTCGATCCCCGTCTATGAGAAAACCGTAGTATCTCTTGGGCGGATGAGACTGCCTACTACTTCTGCGAATAGGCGCTGGGATGTCCCTTTCTTCTGAACCTTCTTGTTCTACCAAACTTTCAGTAACAGCTTGTGGTTTTGGAATTTCTTCCAGTTCTATTGCGCTCCCATTCTTCTGATTTTCTAAAAATTCAGCTTCCAAAAAGTGGGCATGACGAGAAACAAAAATCTTTTGTTCCTCTGCGTAGTAGAAACAATACCCCTTGGAGTTCTTTGGATATCCCACAAACTTACACTGTACTGAGCGTGCTTCGAGCTTGTCCGCATGCTGCTTTTTAACAAAAGCTAGACATCCCCATGTCTTCAGATACTGAAGATAGGGTTTCTTCCCACTCCACATCTGATATGGTGTGGTAGGCATAGTCTTGGTTGGAACCTTGTTCAAAAGATATTCAGCTGATTCTAGTGCATAACCCCAGAAAGATCGCGGTAACTCAGCCTTACTCATCATGGAACGAACCATATCCAATAGGGTTCGATTCCCCCTTTCCGATACACCGTTGTGTTGTGGTGTGTATGGAGGAGTAAGCTGAGAGAGAATTCCATTCTCTTTTATGTAACCCAGGAACTCGGCACTTAAGTATTCACCACCTCGATCAGATCTTAGTGTCTTGATACTTTTGTCTGTTTGGTTTTCCACTTCATTCTTGTATTCCCGGAATCTTTCAAAGGCCTCGGATTTATGCTTCATCAAGAAGATATGTCCATACCTAGAGAAACCATCCATAAAAGTAATGAAGTAGGAATAACCACCCCGCGCATGTGTAGACATTGGACCACACATATCGCTGTGTATGAGTCCCAAGAGCCCGCTCGCTCTTACTCCGTGTCCAATAAACGGAGTCATTGTCATCTTTTCCATGAGACAAGATTCACAAGTAGCATAAGATTGATATTCTAACGGATTCAAATATATGTAACTTAGTCAACCGTGTTACATTGATGTGACCTAGTCTACAATGCCATAAGAAAGCCTGATTTACTTCTGGAGACATTCTTTTAAGTGTGTTCTGGATATTGAAAACCTGAGCTTGATTCAATACGTATATACCGTCATCTAATGTACCGGACCCAATCAGAACTTGATTTAGGTGGATGTGAACCACAGCGCTTGCGAATGTAAAATCATATCCCTCTCTCGAAAGTGAGGATACTGATATGATATTACAAGTCAAACTAGGTACATACAAACAGTTACATAGAATCAATATCTGCCCACTTGTCAAACCTAGGCGATATTCTCCCACGGATTCAGCGTCCACGCTCATTCCGTTTGCAACTCTGAGAGACAAATCGCCTGCCCTGATAACTCTACGGTTTCTTAAAGCATGTAATGAATTACAGATATGAGATCCTGCTCCGGTATCTAGTACCCAGGAAGTAGAGTTAATTGACAAACAGTTCTCAATTACATACACACTCGAGGCCGAAGCCACAACATGCTTCGAATCCTGGCTACTGGCTTCCAAAGCCCTGCAATCCTTCTGCCAATGCTCATTCCCATAACAATAGGAACATCCTTCCTTCCCTAAACCAAGTCCCGAAACTTTTGCTCTTCCCTTTTCTTTTACTTCACTGACACCGTATATCGACTTTGTGGAGGTTTTCCTCTTTTCACCCTTTGCTTTCGCCCTGGATGCAGAAGAAGAAGGTCCCCAATTAAGCAGAGTGGGTGTCTCCCTGGTTTCATTCAGGATGTAAGTAGAGGGTAGGGACTGTGGAAATAAGTCAGCATATGACTTGTTTCCCAACGTAGTCTCCAAGTCCGTGAGCTTATCAATATAGCTAGTCATCGTACGGACGTCATCCTCTACATATGACCCGACAACCAACCTCGCTTGAAGCAATTCGTTAGAGGTCTCATATCTTGCGATACGAGATTGCTCTCCATATAAATCTTTGTTATGGAGAAAGATGGAAACTAAGTCCATCTTCTCGTGCTGCTTCTGGTATCTGCCATCAACTGAAGCCAACACGAGGCACTTGGCATTCGCACTATCCTTTTCCCTTGTCTGACGGATATCCATATCCGCAACGGTGGAAACTGGATCTGGGACGGCGGGGGCTTGAGTAGTAATAGGGTGGTCCAGCTTGTCATAGACAATGGACATCTGGACAGGCCTTTACCAGTCATATAAGTCAAATTCAGTCAACTTGTTATCTAGATGTAACCTAGTCATGGTCACAATGTCGCTGCAAAGAGAGAGAGAGGGAACACATTAGCATGATACTCTTGCAAGTTTAGATTAGTTTTTAGTTTATCTAAACTGGATGGCTCTCACTGTTTCTCGAATCCTTCCACAAACCATAAAAGAAGAATTAGCCAGGACTGATCTCACCGTACAATACTTGCTTAACCGTTCAGCCAGGCTAGTGTCGGTACTTCGAGGGAGGTTTTACAACGCTTTCGCGAAGTTCCTTAATTAAATAACCTCTTTTCTCTGGAGGCATAGCCCCGCCGACACTGTTCTAGACACCTACTTGGTTTATAGCATTGATCGTTTAAGTGACGAATCTCCTGATGAGTAGCAGATACTCATAGTAGGATCGGGATCCAAATATCATCGTGTGATAATGCTGAAGGAATCCTACCAACATTATCAAACTCCAAATGGTATGCAACACTAGCAAGTTTCAGTTTCTTTAGAAACTCGCGATGTGGATTTTTGCCCCATGCTCTTATGACCTTGACGAAGGCCAACAAATTATAAGTCACATGTCAAGTTCTGCCCATCATTATCCCTGTTAATTTGAACCCACCCGTACATACCCTTGACAAAGGCCAACAAGGTAATACGACTGTCCCAAACCAACGCATCTATTTATGCAACATATGGATACCCCAGCAGCTACCAAACACTATGCCTTGATGAAGGCCAACAAACATAGCTTGAATATTACTGACCATCCATATGAAATGACGGAGGGCTACGACTGGTTTTGGCGAAACCGTGAACGTAGTGAACTTGATATAATCGAAGGAACCTGATGGCTTTTTAAAAGGAGTGGTTAAAGCTCCGTAATTAAAAAATTCTGCTCTTTTTAAAATAACCGAGTGGTTTCTTTTAAATTTGTTCCAATGATTCAACTTTAGTTTATTTTCTTTGCATTAATATAATGTGTCCCATCATTTATCCTATCATTGCAGAAAACAACGAAAATACAACGTTCGCTTATGCCATCCGCATTCACTACTGGGCCCCGTCATTCACCCGTTAGGTTACTTAACTAACGACAGAGCGGGGCTGGGCTAGCGCGGATGCAAAACATAAGCAACGCCTACTAGATATCATATATATATATTGTACATTTGTCAGACGCAATAATAGGCATTCCAGATCACAGATGAACATTATTGGATATACAGGCAATCCGCGTTTCCTTTGAGCCTGCAACGAAAGACGGATTACACAGTTGTGATGAATAGCCATTACCCCACCCTAGACCCCTACGGGTACGGCAAACTACCCGCCAAGTATCTGAAGTGAAGCGGTCTCCCTCAACAACATGAGTAGGCCACTAAACACTTCAAAGTACTCGGTAGTTTGTGCACCCCACCTTGGGTCTATCCTAGGAGCATAAAACAGTAAATGAAATAATACAACGGTGGCTACAACCTCAGCCCGGATGTGCCCCGCAAAAGAATATTACATCATATTACAATTTACATCGAATGAAAGAATATAAAAACTCATCTCAAACCCCGGCTAATCATCACAACGATCCAATGAAGTTCATATACACAAAACAGTAAAAACCATTACAGAAATGTGCAACCCCCTGCTAACCGACATACTAGCAATTAGGGGAGGTTTACGAACACATCAAACATCACAAATAAAACCTAATTAGCAAATAACTTAGAATTTCGATCGACAACCTTTTTCCGTGTCTACCCCAAATGCAAGCCAGCACTGAAAAAACCTGGGCAGAAACAAAATATACAGGAAAACAAAACACCCAAAAATAAGAGTTATTGTGTAAATACGAGTCAACTCGGGATTGACTCGGCCGTAGATCCGCGGCGGATCGCACCAATCCGCCGTGCTTCCGCGGCAGTCTAACCGAGTTAGCACCTCGTATTTCTCCAGTATTCTTAGAATTCCCTGCTGTGAATTTTCATACCTCTGAAATAATTTTTTCGACAGGTTTAAAATCGACAGAAACTTGAGGGGTCCGGGGTTAAGTTTTCGTGTTTTTCCGACGATCGAAGTTCTAATAAGTTGCTAACGAGCTAGTAAAGATTTAGTAGGCTCTGATACCAGTGTAAGTCCATGTCACGCACCCCATGTGCTCGCGGGGAGGCAGAATATATGAAAAACAATTATCAAAGCTTCGTAACACGGACTTGAGCACATGGATCGTGTCTAAACCATTGCTAGCAAACTACGAGAGGTTTAACTACTCGGATTCGAAGTTATACCTCACGTTACTTGTCTTTCGGGTCTTCATCGCTGTCCTCCACACCTCGTAGACTCTATGGAACATGGGCACCTCAACGGCCTCCTCGAGTCAAAGACGATCCACCCGAGAGTCTATAGTCCGAGCTTCTATCTCGAATCTGAGATAACTACGGCTTCTAGTTTGCTAATCTAGAAGTTTTAGAGGGTGTAGAGTATTTAGATGGATTACTTAGTCACTTAAATCCTAGGATTCTCAACTTATAAGAGTTTTTAGGGTTTGAGGAAGAAGATGAAGACTTGAGGAGAGAGAAGGCTTTTGTGATAATGAAATGAATAATCCCTCATGATAGAATAATATCAAGCATACAAATATCTCTTGATAAATATCTAGAAATATCTTGTAAGCTTCATTTAATCCTAATGGTGAATCACCTCATGAGTCATTAAGTATTTAATGAAAACCTACACCTCATCTCTCCACCTCATTTGTGTTTAATCAAAAAGAAATAAATACAAATAAGTCACCTTCTTCTAGAAGCTTCCCGACAAATTACGAGACTACCCATCCCATCCGTATTTCCGAAAAATACGGATAATCTTTGACTGGATAAATCCATCTGTATAATACTAGAAACTGGCTTAAACCAAAGCCCGCTAGTATTATCTGCCCGGTCACAGTACGTGCACAAGTGTACGTAAGTGATCGCGGCCCTGCCGTAAAACCATACAGCATCTACACCTTTTGCCCGGTGCAGGAAAACTCTCTGTGTGGGACTCTAAAGACTCGACACTACGCCAGCAGTGGGTTTAACCACAAGCCATAAGTGGTACTAGCTGTACGTAACGGTCCCCAGGTAGATGTCGATAAGAAGGACGATGAGGAAACCCATCCGAACTCCAACTGAGCCTGATGTGACAATCTCCGTACAGTCCGGTCTGTTCGTCTAGGACTATCGCATATCGGGCCTAGGGGGCCGATATGCGATATAAGTCGTCTCGGGCCTAGAGGGCCAATATCGGTAAACGTCAGATCCCTAATAGCGGTATAAGTCGTGTCGGAGTGAAGCCCATTACACCTTGAGAAGCTACTGGAAGCCTCCCAGTAAATCTCGTTTGCCCTGGCCAGGGACTTTGCGTAATGGCTCTCCATACACAGCGTGATATCAACCCCCAATACCGGGAGAGACGAATCCTGTCTAACCGCCACTGCCTCCAAGTGCTTTGGGACTGCACCCAACTACTACCTGTTTACATGACTCCTTTGAGCCGTGGTAGGGTAGTAATCTAAGTACAGTGGGAACACACTCGAGGCGAAGTAGCAGTGTCAAGTCGATGGACTAAGCTGTACTCATGTCACCTGGGAACTGCTATTTGACGATAGGTATAAAACCAACCTGCAGTTCCCGGCGAGTCCTGTCCGGTGTACCCGTAACCTAACGAGCACCTGCATACTATCTTCAGTACGACGTACTGATGGCTGTGGGACAGACCATCTCCCCAACTGGGATGAGAAGCGTACACACTGGTCTACTCCGGAGTATCGATGCCCCGTCTCGATAATCCTACGACCAGGGACCTGTATAGGATGTTGCTTAAAGACTACTCAGCCCCCACTAGTGTGACTGCCATCACAACGCTGGTAATCAAGCAAAGATCCTAAGGGCTCTACTAATATGTATAAGCGATATGTTAAAAGAAACATATGCACATATTAAAGTAGAAACAAACCAATTAGCATACTACCATTTTTAGTAAGACTGTCAATACAACTGTGAATATCCCAAGTTTCCATTAAGTAATATACAAACTAGTATGATACAGTAATGGCCTCTAGGGCATAAACACTAACACTGGGCGCCGTTTCAATTTCTCGGTTGATCCAAGAGTCGAGATGTTGCCACCGCTGCACCCACTGTGGGCCCCGTGAGTGCAACGGTGGAGGGACATTTGTTTCCCCAATTGGAGCAAAGCTCTGTTTAGAATTCAAACTTTGAATTAAAGCTGCGTTTTTATAAAAGCGCTGCGCTACAAGTAGCGCACCCTGTGCAAAGCGCATAGACGCTAGCGCTAGATGCGCTGCGCTCCAAGTAGCGCACCACGTGCAAAGCACTTGTGCGCTAGCGCTAAGAGCGCTGCGCTCCTAGTAGCGCACCATAAGCAGAGCACATAAGCGCTAGCGCTGGAACTAAATGTTCCTCACCGTTGGATCAAATATCCAACGGATATGATTAAATCATCAATTAACAAGAATAAAATTTCGTTGAATCTTTCCAAACAGAAAAGTTGTGCCCTGGATTTGGAACACCGTTGGATCAATGATCCAATGCTGATTGAAAATCACTAAAATACAGAACAAATTCTGTAAAGGGGAAAGATTTCTCAATCTTGTTAAAACAAGAAGATTATCTTCTGTAAACCAGAAGCCCTTGGATCAAAGATCCGACGGTGGGGAAATTCCCAAATCAATCAGAAAAAGATCTCTTTAACTGATTTAACAAATCAGTTTGCCCTATAAAAAGGCCCCAAGACTTCAAGTCTGATATAGAGAAATCCCCCCCCCCCATAAACTTTGAAAAAACTCAAAGATAAAGAGCAAGCTCTTGCAAGGAGATACTTCTTCAAGGTAAAGATGATAAATGATGAACACAGAGATAAAATCATCTCATAAAAAGAAGAATTCTTTTCTTTAAAAAAGATCATAGATCTACAAGACAAAAAGTCTTTCATAAAAGAGATCAAAAGATCTCATCATAATATAAAAGAAGAACATATTTCTTCTCACAGATCATGGATCTATAAAGGCAAAGTCTTTCATCGAAATAAGAGATTGAAAATATCTCCTGCAAAATAAGAACTGTTGTTCTTAAATCTTGAGACAAAGTCTCTTTTAAAAAAATATAAATTTGTTCAAAGATCATAAAATTGATCAAATGCGCTTTGCGCTCTTGAAATGCGCCTTGCGCTCTTGAACTGCGCTTCTGCGCTCCCTGGATCGGCGCTCAGCGCCAAATGCGCCACGTGTCAACCACGTATGCGCCAATTAAACATCTTGCGTTTTGCGCTTCTGAATTAGCGCACTGCGCTCATGGGATGGCGCTCAGCGCCAAGCACACCACGTGTCACTCATGTGTGCGCCACTAAATTGAAAGCGCAATGCGCTCATGGACTAGCGCTCAGCGCTCATAAACTGGCATCATGCACTCATTATCTAGCGCTTAGCGCTGAGTGCGACACGTGTTCCTTGCATGTGCGCCACGTGGTAGAAGCGCATTGCGCTCTTTAATTGGCGCAAAGTGCCTGGCGCACCACGTGTTGCGCTGACAGAACATAAATTGTTCTTTAATAAGCCCATAGCTCTAGTGAATGCTCAGCATTCAATAAAAAGACAAAATATTGACAGAAGGGTCAAGCCTAAATAAAGGCTCAATAGCCAGAATAAAAATGTTAAACATTTATTGGACTTAGCCCAATATTGGCCATAAGTCCTCAACTTATATCAATTGAGCCCACCTGCTCATAAATATTTCAACAGATCTTAGTCCCAAATTGGACTACAGATCTTCCAACCAACTCACACCGGTTCGAGGGTACATCTCTTCACTCCTCTAATATCTATCGTTGTAATCCTTCAACGTCTTCATAGAGGTGACGGGTCCCGACAACCACACATTTCACGGACTGTGGGGTCCTTAAGCCCACGGACTATGATGTCCTTAACCTTGACTGTGAGGTCTTTAAACTCACGGACTATGATATCCTTAACCTTGACCGTGAGGTATTTAAACTCATGGACTATGATGTCCTTAATCTTGACTGTGAGGTCTTTAAACTCACGGACTATGATGTCCTTAAGCTTGATTGTGAGGTCTTTAAACTCACAGACCGAGATGTTCTTAACCCTGGACCGAGATGTCCTTAAACTAACAATGGACCGCAATGTCCTTAAACTAATCGACCGTAATGTCCTTAAACTAAACAGTAGAGCCCAATTGCTCACTTGTTGGATCTAAACGATCCCGTTAAGTTGATCTTAGTCTAAAATTAAACTAACGTATCCTTAACATACGTTTAAGTTGATCTTAGTCTCAAATGAGGCTAACGTATCCTTAAACCCAACCCCCAAACCCAAATCTAAGAAGATACGGATTTGGACTAATCCACGCCCTACGGGCGACAACATAAATTAGTCTCCGTATACAATCCACGGGAAACCAAAAACAAAACAAACACACACGACACGAAGTGACCATCTGGAAAAGGAGAAAGTGGTTATCGCGATGCGGTAGCGTAATTAACTGCAGGGGCTTGCGTCTGCAGGGAAAAGCGTCCCCATAATCAAAAACCCCTTAAACGATGAGGAATCTGACGAAGTCTGCTACATCAGCCACATCCGTTTAAATTTTCGATACATGGTGCCATAAATCAACTTGGCATCTTCGGAGAGGTGGACGGATAGCACCAATTAGCATTGCCCCGAAATTCAGGAGAGACGTTTACCGCGTCTTCCCGCATGTTTTCGGCGGGGAACAACTATCAAAGGCTTCCCCCATAGCAACAACAGCCACCACAACAGATTCAGCTGCCCTTTCAACCACAATCTTTCCACAATCCGGCCAACAAGTTTGTCCCTTATAATAATTCTTTCCAACCACAAACTAATATTCCAACGGCCGGTACCGATAAAATCTCTGCATTCGAAAGAAGCTTAGAAACATTTATTAAACAATCCACACAAACGACGGCTAACTTAACGTCTTCTATCCAAATGCTGATGAAACACACTGCTTCCCATAATGAAAGCATAAAATCGATAGAAGCATAAATTGCATAGTTAAATGCCGCAATGAGTGAGAGAGAGGAAGGGAAACTTCCATCTCAAGCTCTACCAAATCCCGGCCACTCACAAAGCACTAACATCGTCCTTAACCAACAAAATTATAACGTGAGTGTCGTAACTACGTTGAGATCGAGAAGAGTGCTGATTAACCAAGTTGATGAACAAGTCGATGATTTAGATGAAACCCCGGCTACTACTTTTACTCCTATTTCGTCTAATCCAACATCTTCTTCCGAGCCTATTCTCCGTTCTTCACTAGGCTCAAATCCTCAGTCCACTTCTCTGAATGAACTACCATCTCAGACCACCCCAAATCCAATTTTGGGATCTATTCCATCCCCACAAACTTCTCTACAAGAGTTGGACGCAACCCTTGATAATAAAGCTCCTTTTTCAAACTAGTTAAGCCCTAACAGACCAAGTCCACAAATGGAGAAGATTGTGGAAATTTTTAAGCAAGTAAACATAAATATTTCTCTCTTAGATACTATCTAACAAGTTCCATCTTATGCTAAAATTCTAAAGGACTTATGCACTAGGAAAAGGAAAACTCAAGTGCCTAAAAAGGTTTTCTTAGCGAGTAATATGAGTAATGCTCTTACCCAACATGTGCCCAAGAAACATAAGGACCCCGGTTGTCCTACAATATCTATTACTATTGGAGGTAAAAACATCAATCGCGCTCTACTCGATTTAGGTGCTAGTGTTAAGTTGCTCCCGTATTCTGTTTATGAGCAATTAGGTATAGGAGAGTTGAAACCTGCGCACGGCACTCTCCAAATGGCCATTGATCTATCACCCATCCTAGGGGTAAGCTAGAGGACGTGTTGATTAAAGTCGGGGAATTTATATTCCCTGTGGACTTTATAGTTTTAGATACACAGCCTATGGCAAACCCACGGAACCAAATCCAGGTGATTCTTGGTTGATCTTTTTTAGCAACTTCCAACGCGATAATCAATTGTCGTAATGGTTTCATGAATCTATCCTTTAGGAAGATGACAATTGAACTTAACATATACAGGGTAGGAAGTTAACCTTCCGAACCTTCTGCTCATATAATTGATATATGTTCTGTCGACAAGATAACTCCTGACAGTTGCGAATTTGAGGAGTTCTTGCTTCACGATACTGATCTCGACGCCACTAGTGCGTTATTGTTTGATCCTGCTATTTATTATACGAGTGAGGACCCTTCTGACGACAAGTCCACCCCCGAGTCCGAATCCTTTGATTTGTCGAATGCCTTAGTCGAGCTATCCGAGTCAGTCCCTTACACTAGATATGAACCTATTATGAAATTCGAGTATCATACCTTTCTTTCCGATGAAATTATCATTTGGAATATCGATGAAAGTTTCGAAGATATTTTTGCCGAAGAACTCGCATTCCTTAAAAACTTGAATGTTGTGATGAATCAACCTCCCCTGGAAGAAGTTGAACAGCCATCCCTTCTTCTTATCACATAAGAGAATGCGAATATTTCACCTATTCCTTATCTTTCACATTCTCGTTTTCATCCACCATCATCATTTCGTCTCTACCAACCAAGATGTAAAACCGTTCAATTACACCTCTTATCTCCTCTCCACTTCTTCACGTCTATCTGTAACATGATCTTCTACCAACATGGTGTTACATTGATAAAATATTTGAATGGTTGATTTTAACTTTTGGTCTCTGTAAAGCTTTGCATAGACCAATAATATTTATCCCCCTCTTACAATTTTAATGCTTAGTAATGAAGACACTATTTTAATTAAGTTTGGGAGGAGAAAAATATTTTTTGGGTCTTGAATGAAAAGGAATTTTTGAACGATTGTGAGCCAAAAACAAGTTGGGCGGGGGGGAGGAGGGATTTCACGGTCATTCACTCTTAACCCCTTCTTTATACCATCTTATTGAACTATTCCTCTTAGTTTTCAGGTTGTGAGCTTACAGGACACTGCCGCAAACAGGCTTGGGAGGAGATTTGTATTTACTGAAATATCATTTGGCACTAGGCACTATATATAGGGAAAAATGAATGAATTTTTTTTTTTAGAAAATTAAAGTTAGAAAGTGAAAAATACATATGAAAAAAAGGAAAAGATTTAAGAAAAGTAAGAAAATTAGATGTTTTAAAACGAAACTAGTAATACATAGTCATGAGTTGTTGTCCCAAAGATTAGTAAGATGAAGGAAATTACTAGTCTGATGATAGAAATAAATCTGAAAAATAATCCCTATCCTTGAGTCCAAATTTTTGAATGTTAATACCCTACTATACGCACTTACACACATCTTGAAACTTAGGATAGTAGAGAATACCTTGAAATACTCTTGTCTAAAATTCTTAGTATGATGGAAAAATATATAAACAAAAATATAAATGACACATAAAATATAAATGGTGAAGAAAAATGAACACTGGTTTTCTAATTACTTAAGGCAGCATAAAAAAAAATATAGCGAGGGTGCCTTATCACCTAGTGCTTTAAACCAACTGGTTTGGAAGTCACTGCTAAACTTTAGGTGTTGCAAGACTAGGATATTGCAAATTACGTCTTAATAAGTGAGCACATTAGGTAATCGGTTGGTTAGTACCTCAAGAAGTATTAACGGTTGCATGAAAAATATGTGAGCAAATCCATATAAAGCATTCACCGACTAAAAAGTACTAAGGTATATGGATAAAGGTATGCTAGCTTGAATTGAATTCTCCAAGTGTATGGATGTTTTTTACACATACGTAGGGGTGTATGATCAATGTTTGGAAGAGAGATAGGGAGGAAGATTAAAGATAATGTTTTATTGAGAGATGATGTGATTGCTGATATCTTTTCAAGACCATTAAGATAGGGCTCATGACAGCTAAAAAGCTAGTGTAGTTTGAAACACTTATTTTCAAGTTCTTTCTTTTATATGTTCCTTATCTTTGCATGTGATTTTTATCTTCTTTCTTTTATTATGTGATTTTGTGGGTGAAATCCGCTGAAAACTCTCAGGAGACAACACTCCTACTAGGGACACCTAAAGGTTTAAAAGCTTGTTCAACGAGCTAAGTGCAATCGTGTTGTCTACGAATGTGTGCTGGGTTTTTTATTTTTTATTTTTAATAAATAGTTTGCTCGGGACGATCAAACATAAGTTTGGGGGTATTTGATCAGTCAAAAATATTGCACATTTGTATGAACATTTTTCCTACTATTGTTAACTACAAGAAGGTGTTAGTTGTAAATTAAGAACATATATGGGTTTATTTGTAAAAAAAATTATTATCGTATGTTTCTTCATTCATAATTAATATAATTAAGAAAAATATATGCATAAAATATTTAAATGAAATATTGGTAATTAAAATATGCATATCATGTCAAATATTCCTAATCAATATTCTTAAGATATTTTATCATGTAAATGGTTGGAATTATATCTAAAAAATACCAAATACTACTAATAATTTGATTTGAGATATTGTGCAGGTATTAGCTCAGGTCTGAAATCTATGTAGAAAATCCAAGTCAAATCGGAACATAAAAACCGAATCTACCAAATTTTAGAAGCAAATCAAAAAATCTAGCAACGGCATAGACTCGAAGTAATATTTTCAGAATCTATATATCAAGAGGATCTCCAAATATCGAAAGAAAAAACCAGAAAAAATCCCAAGTTCCAAATCCATCAGAGGGCGGCGGATCCGCGGTCAATACGGGGCTTGGGTGGCAGAACCGCGGTCATATCTGGGCCGTTGAATGTGGAATTTTGGGAATATGATCGTAATATCAACTACTCCCATATGGCATCTAGGGTTTCTAGTTTCAGAGACTATTGAAAGGACCGAGAGCTGTCTATCAAAAAGCATTCAAGATCCTAAACTCAAAGTTCAAGAGAGAGATCTACGAGCGAATCAAGGGTTCTTGTAATCTACATTTGAAAGTGAAAATTTTGTAATGCAATAGTGGATTAATAAAAATAGTTTTTGTTTTGATTCCTTTTGCATTTATTTTACGCATTTACTTTTACGCATTAAATATACGCATTACTTTTTGGCATTTTTAATTATGATTTCATTCATTTTCAATCTTTCTGTTAAATCGCTACTAACCATGAGCGAGTAATTTCGTGCTTATTAGGGTTTGTAGGATATGGTAGAATAATGAATGAAATATTTTTTAATTTCTTTTGACATTTTAATATTTATAAATTTTAGCAAAATAAATGTTAACCCTCTTATTGGGCGCGCTATCAATTAATGATAGTCACGACCACGATTTGAGATTAGTTAATACTTGTTTTGTTAAGAGCTTGAGATTAATGGAGATCAATGGAAAGATAAGGGGCAGTAGTGGGAAACCATAATTCTCTCTAAGAATCCATAATCCACATTCATCGCTATCTCTCTAGTTTTAAACAGTTACAAGATAAAAAGAATCATTTCTAACTTCATCCATTGACTACTAAGTCTTATAAACCCTACAAACATTTTTCTTATAAATTTTCTATCCGTCTTAAAATATAACAACAACAATCCATTCTCTTATATCAACTCGTCCAAAACAAGAAAAGAATTTTACGTTTCCCTGCAGACAACCCGTACTCATCGCGGCTAGCTATTTACAACACCATCTTGATTGCGGTTATTTAAAGCATACGTTCAAACACCCTTTTCACAACCAATTAGTCGTAGAAAGAGACAAGTCGGATCGTTGTTGCAGGTTGGTGAAGCTCTCCATGAAATCTGATAAGGGGAGAGTAAAGTGGGGTCTTATGGAAGTCTACTAGCGTTGAGAATCAAGGCTGAAGTATCTCCAAGTGGGAGATAGTTAATAATTATGGAGTTTACTTCAGGTCAGACGTCTGCAGTTCAATGAGGTAGATTTTTGGACGTGTATGAGAAGCATGTCAGAAACACCGGAGCAGCGGAGAACGTCTGCAGGCCAGCAGGACAAACGTCTTTGGAAAAAAAAAAAAGCCCAATCCAGAGCGCAGGCAGACGTCTGTCCAAATATGGGTCAGACGTTTGTCTTAAGGAGCTGAAGATTTACAGAGTCGGGACAGACGTCTGCCGTTGTGATGACTGATGTGAATTTTATTTTACCAAATTGTGATTTATCTTTATTTTGGATAGGATTATGGTTTGCCTATAAAAAGGAACCTCTCATATAATGTTTGTACTTCCAAATTAAATAGAAAGAAGAGACTATTGTATTGAGAGGGTGACGGTTTAGATCTAGAGAGATTTGAAAGAAATCTCCTAAGGTTTACTCGTGGTGTTCTTGATTCAAGGATTATAGCAGACATTGCAGATCCCGCTTTGCCGGGGGCTAGCCATACGGTGGGTGAATCTCGTTAACAAATCCCTCTTGTCTTTTGTTTGATTCTTATTTATTTATTCTCATGTCGTTATTAATTTGTCTTTCGTTGTTAATTGAGTGGTTGTTATTGCGTAATTTGGCTTGCCCCGAGCATTTTTCCGTATATCGACTTCCTTCCTAACATAACTCGCATCTTAAGGAGACAACATCATGGCTCAAATATATTATCCATAGTTATGCTTCATTTATTCAAATGTTTTATGACCTGTTTAGAAACGTAGCAATCAAAGAGATTTCGTGTGCTAATGATGTTTTAAAGAAGCACGAAAGCTTCAATGTTACTGAAATGAGTCAATATATTTATATATTTGGATAGAATGCATATATGTTGTGTTCTATTAATGTTAGTTAATGGTTGCTATCATACATGGAAGTTTCATGTGTTCCTTTAACTTTGGGATTGGACGGTGATCAAATCTAATGATGGGCTTCATTATCCATAAACATTAATTGTTCACGGATTTGGGTTAGTAGAAAAACATTAATGGACTTGACAACGACTGTTCGAAATCTGATGTGCATCTTGGTAGATTGGATAACTACAGGAAAAAACTACAAAAACGCAGCAAAATTGGAGAAAAATAAGAGAGAATAGAACAATTTTACAATGATATTGGAAGTGTGTAAAACTAATTAAAGCAATAAACATATAATAAATTTGACCAAATAATAACAAACAAAAAGAAATTAAACATATAATAAATTTTGCAGCGATCTCATGATATGAGTTGCCATTACATAACGGTCTTTTTACGACTGAGCACTAGTCTCATTTTGGTCGAGTTGCTGTTCGAGATAATTACTATGTGTTGCCATCATAGAATTTGATTAATTTGTTTAACCTTGATCAAGTTAAGGAGCTTGGCTATCAATTGAGGAATAGGACACATGGGTACTAGGAGGATACAACGCTTTTTCAACTTACCTAATCTTATCCGCATCATTTATTAACCAATCAAATGAAAGGACAATTGCTAGTTAATTTCTTGTTCCAACTAATTTGGATTTGCTTGTAGATGAAGGACACCTCCTATATGAATTTTGTGAAAAAAAGATCATAGTTAGTAAACTAATTTCCTTAGATATTGGACATCATTTTTTCACTTTTGAACTTTGTTTAAAGAGTCGACAAGAAAAAGAGCCGTCTACTTTACAAATATTAGTGGAATATTACATTGAGGTGGGAGAAAAAACTTGGTTCCCTAAAAGCATCTCTTGAGTTATCCACGGATGCGAATGAGAATTTATACAAAGATTCTAGGTATATGATTTTAGTGAGAAAAGAAATGGAATATAAGTAAAACGCGATCGCATTTTATTGAGAAAATGAACGACCAGAAGCAATATCTGCGGCAATAAGCGTGTTATAGAATTTTGAAAAGTTCAATTCATGCAGCCTTATTCATCTTTCATCACATCATGGAATTTTGTTCATCTTGCTTCGATAGCTGTAATGACTTAAGAAAAATATATTACGGTTAACCCGAACTATAAGTTTACTTACATAACTTCTACAAAAGAAATAAAAATGAGTTGCATAATGAAATAAAGTATCTCTTCTAATTTACAGGCTAACCTTAACTCCGACTGACAAATGTAAGGGTTATAAAGATAACATAAAAATATCTCCAAGCATTTAAATATAGAAAATACATAAATTTAATGAAATCTGTCAACCTTTGGAAAAATTCCATGATGTATCGTCTATATATGTCCAATCATGAAAGAGAAAGTTATAAGAATACAGATCCCATCAAACCTGTCTGAAAGGCGCATGAAATTCTTCATCTATTTCTCTCTCTCTCTCTCTCACACACACACACACACATATGGATGTATTACCCGGCATACCAAATATATTCCCCTATCTTTGAGGGTTTTTATACCTTTAAGATGCAGAACGGTTAATTCTACAGTCATCTAGATTAAAAGTTACTCCCTCCGTCCCTTTTTACTTAACGTTTTGAACGAAAAAAGTGTCTCATTTTGCTTGACGTTTTGGAATAACGAGAAAATCGTTAATGATAAAGATATCAATAAATGATACAGTACGAAAAATAGCTTAGAAAATTACTAATGATGATTCTATATCATAAATGCTTTCCAAAATAATTGAGAGCAGAAATGATATGATTTTTTAGCGGTGACGTGGCAGTAGAGCAATTGATGATGTTAAGAAAGAAATAATGCTTTCCTTAATCGGTGTGTATTCGTCTAAAACGACAAGTAAAAAAGAACGGAGGGAGTACAATTTTTGGAAGTTTGACCAGAGAATTTATTACTTATTTTCTTATGTTTGGCCTTATTTCATTATGAATGATCTGGATAGTCGTTTTTGCTATGCTCATGACGTCATAACTGTCATAACCGTCATAACCAGTAATAAGAACGATCAAGATAAGATAATATCGGTCCCGGGTGTTAAAAGGTAACTAAAACACGTTCACACAACTTTATTTTTGAAGACAAGACCCTCACGTCTCTATTGTTAGAGCACCGCATCTATCAACCTTTCTATTTGTATTTCAGCGTGGCAACAGATAGATGTTCGTTGGTTCACCACCATTAATGCATTCATAGTTTATATGTGAGTGAGGAGAGGCAAAAGTGTGGGCCCCGCTAGAAAATTGATGTGCAAGTCACGTGGGTGTCGGGCCCGCCACATGATGGGCCCCGCCATAAAATGAGATCCTTATGATTTCCAGATTCGCTCTTTTCCTTTTCATGCTTATTAAAAGCCCAAAGGGTAACGAGTAATGATCATATCTTTTTACCATTTCCGCTTTTGTAATCAAACTGCTCATGGCTCATAAGTTGGTCAGCATTTTAGTGCCCTTTTTTGTGCCGTTTCCTTGTAACTTTTGTCCCCTCTTCGAAGATCTTTTGTATCTTAGATAAACACCATACACACTTTTTCATATCTTATAATGTGCTTAATGTGATGAGGGTTTGTATGTTTTGCAAGAATGTGTTCTGATAGTGCCGCTGTAAGTTATCTGTTTGGTCTATTAAAGTTGAATTTTATATTGATCTGGTATGCATGAAAGGTATTTAGTCTATCTCTCTATCGGCTAGTATGGTGGTTTAAATGGTTCATCTTTAAAACTCTGTTGCCTACCATCTCGGTATCTCGATAGCTTCCATATAGGCTATCGGTTTAAGATCAGCGATAAAATTGGGGGACAAAGCGCAAGTCCAAATTTATGCTTTTCGTCTTTACCTTTAGACATCTATCAATCTGGTAACATATGTGGAGTCTATCGGGTATTACTCTTTCTCTCTTTCTGTCGTGCTTTTTTATTTATTTTCTTCTCTCTTCTTCGCCTTCTTCTTTCGCTCCCCCCCTCCCTCCCTCCCTCTCCCCCCCCCCTCTCTCATCCATCGCCAATAAGATGAAGAATGTGTGCTCGGATGAGGGATGAACGCCCACGAAATTATACGGAGAGGAGATACAAAAAAGAGAGAGAAGAGAGGATAAGTAAGACATAACTATCCTAACTTAATCATGGTCCCCTTATTTAGTAAACAGAGAGGGATTTTTAGTTAACACCTAAAATCTAAGTAAATATATTAATATTGTAAAGTTCTAGAAGGTTTTTTTATTATAACAATTCAAAAGATTTGCGGGATATATCAGAAGAAAAGCCTTATGAAAATATATATATTGCTTCAGTGGTACGCCGACTTTGACAAATTAATTTAGACTGATACGTAAGGCCGTAAATTTTTTTGAGAACTAGATATCTGACCATGAGAGCGGTTCGCCGCACATCTAACCTAATTTTTTCCCTCCTAGAAAATATAGATCCAAAACAACATACATTTTCTCTCTCTAGAGCATCAAGCCAATTCTAAACCTACATCCATTCCATCGTTTCAAATAACCCATTGACCTCAAAACCAACAAATCCAACACCAAACAAACTAGCCAACCATACCAAATGCAATGGTTTTCTTGGGGGAAAAAAAGGAAGTCTAAGATATATAAAAAAGCAATAAAAACTTAATATTTCCCAAAGTTAACATAATGACAAAGACCCCTAAATCCCCACCCTTTATAAATACCCCCAACTCCCCTTTCCCTTCTCCCCCCAAATTGAACCCAAATCCCATTTAAGCTTCAAACGAGAAAACCAAATGGATCCAAACAACTCCATCGCAGATCCAACCCGACCCGAGACCCGCTTGTCGCCACCGCGGGGCAACGCCCTCAATGGCAGGCTGATGCTCTCCGCCATCGTCGTCCTCTTCTCCATCGTCCTCGTCATCCTCTTCGTCCACCTCTCCGTCCGCTGCCACGTGTACCGCCGCCGCCGCCGCAACCGCCGCCGCAGACTCCTCTTCGGCGTCCCCTCCGCCTCCTCCGCCGCCGACGCCCCGCGCGGCCTCGACCCAGCGGTGCTGAGCTCGTTATCAGTCCAGATCTACGCCGACGACGCGGCCGCTGACGTGGCGGAGTGCGCGGTGTGCTTATGCGATTTCGAGGAGGGGGAGAAGGTTAGGGTTCTTCCTCGATGCGGCCACTGCTTTCACGTCGGCTGCATCGACATGTGGTTTGGATCGCATAACTCGTGCCCTCTGTGCCGCTGCGCCGTCGAGATCGAGTCGCCGGCGGCTGCGGAGGAGGGGGCTACGGGTCGGCAGTGCTCGGATCCGGATCGATCGATTGGATCCTCGTCGTCGGCGAGTCCTGAGGTTAGTATCGAGACCGATGGTAATGAGGAGGAATTGGGGTTAGGGTTTGGATTTGAGGGAAGGGATAAAAATTGGATCTTGGCGATTGCAAGGTTTTTGAGTAGGGATCTGAGATCGAGTAGAGGGGAATTGGATCTTGAAAGAGGAGAATCGGCGCCTCCGCTTCCGGCGGCGGCGGCTGCGGCGGAGTAGAGGAGATTGGGGTGGAAATGCAAAATGTGAAGTGTAAATATTTTAGCTTTTTTTTGGGGGTCTGATGCATATAATTTTGGGCCCCGTTGTTCTCTTTTTGGGAGTGGTTTGTAATTTGTAACATTGAGAAGGTGTTTTTTGTTACCTTCAAATTGAAATGACATCACAAGGTTTGCTTTCTTTTCCTTTCCTTTTTTTTAATGATTTTTTTTGGGGCTAATTATGGATTCGAATCTCCTTCTTTGCAAATCCATTGGTCCATGCTGGTTTTCGAGACCCGTTTCGAGGATTTGACACATAAATTTAAAAGACAGAAATAAAGTATTTCCGATGAGATGCAGGAGGCTGGGAATTCTGCCTCTTCTTGATTCTATCCAACATGTTTCGGACTCTAAAGACTCGTCAATACGCCGGCTGCTACCAGATAAAATTAGGGATATTAGCATTTAGCAGGATATGATTAAAGTTAATTAAAATATTATTATCTATCTTCGCTAAAAGTAAGGGAGTACCAATAGTCGGTTAAAGTGAATTAAAAAATTACCATCTATCTTTGCTAAATTTAAGTGAGTACCCCGTATCAGACCAATATCAAAATCTTTTTTGGTTAAAATCAAATATTACTCTTTCCCTCTATTGTTCTTGCATTTAGAAGTCAAAGACTGATGCAGAACAGATTTAACTGTTATCATATTTGTATCTAATGACCGTCATGGGTTAAGATAAACAATCCTTGTTTGATAGAAGTAGCATACGTATATGAATTCATCTCGGATTAATTGTACCTGTTTATACAGTTTAATGTGGCTGAAGTCAGTCACGGCCTTAGCGGGTGGGCCCGCCTCTTAAACTCCAAAGAGAAATTCCATTATAAGGTATCGAAAACAACTAATGTTACTCCAATTTATATTCCTAGTTGCATGGAGAATCCAAAACAAGAACACCAGAGCAGAGAGTATCCTAATTCCTAATTATTGTGGATGGGAATAAAGCTTTTCTTTTTAAAATTTATGTTGCCTATAAATTCTGCATGATATGTTGCTTGCGAATCTTTGATGAGCTTGTTGGTGATTGAAATGATTTCTTTACAATACAGGCTGAAAAAAATTTCCAACACCTCAATGTACTTAATTTATGCATGCAAATAAGACATATTGCGGTAAACAATATATCTTACAAATAAATATCTCAACTTTTCTTTGCCACGGTTGAGATGGGGGAAACACCTCTGCATGCATATCTGCATAATTACAAACAATTTATGTTGTTTAATAATAGATTAAACTTAAAGTGGCACTAACTAAAAGAAAATCATTTTGATAAATAGGCTGAACTGCATAAAAATACCTCCAACTATCATGATTTTTTTTTATGATAAATACCTCAAACTAATTTAATATGAGAAAACTCTCTCGAACCATCAACCCGATATACAATAATATACGTTGGACTTATGGGACATTTGTAAACCTTAACTGAAATGCCATGTCATCAAATTTTTAAATATTCTCCCCATTTTATCCCGAGTTAATATTTTTAAATATCTGTTAGGGCATGTTTGGTTGTAGGATTTAGAAATTTGGATTCCAAAATAGTACAGTTGAAAATTTCTGGATTTGGTAATTTGTTGTTTGGTTGGTTTTGGATTCTTAGTATTGGATTTGTAGATCCTTATAATCTTTGTTTGGTTAGTGAAAAGAAAGTGGGATTTGGATTTGAGAATTTTAGAGAGAGATAGATAGTGAGAGGATTATTAAATAAATAAAGTACCACGGGTCCCATCTAAAAGTACAGTGAATAGTGCCTAATCCTTGCAAACCCTTAAAAATTTTTAGGATTCAAGAATCCATGTTTTGTGATGGGCCCCATAAAAAACAAAAGAATCCTAGAAATTCAACCAAGCATAAAATTATGGAATCTTATGATTCCACGATCCAAATCCCAAATAATCCTGCAACCAAACCAAACAAAACCTTAGTCAAGCATCCCTTTTGGTTTAATGTGGATTTGGCAAATCAAACGGTGGGTTTGGAATGTGGAGAAGGAAAAACAAATGGGCTCATCTTTTTCTCTGAGATAGAGAGGGAAAAAGAGGAATCTTTGGGCCATCATCTTTGATTTAGGGCTAAAATATGCTTGCTTGATGATCCTTATCTTCGATTTAAAGATTAAGAGATGCTAGCTTAATGATGTTCATCTTCAGTTTAGGATTAAGATATTGGGAGAAAAGGAAAATTGGAAAATTTGGTTTTTTCAAAAATATTTCGGGGTAATTAGGGGTAATGGTAAATGAGAGCGGTTACAATTTGCTTAACGGCATTGTGGTCAAGATATAACGCATGCTAACACCGTAGGGTAGTTAAATACCAAAAGAATAATTTATGGATTTATATCTAATTTACATAGTTTAAGGCAGTTATCGCAAAAAAAATGAAAAGTTGGAAGTTTTTTAATGCATTTTAGCCAAATGAATAATTGCATTTATTCGGCAAAGAATACAATCGATTTGGGACTAGAATCTTCAAGTTGTCGTTTTGGAGAGTAATGCATTATTACTGGGATATTATCAATAACTGGTATTTACAGAATTAGGCCCAAAAGGAGGTTTTTTTAAGGGTAAATTGTCAAAAAGACTCCGGCCGGCTTCAAACTTGTCTAAAATCCATGGACTTTTGCTTTTGTTAAAAAACAAGAGCCCAATTAAAACCCCCTTTATACTAGTTGACTGTAATATCTAAAATGCTGCATATAACATCTAAGCAGCTGCATGCAATAATTAAGCAGCAAGAGAGAATAAAGGCCTAAATGAATACGGGCCAAGGTCTTTTCCGTAAAGATTTTGAACAATAGGCCTTTCTCAATAATTTTGAAAATATTAGGGGTTTTAGACAGCCCTCGAACGGGCCAGGGGCTTTGTGACAATTTACCCTTTTTTCATAGTTTCCCCTGGATGGAATTTCTTTGAAAATTCGTTTATTTTGGTTTACAGGAGTACTCTTATGGCATCAAGCAAGTTTATCACCTCTATTTCCATAGTTGTAATGCCAAAGGGTTTTCAAAAGTAGAAATGGTACATACTTATGAGAATAATAACTGATTTTTCTAATCGAGTTCACGCAAAGAAAAGAACCACACAAGAACGACCATTGTGCCTTAATTTCTTATCCCAAAAAAATGGACTCAATACCGTTAAAATACTTGTCCTGCAAACAAACAAAAACGTTACCAAACTTATCTGATATATTAATTAGTTTAAATTCAGAAACAAATCTTTACTCTCACGTACACAAGATAAAATATAAAACGGAAGTGACTTCAAAATACCTAAGAAGCCCTAACATAGTGGAAACAATAGAACACTAGAAGACAACACAGCTTCAATGGAAACAACAACACACTAGAAGACAACACAGCTTCAATGGAAACAACAGCACACTAGAAGACAACACAGCTTCAAATAACAAGCATCATAGAACTCGGTCCTATTTGTGCACCGCATAATTGATGGAGCATCTGTCACCAAAAACTCTCGCGGAAAACGCATTGTGGCAGTCCCTGTTGATATCATCAATGGCAGTATCGAGGCAAGACTTGCACCGATGTTCCGACAACCTATGCGAGCATATTCCACTGCCGGAGACACGAGGCCCGTCTAAACTCTTAGAAACGGTCCGACCGAGCGCGAACTTAGCCTGGAACTGCACCAGAACCAGTATCGAATTCACACGGTCAGTGAGCGCCTTGTTATGGCTGAACCTCTTTCCGGTGCAAAACGCTTTGCTTTCCGCGTTCATTGCGAATGCGCATAGCATGAGAGCTATCACAAACACCATCTTCATTGTTGAAGCATTCATAGCTACTTCGGTTAATTTGCTCTATGCTTTGTGATTGTGTAGTGCAAATGGTATTGATAATATATAGGGTTTATTTGAGATTTTGATTGGGTTCTAAGATTTTTATTATCATTTTGGAACACTTATTTAATTTTATTGGGTGGCCATAGCCGGCTTGTTGGTCCACTTGACTCGATCCCTTGATTAACACATTTAGTCTGATTGGTTTGGATTCAATTGTTAGAATGGAGTGATTTATCGGCTAATTAAGCATAAGTAATTTTGGAATTTATGGATGGGATTAGGCTCCTCTTTAGGTTAATTAATCCAAAGCTAATTAAGGATAATATACTACTTTTCTTTTACTTAAAGAGAATGCATATGGTATTTGAATGAGTCCTGCTTCATATAAAAGTATATATGTCGATGACCGGCTGCAGTCGGAACTAAACGAGGCTAGTGAATCTATAATGTACTAATCTACTTTGTTAAAGTAGCTAGATATGAAAACGAGCCAAATTCAGTAAGTTGTTAAACTGTTAACAATGTGAGATAAAATGGCCTATTTCCATACTTATAATGTGGTGGTAATATGGCTTGGATGGCTTTTAACTGTGTTTGGTTTTCTCAAAAATCTTTTTAAAAAAATTGAAGGTTAGATAAAATGAGTCGAGCAAGATTTGATGCACAAGAATCCAAAAAGGCACCAACAGAATATGATCATGTTTGCTAATTTTTTCTTAGATTTGCATTCAGTCAATTTGAACTTTTTAGCAAACTTGTCTTTTTAAATAATTGGTCTATTTTGAAGAAACGAGAAAGCATTATTCGTGTATGAATTCAATTACTTAAAGTGCATTAAAGTAATTATGGGATTAAACATGCTATTTAAAGAAATGAAAACTCCAACACAGAAACCCATCAACCATCATCATCATTTAAATGCAAAAGCCAAGAATTACAATGAATTCATCATGTTTTAGTACCGGACATGACATTTTTGAACATGACGACTAAATTACAATAGATAGTTCATTTTTTAAGGCCGGATTGGCGATCTGCCGAGACAAGATGTCACGCACCGCTTTTCAAAAAACGGGAGCGGAAACACGACGAGACCCGCTACGTAACGATACCGAGAGATGAGTCAACTCTATACAGTTACGTTAAACGTACAGTATGCAGGAAGTAAACGAAAGTAAGGAAAAATAAAAACTAAGCGTTATTCATCATTTATTCATCATCCAGCCTTTATTACAAACAAAGATTTATTTATCAAAGTTTATCACATCATGGAAATATAGGAAATATAAAGGAAGCCTTGACAGTTAGGCTAATACAAAAGAAATGGAAAAGAAAACTAATCAAGTCAACCTACGTGATTAAAACTCCCTTTCGAAATGGCGAGATCTCCTGTCGAAGCT
This sequence comes from Agapanthus africanus, assembly GCA_030015575.1. Taxonomy (NCBI): domain Eukaryota; kingdom Viridiplantae; phylum Streptophyta; class Magnoliopsida; order Asparagales; family Amaryllidaceae; genus Agapanthus; species Agapanthus africanus. The sequence continues at coordinate 745,142,085 of CM057341.1, forward strand.
TCCGGTTAGTCGTTCCGTCCCTATTATCTTCTAGCCTTGGCGGACATTTCAGGGGAAAAGAGAGAGATATCTGTTAGTAAGCTTATGCTACGAGCAGGATTCCAAAGGAAGATTATATGCGACAAAAGTGAACTAAAATGTATAATATAAGGTAGAGCCACAAGGGTGTAAATAAAAGTGTAGGTAATGTGCCGTTTAAAACCGCTGACAGTATTTTAGTTATTTTTAGTTTGGTTCCGTAAGAGTGAACGTGTTCTCGAGATTATTTCGTTCCATCACGGAACAACGGTAACATGGATAAGGTTAGCTATTCGTTACCATGGAAACACAGTAACGAGTACTTGATGGTTAGCATTCCGTTGTATCACGGAAACACGGTGACTAGAGGAGATCCCCGAGACATACAATACCATCTTACTATCCAAACTATCCCACCCCGTGTAATGATTTATTTAAGTTATAGGTTCGATCAAGTGTTAGCACATAGGTTCCACAAAGATGGAAACAAGATGGTTCACTTTCCATATCAGACCTTTTAAAGATTTTCCATGTATAGATCCACGCGTCTACGGTTAACCGTCCAAGGTATATGAGGTAACTAAAGTTCGATGTCATGTTGATCATGGAACCACATCAAGGTATAATATGGTTTAAGTAAAGTTTGGGGTATTTTAGTGTAAAAAGAATTTTATAAAAGTTCAGGGTATTTTTATGAAGATACGACTTTTAGAAAATTCGAGGTGTTCTAATGAAAGTACGACTTTTAGGAAAGTCGAGGTGTTTTAATGAAAGAACATATCACGTCTTGCTTCCCAAAATACGGAATACAAGGGGTGAGTAGACCAGCCATGCTCTTACGGTCAAGAAAATATCCTACCGTAGTCACACTTTGGTTTCTAGTAGTACATGGTAAGCAGTAGTCATAGCACTAATAAAGAGAAAATAGAGTCACTACATCTATCACATGTAAAAGAATCAGAGTGCAAAATGGTTATAAGGTTGTAACTTCAAAGGAAATAACTAATCGAGTAGAGTCAAAGGAAAAGATAACGCTGACGTCGCTGATCTAGTTGTCCATAATGTCCTCTAAGTAAGGTAGGTCCGAGTTAAGTCCACTTCTCTCACTGAGCATGCATACTCGGGTCGTTAGAGCGACATAATAACAATATGTAATATATGCAATAATAATAAACATGAATTAGCATGCATAAGTTAAAGACATGGACATGAAATGGCATGCACAGGTAAACACTATAGCATGAGTATCAGATCAGTAAATCGATGCAAGTCCATGTCACTAATCCTATCAGTTTCTAGGTCTCGATATCCATGTCACTATTTTATCGTCTGCTTGAGCGTAAAAGCCAACCATTAGAAACACCGAGTCCTTTCCTGTATTCAGTAACAATCAGTAACACGCTTTCACATAATGGGACCCTGAGGGGCCCTCTCCTGTATTCAGTACACGCTCGTGTAATGGGACCATGAGATTCCGTTGACCGAACTCACACTCAAACTATCCCAACATCCACGGTCTATATCAATATCCAATTACGAACCAAAATACCGGTTAGCCATGATAAGTCTGTTCGAGAATTGGAGACCGGTCTCCATCAAGCATGACTAGGCTAGTACTGTAGACAAGTGGACAGCCCCTCATATTTTATTTATGACACTAATATAAATACTTCCATAACCGTCCTATTCCAGTTATACTTACACTTATATACGTCCCACAGACGCAGACAATGCAATAATTAAATGGTTGCGCTGATTGTGTATAAGTACCTGTCATGATCACTATCCATTCACACTTTTACGCTAATATACCTGCCACAATCCAATCACTAACATTTCGGTAATCTAAAAACAGTTGCTAGGGTATCGATACAAATGATCATTAATTATTGAGAGTATAACGGTCAGGCAACATGATGAAGATGCAGTAAAATGCACTACTAATAATATATGAGCAGCCGGCGTCGTTCAGATTAGAAAAATCGCATTAAATCACACATGCATAATTTGGTGAAACAATAAAAAATTGTAAACAATATATTTAATTATATATACATAATAATTGGTTTCGAGTGAATTGGGTTTCTGGTTTGGGAGATACGGTTGTTTAAATGCGGGTGTTCACTGCTGGAATTACAGTTTCTGAACTGAAAGTCCATTTTCGAACGTGTTTTAACCCTAGTTACAGTCACGATTAGGTGTCGCTAAAGTTGAATAATATTTAGGGTTATTAGTCAGGGTTTCAACGTAAAATACAGATCAGTAATATCCATCATATATTAGGAGTTATGTACAGTTCATTGTTACCACGTTTAAATTGAGATGACAGTAATCAGCCGTACCTATCAACAGTGTAAAATACGTTATAAATATCAAACGGCCCTGGAATTTGGTGAAACCAGTGTCATTAGAAATCTAACTCAAATTCCTACCCCTCGATGTATGGTTCCATGCACTTGCGCACTTAAACAGTGAGATATATGAATTATAAAACAGGTAAAGGCAGAGATTCCTTCTCTGAACTGCAGTCCAGAGCCATGAATCGCCTCGGTTTTCATTGTCATAAATTTTTAAAGTTCAGAGATAAACTATGGGGTGCTATAGGTTTATCTGTTATCTTCGATACGAGCCATGGAAAGCTAAGATACAATATATATATGATTTATTTTGAATTTAACGGTCTAGCATGTCCGGGAAAATTCATATTTCGTAATGGTTATCGGGTGGTCATTTCATGGTGTAAACTTCACCATTTTAAACCCAAATTCCTTCATGATATTCGTTATCAGTAAATGGATCTATTTACAACAAGTTCTGCAATATTTGATTTAGTCATCGTTTAGGGTTCTATATCAAACAGTTAAGCTTAGACATATGATTAATAATCAAACATCCATTTCATTTACTTGATTGACACTAAAATCAATTCATGAAATTATAATTATGGTCACCACGAGAATAATAACAATTATAGGAGTTTCACGCACTAAATTTATTACAATGGTTTGCGGTAAAGATTCTATTATTCTATCTTGATTTTTATATCGTACACACACACACCTAATTATCATGGTATTTATATAGGTAAAGATTATATTAGCATGTAAACAAGTGAGAAAGGTTTCACTTGCTTAAAGGCGATTTGGCGATCACGACAGTGACACGGCATTGCGCAGCACAACGGCGGCGACACGGCTGGGGTTTGTCCTCGGGCTTAGAATTTGGCCTTGGATTGAGCTTGATAGCTCGGTGATTTGGTTCAAAAAGAATATAGAATAATAATAGGTAATAGTAGTAACCGCAATCAATAACGGTGTCGCGTGTAGCGAGCGTTAGTAAGTACGGGTCGTCCTCTGAAATTCGAGGAATTCGTAAATCCTTACTTTAGTTGAGTCGAAATACTAGTAAAGAAATTCAAGAAATAGTTCAAGATTTAGTTGAATTTAATAGTTTCAAAAAATTCAAGAAATTGTTTTCAAGAAAGGAAATCAAGAAATTATTCAAGATCTAATTATCAAGAAAATATGAAGAATGCTTGTAGGATCCGATCGGATTTAGTAGTCATGGATGACTAATAAAGATAACTCATCTTTTCTATTGACAGTTTAACACTAGATTGATGGCTATGAATACAGATTAGGGTTTTTCGGAAGAAACTAGGGTTTCTTCACTATAGTCCCTTGTCCTTTTATTGATCCCATTCATTTTCTAGCACTTCACAAAAAGATCGTCAATCTTATCTCACATCGTCGTCGAGATAATCAATAATTTGATCTCGTACCCAATGAAGATGTTAACAATTCTTTTGTGAAGCTTTGTAAACTTCATAAGACTAAAAAAAAGTATAGAATTCTATCATCCATCGATCTACCCTAATCCTACGGATCCTAGCAAGCGGAGATTTACTCGCGTATCATGAAAATCGAAGAAAGATTAGAAAAAGAACTCATAATGCAGAATGTTTAAAGAAAGTGAAATTGAAACTAATTATCACCTTTATTATTTAACTTCAAATTACAACTTCTTCAATCCGAGATTACAAGAAGAATTGCTCTCGATCACTCCTTTGAAGAGCTAATTTTTCCGTCGATCTTTACGTTGCTCGATCACCGTGAGTCTTGGACCTGTCGTGGATCGTGTGCTCGTTGATGAAGATCGGCTTCGTATAAAGGATCTTTTGTTGAATCACTTGATGAACTTCTCGATGATTCTTGATTTTGGATCTTGGAATTGATATTGTTCTTGGATTTGTGTTGAATTGGATGAAAGATTTGAGACAAAATTAAGAACTAATTGGGAACCATTTTCTTCATGACCTTGGTCCTTTTTATAGCCCTCACTTTAAGCTTCCCCAACAAGCTAGGTTGTTATAAAGAAGTTTCCAGAACAAGCTTGTTACAAAGAGGCTTTCTCAACAAGCTAAGACGTTGAGAAGAAGTTTCCAGAGAATTCCCGACCCCAAATCCCCTGAATCGGCCGTGGATCCGCGGCGACTCGGCCTGACTCGGCCGTGGTTCCGCGGCCAATTGGTGGCTTCATTGGTTGAAACTTCAGGTGTTTTCTTCTGTTGATCTCTGGGTCTTTTTGTGATATCTGGAATCTTCTAACCGTTTCTGAATTTCTGCCAGTATTTGATTCTTCGACTTTCCTGTATTTTATCGGCAGATTCCTGATTCCCGATATCTGACCTGAGTTAACTTTGCACAAGATCTCAATGAAGAATGTGAGACAAAATATTATGCGTAAAAATATTAAATATACAATTCCCTTCATAATATTGATTATAATGTATAACACATGGTAAATGATATTTTGCAGATGAACTTCTAATATGTGTTATATTTATAGCAAATACCTTTAGATGATTAAGAAAAGTAAGGAAATTGTCATGTTAAAAATGTACTATTTTCGACTGAACAAATACCTCCAAACTTGACTTTGATCGTCCCGAGCAAACTTTATTTATTCAATAGAAGGAGAAAAATAGAAAGAAAAAGAAAAATTTAACTAGCACACTTTCGTAGGCAACACGATTGCACTGAGCACATGCAACAAGCCTTTAAACCTCTAGGTGTCCCAAATAGGAGGAGTGTTGTCTCCTGAGGGTTTTCAGCGGATTGCACCCACAAAATCCTATAATAAAAGAAAGACTGTGAAAATTACATATAAAGATAATAATTATAAAAGAAAGAAACTTAAAAATCAGAGTTTTCAACTACACTAGCTTTTCGGTTGTCATGAGCCCTATCTTAATAGTCATGAAAAGATGTTAGAAATCACATCATCCCTCATTAAAACATCGTCTTTATTCTTCATCCCTACCTTTCCTCCAAACACCGATCATATACCCCTATGTGTGTGTTAAAGACATCCCTCCACTCGGGGAATTCAATTCAAGTTATCATACTCTTGTCCATCTACCTCAGTATTTTTTAGTCGGTGAATATTTTAGATGAAATTGCTCACACATTCTTCATGCGACCGTTAATACTTCTTGAGGTACTAACCGACCGATTACTAAACGTGCTCACTTATTAGGCGTAATTAGCAATTTTCTCGTCTTGCAACACCTAAGGCTTAGCAGTGACTCCCAAACCAGTTAGTCTAAGGCACTAGGTAATGAAGCACCCTCGATATATATATATATATTTTATGCTGCCTTGGTGATTATAAAACCAGTGTTCATATTTCTTCACCATTTTATACTTTTATGCTTCATTTAAATTTATTTTCTTTGTACTTTGGCTTTTAGACAAGAGCATTTCAAGGTATCCTCTACTATCCCGAGTTTCAAGACGTGTGTACGTGCGTATAGTAGGGTATCAACATTCAGATGTTTGGCTTTCAGAATAGGAACTATTTTTCAGACTTATTTTTATCCTCAGATTAGTGACTTCCTTCATCTTACTAACCCTTGGGACAACAGCTCATAACTACTTATTACTAGTTTCGTTTAAGAAAGCATCTAACTTTCTTGGTTTTCTTAAACACTTCCAATCTTTTAAATGTAATTTTTCACTTTCTAATATTTCATTATAAAAGAAATTTTAAAAAATTTTGTGCTTATGCAAAGTGTATAATGCAAAGTAATGCGTAAATAAGTACAAAGCTCCCCCAAACCTGTTTACAGCAGTGTCCTCACTGTTGTCATCTTTTAAATCTCAAAAACCTGTAGACTTTGGAGGAAAAGTTATTAACGGGGACAAGAATAAATGAAAGTGAAAATCTCTCCCAAACTTATTTTTTTAATCATATGGATATTCAGTTAGGTCATTTTTAACTCACCTCCATCCTTATGATGAGATAATATTATCGAGACATAGAGGTGAGGTGGAGGAAATTTAGTTATGATAAAGCGGCTCCTGTAAAAATAGGAGCTCCTCCGTGGAGTTAGTGGAAAAATACGGTTTTAATCTATGCCCATTCACTTTAAAAATATAACTGTTTTTAATATTTTCAACTTCAACTGCCCCGTGCGGGTATACATACCGCACTACAAACGGTCCTTTCCAACGAGATCTTAGCTTACCCGCATGAAGATGGAGACGGGAATCGTAAAGAAGGACTTGTTGTCCAGGGATGAAAGTTTTTCTCAAAATATTTTTATCATGAAATACCTTAGTCTGGTTCTTTACTATAACCGCATTATCGTAAGCTTCATCGCAGAGTTCACTTAGCTCATTTAATTGCAGCTTCCGAAAGTTGCAGGCTTGATTTAAATCGAAGTAAAGTTCTTTAATGGCCTACATTGCTTTATGTTCGATCTCGACAGGAAGGTGGCAAGCCTTTCCAAACACTAGGCGGTAAGGAGACAAACCAAGATCAGTCTTATAAGCGGTACGGAATGCCCAAAGAGTATCCGTCAATTTGGTTGACCAATGTTTACGGTTTTTAGAAACCGTCTTCTCCAAAATTTGTTTGATTTGCTTATTGGAAATCTCAGCTTGTCCGCTCGTTTGGGGATGATAGGGCGTAGAAAGTTTATGGTTGATTGAATATTTCCGCATCAAAGTCTCGAAAGACCGATTACAGAAATGCGTTCCATTGTCGCTAATTATAGCGCGAGGGTGTCCAAATCGCGAAAAGATATTTTCTTTGAGGAACTTAATAACAACCTTGTTGTCATTAGTGCGACATGGTATTGCTTACACCGATTTTGAGACGTAATCAACCGCTAACAAGATATATAAATTCCCAAAAGAGTTGGGAAAATGACCCATAAAATCAATACCCCAAACGTCAAAAATTTCCCCAACCAAGATAGGTTGGAGTGACATCTCATTTTTCGAGAAATCTGACCCGTGTGTTGACACCGCGGACAAGTTTTACAATGATCAAATGCATCTTTGAATAATGTAAGCTAGTAAAAACCACATTGCAAAACTTTGTCCGCCGTTTTACGTGGACCAAAATGACCACCACATGCCTGATTATGACATAAAGACAAAACACTCTTGAATTCATCATTGGGGACACATCTGCGAATGATTTGGTCGGGACAATACTTAAACAAATAAGGTTCATCCCAGTAAAAATGCTTTACTTTGGATAGAAATCGATGATTGTCTTGTTTAGACCATTCGCTGGGAATAAGTCCTGTTACTAGATAATTCACAATATCCACGAACCAAGGTTCGCAGGATACGGTCAAGAGATGTTCGTCATGGAAAGCGTCGTTTATTGGCAAGGTCACAGTAGGTGAAGAAGAGATGCGTGAAAGATGGTCGGCTACTACGTTTTCACATTCTCTCTTATCTCGTATGACAATATCAAATTCTTGTAATAACAGGATCCAACGTATTAACCTGGTTTTAGCATCCTTCTTAGATAAAAGATGTTTTAGGGCGGAGTGATCGGTGTAAACCACTATTGGCGAGCCAATCAAGTAAGGCCTGAATTTCTCTAATGTAAATACAACTGCCAAGAGTTCTTTATTGGTGGTTGTATAATTAATTTGGGCATCATTCAAGGTCTTACTTGCATAATAAATTACATGTGGCATCTTATCAATGTGCTGTCCTAAGACTGCACTAATAGCAAAATTTGATGCATCACACATTAGTTCAAACGGGTGGTTCCAATCAGGAGATGATAGAACATGGGCTGTAGTGAGAGATCTTTTAAGTGATTCAAAAGCAGTCTCACAATCCGAATCGAAGTGAAATGTAGTATCCTTGGCCAAGAGAAGAGTTAAAGATCTAACAATTTTGCTAAAATCCTTAATGAACCTCCTATAAAATCCTGCATGACCAAGGAAGGATCGTGTTAGTTGTATATATACCCTAGAGGCCATTGTTGTACATATGATGTATATTATAGTGGATGCTTGGATATATATAGTGAGGACTTTCTTGCTCAATATGACAGTATGCTATCTGGTTTCACTTTGTCTTAACATATTGACTTGTATTAGTTTACTGTCTTGCTCTCACATGTTGATAAAGCCCTTAGGATATGTACTTGACTACTAGGATTATGATGAGATCATACTAGTGGGGCCAGGGTAGTCAACGAGTACATCCTATAACTGTTCCTAGTCAAGGGAGTATCGAGACATGGTATCGATACTCCAGAGTAGACTAGCGTATACACATCTTGATCCATATGATGGGAGATGGATGATCCCATATCCATTGGTGTTTGACATCAAAGATGGTGTACGGGTGCTCAGTAGAGACTGGGTACACTGAACGGACTCGCCGAGAACTCCTAGATGGTATTATACCTATCGTCAGATAGCAGTTCTCCAGTGACACTGGTACAGGTTAGTCTGTAGACCCGAGATCGTCCTAGAGTCTTGTGTGATTCCCACTGTGCTTTGATTTCCACCTTACCACGTCCAAGAGGGCGTGCAAAACGATGGCTTTTGGGCACAGTCCCGAATCACATGGAGGCAATGAGCGATAGGAGGGGTTTCGTCTCTCCCGGTATAGGGAGTTGATGTTGTGCTGTGTTCGATTGGCTATAACTGGAAGTCCCTGGCCATGGCTGATATGGAGTGCTGCTGGTAAGAGTCATCAATAGTTTCATGACCCGTTATGAGCCTCATATCGACATGACTTATCGGTTACTGGGGTCTGACGTTTACCACCCCTAGACTTGATATGCGACATACCAGACGAAGAGACCAGACTGTACGGTAGTGTTACTGATTGGATTCACAGGAGAATGTACAGGCTTGCTTGTTGATCTTCTGATCGCTCAATACCTGGGTGGCTGTTACGTTTAGCCGACCGCTTGCAGCTTGTGGGTTTTGATATGATCATCACCTACTGCCGGCGTATTGACGATTCTTTAGAGTCCTACACAGAGGTTTCCTGGCTCAGGAAAAACGGAGTAGGGGCACATATGTGATATGTGCGGGACCGAGACTGATACGATATGAGATACCGTATTCTATTCTCGCGATATGTGATATCGGCCGGGTATATATGATATAGCCGGGTCATCGAATCAAGTGTTGATTCGATGAATTGGTACTTGTTGTATTAGTCGGTTATATGTTATATAGCCAGATTATCGGATCAAGTGTTGATTCGATAATTTAATGTATAATTATATATGTGATATATTACGTTACATTAACTAATATAAGCTCGCTTTATGGATTCTTTTTCTCACTTGATAATACATTGATGTATATGCGATATATGTTAATTGTATTATTTTATTTTGTTACATAATATATTATATATGTGATATATAATATTGTAACATGTTAGGGTTACAAATGCAACATGGATTTTGAGTTTAAACCTAGTTAGGGTTTGGATCAGGGTTAACTATTTGGATGAGGGTTAAGGAAGCTTTATGAAGCTTTGACTTTGTCTTTTTTCCTTGATATTTTGTGAAGATATTTGTTAACCCAACCCAAACGCTCAACTCATGGTTTATTCTCTACAAGGGTTAAGGATATCATTCTTAACCCATGGTTGCAATTATAATCACAACAAGAATTTCATTATTCATCACAAAAGGTTTTCATCTTCTTCTTGCTCTTGAAAAAGCTTCACTAGCTTTTTAGTTTGTGGTGATTAATAGTGAGAAAATGAAAACAAAAGAGTGTAAAATTCCTACTTCATCATTCTCATCTATTCTAGCCACTTAGATTAGTGTGTTCACTTCTCTAATTACTTCATTAGTGAAGTGTAAGCTTGGGTTAGAGATTCTTCAAGGTAGATCATCTTAGATCAAGAAGACTTCAAGCAAGATGCATCATTCACCTTATGGAGTCTCTCGAGAGTCGGAGTTCTTGATGCTCGCAGCGAAGGGACATCAACACGGAGCTTATGAAGCGAAGGAACGAACTACAAAGGTTGTAATCCTAAACTCTATGTGATAGATATTTCTTTGTATGTGATACAAACTTGTTGCCCTAATATTTCTAGCAAAGATTCATGGTTTGTTTGCTTTGTACCTCTTTAATTTTTAAAATGGCATGAGTGATGCTACCAAACCCTAGACTAGGTGCAAGGGAAACCCAACAGTGGTATCAGAGCCAAGCTAGAATTTTAGACACGGTGTTAAAACAATTACGAAAACGAAATCGACTCCGAAAGACGGTATTATGAAACCCCCATTTTGCTCTCTGTAAATTTTCAAAAAAGTCCTTTAAAATTATTTCAAACAGGTGCAGAATGATATTTGGCAGATCATAAGAACATGGGTGAAATACGGAGGAAGGGGCTCGGATTTTGGCTGAGCCCCAGGCTAATAATTCTGGCCTGACCGGCCCCCTAGGCTCCTCTGCCCCCCGTATTCCTCCTGTGCTCTTGTGTCTTCATTTTTGGTTTTCTAGTATTGTTTATTTAGCCCAATTTTCATGTGATGATTAGTTTGACCTGGGGCTAATTCGTAGTGCTTCGTAGTCGTATATTTTAATACTTTATTGGTAACCTTGACTATTTTTAGCAGTTCGATCGAGTTTCGCATACCACATTTTGTACCCCGCTGAAATTTCCAAGTGTTGTAATTTTCCGAAGGTGATTATATTCGTAAAATCGTGCAAGTACCCCTATGGACCCCCTAGAAGACTATACTAACCTTAACTCGATTCTATACCCACGGAACCGCGAACGAACCCTAAGATTTGCCGTAGTTCCGTGGTGTTATAGGTGAGGCATTGGTTAACCCCTTCTACGGCTGGTCCATAGACACTGTGGCACGATTTTTGAGTGTTTTAATTTTGCTCAAGTGTTGAGCTCACGGGGGTAATTTGTGAGTGTATGTTGATTCGATCGAAACGTTAAACATTGTCTTGATATATTGTGATTGTGATACAATATATGGAATTCATATAGTTAGGCATGAAATCCGTAATATGTGATATTTCGGGTTTACGATGTCTAAGGTGTTTATGGATTCCAAATGTTATAGTTTTTCACTTTTCTTTTCTGCGACCGTAAGTGTAGTATGTGGGGGTATTGCCGGCTTCGTTGCTATACATCAATGACAATCGGGATACGCATACTTGCTTACGTTGATGATATGAGATATTATATGTTGCTGTGATATGTTATATTGGATTGTCGTGTTCTGAATAGCCGGGGGTTTTATGTGAGATGAGGGTTTTTATTTTCATTCATGTAAAATTCAATGTATGTAATATTCTTTTATTGGGGCACTTCCGGGATGAGATTGATGTCACCATTGTATATTATTTACTTTTCCACATTAGGTAGACCCAAGGAGGGGAGCACAAGCAACCGGGTTCTAGGGTTCAGTAGGAGGCCATCTCGAGGAGTCGAGACCGGGTCTCCTAACCCTAGAATTGGCAGATTTACTTGCCGCTCTCGTAGGGGTCTAGGGATGTGGGTTTGGCTATTCATCGCGACCGTGGAATTCGTGTTTTATACAGGCTCGAAATAAAACACGGACCTCCTAGTATATCCAATATTTCATATGTTTCTTCTGCTGCTGATATACTGTGATGTGATCATATTATATGCGTGAGACGAATGCTTTATTATTGTATATATGATATATAATAAACGTTGCTTATGTTTTACACCCGCGCTAGTCCCGTCCCGGTATGCCGTAAGTTAAGTAACCTAACGGTGCATAACGGAACATTGTGGCGAATGCGGATGGCATAAGCGTACGTTGTATTTTCGTTTCTTCTGTGATGCTTAGGAAGCATAATTGATGGGTTTTATTAATGAGATCAATAAAAGAAAAGAAACCTAAAAGATGTTATAGAATCAAATTTTCAAAAAGGGTAGTTACAGTCTTTGCTTTGCATAGTGGTATATGTGATATACCCTGCACCTTATTCGATGTGGAAAGAGCCGAGATCCCTTCACCGGGAGTGACCTCTTTAGCAAAACTAGCAGATGCTACAAACTCACGGTTTAGTTTTTGATTGCTCCTATAGTTTTTGCTATGCACAGCGGTATTTATGAAATATCCTGCACCTTATTCGATAAGGAAAGAGCCGAGATCCCTTCACCGGGAGTGACCTCTTTAGCGAAACTAGAAAAGCCTAAAAAACACTCATTTTCAAAATCACTTGTTTCTACAACGATATCAAGTTCATTACGCAATAGGTTTTCTGAAAAAGCTGTCGTAGCCCTCCGTCATTTCAGATAAATCCTACTTAGTATTCGTGCTGCGTTTGTTGACCTTATCAAAGCGCAGTGTACGGTAGCTAATTAGTGTTTATATGCTAAAACATGAGATGTGATTGGATTAGGGTATTCGTACGGCCTTGTTGACCTTGTCAAGGGTCATGCGGGTGGGTTTAATTCAATCGGGAAATGACGGGTTGAACTTGACTTGCGATTTATGGTTTGTTGACCTTGTCAAGGTCATAGATCGTTAGGGGCAGAATATTATCAGGAATTTCAAGTGTTGAAATTTACAATGAGATTGCATACCTCCTGTGAGATAGTTGGATCCTGATACTCACTGCGAGTAAGAGTTACTACTGGGAGAATCTTACACAGGACAATTAGCCGATCAAGTAGGTGTCTAGAAAGGTGTTAACGGGGTTATGCCTCTGGGAAAACGAGGTTTATTCTAATTAGGTCCGTGCGAAAGCACGGGGAACCTCCCTCAAAGTACCAACACTGGCCTGGCCGAAAGATTGGCGAACTTGTAAGGTGTAATTAATCCCGGCTAGTCTTACCTTTTAAGGTTTTAAGGAAGATTTGATAAAAAACAGTGGGAGCCATCCCGATTAGATAAGATAATAACCAATCTAATCTTGCAAGAGCATACGCTAAAGTGTTTTCTTCTCTCTCTCTCTCCAGGTAGAGATCTTGTCAGGCCTTAATCAAGATAATAATATGGATGTATTGACTGAACCTGCTTATTATACTGAGCAGGGGAACGTTGGTCCCGCTCCCACTTGTAATTGTTATAAGTCCGAGCAGGGAATAGGAGAATATCTGGATTCTCACGCTGCCCAAACGAAGAATAAGCATGATGATGCATCTTCTTCAGGTGTGTTAGTTATCAAGAACTGTTTCTCAGTTCACTCTACGTCCTGGGTATTAGATACCGGATCAGGATCCCATATATGTAATATGTTACATGGGCTACGGAAAGGTAGGGAACTGGGAGAGGGTGATCATTCCGTAAGAGTAGGGAATGGTGCAAATGTTGCAGCCAAAGCAGTTGGAGAATATCACCTTGTGTTACAAATGGTAATATATTGGTTCTGAACGAATACTATTACATTCCGACCCTGATATGCAATCTTATATCAGTTTCTTTATTGAGCAAAGAAGGATATAATTTTGTAGTACATGATAATGTTATGAACATATTCCTGAATCAAAAGTTGATTGGATCAGGATCGTTAAATAATGACATATACGTTCTCAACAAAACTACAGTACTTAATGTACAAAACACACACAAGAGGAAGAGTTCAGAAATGAACGAATCCTTCTTGTGGAATTGTAGACTAGGTCATATCAATGCGACACGGCTAGCTATGTTACATAAGGATATATATTTGAATCCGTTCAAATTTTCATCTTATGATACTTGCCAGTTATGTCTCAAAGGCAAGATGACCAAGACTCCGTTTAGTGGACACGGAGAAAGAGTTAAAGAACTCTTGGGACTGATACATAGTGATGTATGTGGTCCCATGTCTACACATGCCAGGAACGGTTCTTCCTACTTCATTACATTCACTGACGATCTCTCAAGATACGGACATGTGTTCCTGTTGAAACACAAGTCTGAAACTTTTGAGAAATTCAGAGAATATAAGCACGAAGTAGAGAACTAAACGGGCAAAAGTATTAAAATTCTTCGATCTGATCGAGGAGGAGAATACTTGAGCAATGATTTTCTGGACTATCTAAAAGAGAATGGGATTCTCTCTCAGCTTACTCCTCCCTATACACCACAGCACAATGATGTATCGGAGCGGAGGAATCGCACCCTATTAGACATGGTGCGCTCTATGATGAGCACTGCTGAGTTACCTATTTCCTTCTGGGGGCATGCGCTTGAGACAACAACATACCTATTGAATCAAGTTCCGTCTAAATCTGTTCCTACCACACCATATGAGATATGGAGTGGGAAGAGACCTTATCTTAAACGAGTTAAGATATGGGGTTGTCCGGCCTATGTCAAAAGGCAAAATCCGGACAAACTCGAGGCACGATCAGTTCTCTGCAAGTTTGTAGGATATCCAAAGAATTCTTATGGATACTTTTTCTACCACAGTGAGGAGCAAAAGGTGTTTGTTGCTCAACATGCCATCTTTTTAGAAAAGGAATTTCTTGCAAAAGAAATTAGTGGCAATGAGGTAGAACTGGAAGAAGTTCCAGCAGCACAAACCGCGACTGAAGATTTAGTAGAACCAGATGATTCAGTAGAACCAGATGATTCAGTAGTACCCGATGAACCTCAGCCTCTCTGCCGATCTAGTAGGGTTTCTCATCCACCTGAGAGATACTATGGTTTTCTCATTGACGGTGGAAGCGAGGATTGCATCATGGAAGATGATGACCCGACTAGCTTCGAACATGCCATCACGAGTGGGGACTTTGTGAAGTGGCTGGATGCAATGCGATCTGAGATGGAATCCATGTACACCAACAAAGTATGGACTTTGGAAGTTGCTCCTGAAGGGATAAAACCCATTGGGAGTAAGTGGATCTTTAAGAAGAAACTTGGTGTAGATGGAAAAGTTGAGACTTTCAAAGCTAGACTTGTTGCGAAGGGTTTTCGTCAACGACCAGGTGTGGATTATGATGAAACCTTTTCTCCAGTGGCTATGCTTAAGTCCATCCGGATCCTACTTTCTATTTCTGCATACCATGACTACAAAATCTGGCAATTGGATGTTAAGACCGCCTTTCTAAATGGTGATTTAGAGGAGTGCGTGTACATGACTCAACCAGAGGGCTTCGTAGATAGTGGGAGCAGCGAAAAGGTATGCAAGCTGTTTAAATCCATCTACGGGTTAAAGCAGGCATCGCGGAGTTGGAACATCTGTTTTGATATTGTAGTCAAAGAGTTTGACTTCATCAAGAACGTAGATGAACCTTGTATATAAAAGAAGTTTGCAGAGAGTAAGGTCGTCTTTCTCGTATTGTACGTGGATGACATACTCTTGATAGGAAATATTGTTCCTATGCTGCACTCTGTCAAGCTCTTCTTATCACATAGATTCTCAATGAAAGATCTAGGTGATGCCTCCTGCATTTTGGGAATTAAGATTTATAGAGATAGATCTAAACAGATACTGGGATTGTCCCAATCCAGGTACATTGACACCATACTAAAGAGGTTTAGTATGGAAGAATCCAAACATGGGAACCAACCCACGATCTCTGGACTCACTCTCTCCAAAGAGATGTCTCCCAAGAATGATTTGGAGAGAGCTCGCATGCAAGTGATACCCTATGCTTCGGCAGTAGGCTCTATCATGTACGCGATGCTATGTACCAGACCCGATGTAGCATACTCACTAAGTGTAGTGAGTAGGTATCAAGCAGATCCAGGGAAGAATCACTGGACAGCTGTGAAGAACATTCTCAAGTACTTAAGAAGGACTAAGGAGATGTTCTTGGTGTATGGTAACGGAGAACTCCAAGTGGAGTACTTTACCGATTCAAGCTTCCAAAGTGATAAGGACGACTTTAAGTCGCACTCGGGATTTGTCTTTACCCTGAATGGAGGGGTGGTTTGTTGGAAGAGTTCCAAGAAAGAAACCATGGCGGACTCGACGATGGAGGCTGAATACATCGCTGCCAACGATACTGCCAAAGAGGCTGTCTGGATGAAGAAGTTCATCACTGAACTTGGTGTGGTTCCGTCCATTGAGCATCCAATATCTTAGTATTGTGATAACAATGGAGCTGTGACTTTGGACAAGGAACCCAAGGCCCATCAGAAGTCCAGACATATTCTGAGGTGGTATCACCTGATCCAGGAGATAGTTGATCGCCGCGAGATCGAGGTCAGGAGAGTTGACATGAAGGACAACACTGCGGATCCACTCACGAAGGCCAATCCGCAGATAGAATTTGAGAGACTCTTCGGGATTTTGGGTATGGGATATTACAACAGCTGGCCTTAGTGCAAGTAGGAGATTGTTAGTTGTATATATGCCCTAGAGGCCATTGTTGTACATATGATGTATATTATAGTGGATGCTTGGATATATATAGTGAGGACTTACTTACTCGATATGATAGTATGCTATCTAGTTTCACTTTGTCTTAACATGTTGACTTGTATTGGTTTACTGTCTTTCTCTCACATGTTGATAAAGCCCTTAGGATATGTACTTGACTACTAGGACTATGATGAGATCATACTGGTGGGGCCAGGGTAGTCAACGAGTACATCCTATAACTGTTCCTAGTCAAGGGAGTATCGAGACAGGGCATCGATACTCCAGAGTAGACTAACGTATACGCATCTTGATCCATATGATGGGCGATGGATGATCCCATATCCATTGGTGTTTGAAATCAAAGATGGTGTACGGGTGCTCAGTGGAGACTGGGTACACTGAACGGACTCGCCGAGAACTCCTAGATGGTATTGTACCTATCGTCAGATAGCAGTTCTCCGGTGACACTGGTACAGGTTAGTCTGTAGACCCGAGATCGTCATAGAGTCTTGTGTGATTCCCACTGTGCTTTGATTTCCACCTTGCCACGTCCAAGAGGGCATGCAAAACGGTGACTTTTTGGTACAGTCCCGAATCACATGGAGGCAATGAGCGATAGGAGGGGTTTCGTCTCTCCCGGTATAGGGAGTTGATGTTGTGCTGTGTTCGATTGGCTATAACTGGAAGTCCCTGGCCAGGGCTGATATGGAGTACTGCTGGTAAGAGTTATCAGTAGTTTCTCAACCCTTAATGAGCCTCATATCGACACGACTTATCGGTTATTGGGGTCTGACGTTTACCACCCCTAGACTTGATATGCGACATACCAGACGAAGAGACCGGACTGTACGGTAGTGTTACTGATTGGATTCACAGGAGAATGTACAGGCTTGCTTGTTGATCTTCTGATCGCTCAATACCTAGGTGGCTGTTACGTTTTGCTGTCCGCTTGCAGCTTGTGGGTGTTTGATATAATCATCACCTACTGCCGGTGTATTGACGATTCTTTAGAATCCTACACAGAGGTTTCCTGGCTCATGCAAAACGGAGTAGGGGCACATATGTGATATGTGCGGGACCGAGACTGATACGATATGAGATACCGTATTCTATTCTCGCGATATGTGATATCGGCCGGGTATATGTGATATAGTCGGGTCATCGGATCAAGTGTTGATTCGATGAATTGGTACTTGTTGTATTAGTCGGTTATATGTTATATAGCCGGATTATCGGATCAAGTGTTGATTCGATAATTTAATGTATAATTATATATGTGATATATTACGTTACATTAACTAATATAAGCTCGCTTTATGGATTCTTTTTCTCACTTGATAATACATTGATGTATATGCGATATATGTTAATTGTATTATTTTATTTTGTTACATAATATATTATATATGTGATATATAATATTGTAACATGTTAGGGTTACAAATGCAACATGGATTTTGAGTTTAAACCTAGTTAGGGTTTGGATTAGGGTTAACTATTTGGATGAGGGTTAAGGAAGCTTCGTGAAGCTTTGACTTTGTCTTTTTTCCTCGATATTTTGTGAAGATATTTGTTAACCCAACACAAACCCTCAACCCATGATTTATTCTCTACAAGGGTTAAGGATCTCATTCTTAACCCATGGTTGCAATTGTAACCACAACAAGAATTTCATTATTCATCACAAAAGGTTTTCATCTTCTTCTTGCTCTTGAAAAAGCTTCACTAGCCTTTTAGTTTGTGGTGATTAATAGTGAGAAATTGAAAACAAAAGAGTGTAAAATTCCTACTTCATCATCCTCATCTATTCTAGCCACTTAGATTAGGGTGTTCACTTCTCTAATTACTTCATTAGTGAAGTGTAAGCTTGGGTTAGAGATTCTTCAAGGTAGATCATCTTAGATCAAGAAGACTTCAAGCAAGATGCATCATTCACCTCATGGAGCCTCTCGAGAGTCGGAGTTCTTGATGATCGCAGTGAAGGGATCTCAACACGGAGCTTATGAAGTGAAGGAACATACTACAAAGGTTGTAATCCTAAACTCTATGTGATAGATACTTCTTTATATGTGATACAAACTTGTTACCCTAATATTTCTAGCAAAGATTCATGGTTTGTTTGCTTTGCACCTCTCTAATTTTTAAAATGGCATGAGTGATGCTACCAAACCCTAGACTAGGTGCAAGGGAAACCCAACAGATCGTATATGTTTGACGTATTTGGGATGAGGAAGGTTATGGATGACATCTATTTTAGCTCTTTCTACCTCAATGCCTTTGCGTGAAATGACATGTCCAAGCACGATACCTTCTTGGACCATGAAATGGCATTTTTCCTAATTCAATGTTAAGTTCTTATCCTTACAGCGGGTAAGAACCGCGTCAAGATGACATAGGCAATCCTCAAATGAGTCCCCAAATATAGAAAAATCGTCCATGAAAATCTCCACAAAATTCTCGACCATGTCTGAGAATATCCCCATCATACACCGCTGAAATGTAGAGGGAGCATTGTATAACCCAAAGGGCATGCGTCTATAAGAAAAGGTACCGAAAAGACAAGTAAATGTTGTTTTTATCTTGATCCTTTTCGGTTATAGGGACCTGGTTATAGCCAGAGTATCCGTCCATGAAACAATAATATTCATGTCTAGCTAATTGTTCCAACATCTGGTCAATGAAAGATAGAGGGAAGTGATCTTTACTCGTTGAGGCATTGAGTTTTCTATAATCAATACATGCACACCACCCAGTTTGGGTGCGTGTTTGGATCAACTCATGAGCCTCATTAGTTATGACCATGATGCCAGACTTTTTAGGGACCATATGAATAGGACTTACCCATCGGCTATCAGAGATTGGGTAAATTATACCATTATCTAGGCATTTGACGATTTCTTTCTTTACCGCCTCCTTCATGACGGGATTTAACCGTCTTTGTGGGTCTCGGGTTAGTTTGGATTCATCCATCAAATATATATGATGTTCTACAATCAATGGACAGATCCCTTTGATGTCTGCCATAGTCCAACCAAATGCTTGCCGATTTGATCTCAAGACCATCAAAAGAGCGTCATCTTGCTCTAAAGCTAGAGAAGCGGATATGATCACGGGCAAAGACTCATTCTCACCTAAATATGCATATTTAAGATGAGAAGGTAATAGTTTGAGATCTAATGTCGGCGGAGAAACAATAGAAGGTGGGGGTAAGGGAATGATATTCGGATTCCCTAAGAAGTTCATAACCTGCATAGGATATTGACTCGGAAAGCGCTACTGACTTTTGTGACGAGTCAAAAGGTTCAAACTCGGGGGTGGACTCATCAAAGGTGCCCTCACTATAATAATGTGCTAGATCAAACAATGATGTACTAATGTCGTCGAGATCATTATAGAAAAGTTCATCAACCTTGCAGCTTTCAGGAGCTATCTCGTGGACAGAACAGATATCAAGAATATGAGCAGAAGGTTTAGATGGTTGACTTTCTCGCTTGTAAATGTTAAGCTCCATTGTCATTTTTCCGAAGGTTAGGTTCATAGAACCGTTACGACAATTAATGACAGCATTGGAAGTGGCTAAGAAGGGTCGATTGAGAATCATCGGAATTTGGTTCCGTGGGTTCGCTACAGGTTGTGTATCTAAAAAAATAAAGTTCACAGGGAATATAAATTCCCCGACTTTTATCAATATATCCTCAAGCTCACCCCAGGGTTTGGTGATAGATCGATCTGCCATCTGGAGAGTGCAGTGGGCAGGTTTCAACTCTCCAATACCTAACTGCTCGTAGACAGAATAAGGAAGCAGGTTAACACTCACGCCAAGGTCGAGTAGAGCACGGTTAATATTTTTACCCCCAATAGAAATAGAGATTGTAGGACATCCAGGGTCCTTACGTTTCTTTGGTAATTGCTGGGTAAAAGTTGTGCTAATATTACTCGTCATGAACACTTTTTTCGGCACTTGAGTTCTTCTCTTCTTTCTGCACAAGTCCTTAAGTATTTTCGCATAAGCCGGAACTTTTTGGATAGCATCTAGGAGAGGGATATTTATGTTAACTTGTTTAAACATTTGCATAATCTTCTCCATTTGTGCGTTAGGCTTGTTAGCCCTCAACCTATTTGGATAAGGAGCTTTATCGATAATAGTTGGGTCCAACATTTGTGGAGAAGTTCGTGTGGGTAGAACGGATCCCAGAATTAGAGTGGGGATCGTTTCAGATTGACTCAACGAGGTGGGCGGAGGGTTCGAGCCTAGGGAAAAATAGAGAATAGGCTCGGAAGAAGATGAACTAGGGTCAGAAGTGGAAGTGGAAGCCGGGGTGTCATTGATTGATTCATCATTATCAACCTGTTCACCGACTTGGTTATTCATTACTCTTCCAGATCTCAATGTGGTAATGGCATTCACATTATGATATTGTGAGTGGCCAAGATTCGATAAAGGTTGAGATGGAAGTTTCTCTTTCTCTCTAGCACTCATTGCGGTATTTAATTGTGCA
The DNA here is from genome assembly GCA_030015575.1 of Agapanthus africanus. Lineage (NCBI taxonomy): Eukaryota > Viridiplantae > Streptophyta > Magnoliopsida > Asparagales > Amaryllidaceae > Agapanthus > Agapanthus africanus. The sequence continues at coordinate 745,163,190 of CM057341.1, forward strand.
ATTTGTGCTTCTATCGATTTAATACTCTCACGGTGTGAGGCAGAGTCCTTCTTTATGGTATCGATAGAAGACCTTATATTAGCTGATATTTGCATGGAATGTTTCATAAACAAATCCAAGGTTCGTTCGAGTGAAGAGGAGTTTTTGGTACCGGCCGTTTGGAAAGAATTATTATAAGGTGCAGAATTATTGTCTGGATTTTGAAAATTTTGTGGTTGAAAGGGGTGCTGATTTTTGTGGTGGTTGCTGTTGCTGTGGAGGAACCCTTTGAAAGTTATTTTGGTTTGGAACCGTATTTTGAGTTTGGTGTTGATTCCAAGCAAAATTAGGGTGATTCCTCCAACCTTGATTATATGTGGAAGAATAAGGATCGTTTCTAGGTCGTTGCTGAAAAGCAGCATTAGTGTGTTCTTGACCTTGAAACGGAGAATTCAAAGGACATTCTTCCGTCAGATGTGATGGATCCGAACAGCATCCACACATGGTTTTAGGGAGCGTCACCTGGTTTAAGGAGGCTAATAAAAAATTGTTTTCCATAGCTTCGAGTTTCTTTTGCAATGCTGCCATTTCAGCTTTTACTGCTATAGAAACATCAAGTTGATGGATACCTCCCCTAGATGATGGTGGACTAACGCTTTTCTATTGCAAAGCGTTTTCAGCAAAATCTTCCAAGAATTTCCAGGCTTCACCACCGTCTTTGGACATGAAATTGCCTTGACACATGGTTTCAAGCATCTGCTTTGTCATTGGATTAATGCCCTCATATATAATTCGGCACATATCCCATCTATGGATTCCTTGATGAGGTCATTGGACAAGCAGATCCTTGAACCGTTCAAAGCATTTCCAAAATGGTTCATTGGGAAGCTGGGTAAACTGGTTGATTTCACTCATAACACGGGCGGTCTTATGATTGGAATAAAATTTCTTAAGGAATGCTATAACGAATTCATCCTAATTGGAAATAGAGTCTGTGGTTGTGTTATAAAACCATTTTTCGGCTAAATCGTACAAAGTAAACGGGAGAAGACGTAAACGCATAGTATCCACAGAAAGTTATGAAGTGTCCATCATAGCACATATGTTTTCGAATTTGGTGATAAAAACGTATGCGTCTTCAGACTCTAGACCGTGAAATTTAGGCAAAAAATTGATAAAGTGTGGTTTGAAAATTATCCCCATTGGTTGGTGGAATAGAAAGACAAGTAGAAAGAGGACCACGTATAGGGTAGCATCTCTCTTGGAGAGATATACGCGGTAGATTCTGCGCTCCTGCGGGTGGTGGCAGAGTGGTGTTATTGAAATTTGATGGAGAACCGTCCATCTCGGTGGATGTTATGGTGGTGAGGAAAAAGAAGATGAAGAAATACCGACTTCGGAGTCGATAGAAAAAACGCGGACAAGACGAGCACTAGAATCCCGTGTCCAGCCGAGCATGCACTAAGCGGGTTTAGTGCAAGTGACAGCGTATGTGTAAATTAAAAGAAAGGTTTGTTTTATGGTTTGTTTTGAAAAAGACGGATTTAGACAAATCACAAAAATACACAATCAACCCTAGATCTAAGAACACCCAGGTCAAGTCATTAGACCGCTCCTAGACTTCCAGGGGACAAATCGCAGGATAAATTCTCTACTACCTCTTTATCCCTTTTGTGGCCAGGTAAGTGCCAGGTAAGTGGGAGGTATCAGCTATGTAAATAGCGGGCCTAATTAATTAACCACTTGCCTTAGACATATTTGCCTAGACACCACAAAAGAAATGCGTATAAGCAATAGATTACCCACGACGTTCCTCTGTCCTAATTGAGTGCGACGGTCCTTAGAGTCTTGGTCTAGATATTTTTTAATTAATGAAGGGTGATGCGGATCCTAATTTTGTGATTTGTGGGGCTTAGGAAGGGTAATGAACTCCCCACCTAATCTGAATTTGGTCTTTACCTCTTAATTTCCGTATTGCAATATGCAAAAACAACCAATATCTAAACACGCAACAAGAATTTTTTTTACGCGGCGAATTTTTGCAAAGAATCCTGCAAAAAAATTGTTATTGGACTTTTCAGAGGAGAGAGAAGAAGATAGGAAATATACCAGAGAGAGCTGAAACCCTAATTCTCCAAGAATACCGCGCTTCCGCGGCCAATTCCAGCTTCTTGCCGTGGTTCCGTGGTCAATTGGACCGTTCTTTGAATAATTTCTGGTTCTGATGCTCCCCTTGCTCCTATGATCTTGATGAAATGCTCTAAATCTTTATCTCCCTGCTACAGTGATTCCAGATCTCCTTACAAAATTCACACACTAATCGTTAAGCACACGATGCATTCTTGATTTATACTTCGATAGAATAATAATACTTCAACCCAAATAACAAGAAATAACAAATTACGCACGTATCCCCGGAAACGACGCCATTTGATTTGGTTCAAAAAGAATATAGAATAATAATAGGTAGTAGTAGTAACCGCAATCAATAACGGTGTCATGTGTAGCGAGCGTTAGTAAGTACGGGTCGTCCTTTGGGATTCGAGGAATTCGTAAATTCTTGCTTTAGTTGAGTCGAAAGAACTAGTAAAGAAATTCAAGAAATAGTTCAAGATTTAGTTGAATTTAATAGTTTCAAGAAATTGTTTTCAAGAAAAGAAATCAAGAAAATGTTCAAGATCTAATTATCAAGAAAATATGAAGAAGGCTTATAGGATCCGATCGGATTTAGTAGCCATGGATGATTAATAAAGGTAACTCATCTTTTCTATTGACAGTTTAACGCTAGATTGATGGCTATGAATGCAGATTAGGGTTTTTTGGAAGAAACTAGGGTTTCTTCACTATAGTCCCTTGTCCTTTCATTGATCCCATTCATTTTCTAGCCCTTCACAAAAAGATCGTCAATCTTATCTCACATCCTGGTCGAAATAATCAATAATTTGATCTCGTATCCAATGAAGATGTTAACGATTCTTTTGCGAAGGTTTGTATACTTCATAAGACTAAAGAAAAGTATAGAATTCTATTATCCATCGATCTACCATAATCCTACGGATTCTAGCAAGCGGAGATTTACTCGCGCATCATGAAAATCAAAGAAAGATTAGAAAAAGAACTCATAATGCGGAATTTTTAAAGAAAGCGAAATTGAAACTAATTATCACTTTTATTATTCAACTTCAAATTACAACTTCTTTAATCTGAGATTATAAGAAGAATTGCTCTCGATCACTCCCTTGAAGAGGTAATTTTTCCGTCGATCTTTACGTTGCTCGATCACCATAAGTCTTGGACCTGTCGTGGATCGCATGCTCGTTGATGAAGATCGGCTTCGTATAAAGGATCTTTTGTTGAATCACTTGATGAAATTCTCGATGATTCTTGATTTTGGATCTTGGAATTGATGTTGTTCTTGGATTTGTGTTGAATTGGATGAAAGATTTGAGACAAAATTAGGAACTAATTGGGAACCCATTTCTTCATGACCTTGGTCCTTTTTATAGCCCTCACTTTAAGCTTCCCAAACAAGCTAGGTTGTTATAGAGAAGTTTCCAGAACAAGATTGTTACAAAGAGTCTTCCTCAACAAGCTAGAACGTTGAGAAGAAGTTTCCAGAGAATTCCCGACCCCGAAGCCCCTGAATCGGCCGCGGATCCGCGGCGACTCTGCCTGACTCGGCCGTGGTTCCGCGGCCAATTGGTGGCTTCATTGGTTGAAACTTCAGGTGTTTTCTTCTGTTGACCTCTGGGTCTTTTAGTGATATTTGGAATCTTCTAATCGTTTCTGAATTTCTGTCAGTATTTGATTCTTCGACTTTCCTGTATTTTATCGGCAGATTCCTGATTCCCGATATCTGACCTGAGTTAACTTTGCACAAGATCTCAATGTAGAATGTGAGATACAAAATATTATGCGTAAAAATATTAAACATACAATTTCCTTCATAATATTGATTATAATGTATAACACATGGTAAATGATATTTTGCAGATGAACTTCTAATATGTGTTATATTTATAGCAAATACCTTTAGATGATTAAGAAAAGTAAGGAAATTGTCATGTTAAAAATGCACTATTTTCGATTGAACACTCGGCAGCGGCTACGATGGCGGGTGCAGCAGAGAGGATCTTGGGCTCGGTATCTCGACTGTGGTGATCCAGACGGCGGCAGCTTGGAGCTCCAGCAGTGTGCAGAGGTGGCGTTGGCTTGGGCCTACGTCGGAGGAGGTCTTTGGCGATGAAGTGGGCACAGGCGACCGTGAAGGCGGTGGAGCTCGGCTGGACGGGATCGTCGGAGGTGTAAGGGAGAGGGGTGCTCAGGGTTTTCGAGGGGAGAAGAAAGGGAAAGAGACGAGGGCAGTGGTGTTGGTGAAGGAGCTGGTCAATAGTGGAGGAGACAGGGATGGGCTGAGGGTGTTTACGGAGACGACGGTGGCTGTCGGCGATGAAAGTCTCGATCATGGGTTATGAAAAGGGCTTGGGTTCGATGGCTGCCTTGGTGATCGGAGTGGTACTCTGGGGAAGGACTGTCTTGCCGGTGGTGAAAGGAGTCATTGGTGGTTATGGCGGTTGTCGCGATGGTGATGGCGGTGGCAGATGCCGGCGGTTGTTGGTTCGAAGGAGAACGAGAGGGAGGGAGTGATAGAGACGAGAGAGATAAAGATTGAGAGAAGAGATATGAAGAGAGAGGGAGAGGTTGGGAGGTCAACGGAACGACGAAGGGATCTCGGGGATGTTGGCGATGAGAGCGAAGTCATGGAGGCATGGGTTAAGGGGCGAGGGAGAAGGAGGCGGAGACGTTAGGGAAAAAAAGGAAGAAAGAAGAAAGAGAAAGGAGGTGGGGGAAAGGCTCGGTTTGGGTTAGTGGGTTTTGGGTTTAGTAGTGTTAGAATGAGGGTCTTGGGCCGGGCCCCTAGGCTGGGTTTGTTAGATTAGGGTTTATAATTAGGTATTGAAATAGATATAATGAAAGTGGAAAAAATTTATAGGTAAATTTTAGAGGAGAATAGGAAAATAGGTAATATTGGAGAAAAATTTAGTAAAAGAGAATAAAATTTCATATGGGAAATGGAATAATAGTATATGGATCACATAATAGCTTATATCAATTACATGGCAAGTAAACTAAAATCGTTGTTTACATTATATCAAATAATAATGAAAATAGTGTGAAGCCATGTGTTACATATTAAGCACCATATACCAACGAAAACTAATTTAAAGAAATAAGAAATATTTTAAAATATTGTATTACGTGTACAGGGTATTACAGTATGACTTTTAGAAAAGTCGAGGTGTTTAATGAAAAACCGGATTTGGAAACTTTACGGTATTTTAGCGAAATATTGTTTTATTAGGGTTGGGGTATTTTATTGTAAATACGGTTTTAGAAAGACTAGGGTATTTTGGTGTCACGCCCCACTTCCCAAAAGACGGTAACGGCATGTAACGAGACCCACAACGTATTTACTATGAGAAGGTCATTTTCCTTAATATATACGCCAATAAGCGTTTATAAGCAAAATAAAGTAACAAGAATAAATAAAAAATGAAATCCAACTTTGATTTATCACATTCAAGATTTACAGCTGAAAAAATATCTGAATACAAGATACAATTACATGATAAGCCTTAAGAAGAAGGCATATATAAATAAGCTGAAATCAAATGAAAAACCGAATGGAACTAGACGTCCAGTTGTGATGCGAACTGATTGTATTCCTCTTCGATCGCTTCTATCTTCTCTGCCTGAATTCCACTTGACGAACATTCCAAGGATAGAAAGAAGTGGGTGGAATGTCCGTCAGCAAACTAATGCTCGGTAAGTCTCCAAAAAGGATAAGTGTAGAAATGATAATGACAAGTGTATAAATTGAGAACTACTATCATTAAACTCATTAAGAACTACTGTCATTAAACTGTGAACGAGTAACACCAATAATTAATTATAGTAATTCTATGTAACATGGCAGTTCTATATAACATGCAGTTTAGCATGAGCTTCGAAAACAAATATATAAGTATGGCAACGTAACATGAGCATGACAAACAAGTATTGTATGGCCGTATAGTGTAGGTCTAGTGAACATGAAGTATACTGTCAATGTGTCCTAAAGAGGTCACTAATAAGGTAATCTAACTAACGCGAATTCAAGGTGTGAGTATCAACCAAATCTCAAGAGTGTTTTTGAACCCAACAGGCTGTAATCCAGGGATAAGAAACCACAGGCCCTTATGATAGTTAATAACGGGACATCGACCGTCGTCGAAGCATTCCAAACTCAACAGGCTATAATCCAGGAGCAAGAAGACATGAGCCCTCATGATTGTTAGTATTCGTGATTACTTGTATTCGTGATTGTTAGCATGAGACTTTTTGAGATTTTATTGGACTTACAACTCAAACTATCCCAACATCCCGTGTATATTATTTTATAGTTAAAGTGAAAAGTCTTGCCCTAATCCATGAATACATCAAGTTTTCAAGAGTGAATTCATGTCAAGATCAAGTAATCATGACAAGTGTTTAAATATTCATATCAAGTTCAAGTATTCATGTCATGTTGTATTCATGGTTCGGGTCAAGTCAAATCTAGCATGCAATGGGGTTTATCACACAATTCATGTAGATATAATAAATAAGCAGTCACAGAGTGTGATATGAGACACGTGTATTATTCAAGTAACGTGCAGAAACAATGCTATAAAGAAATGATATTTGCGAATAATTAATCAAGTCAATTGAAGTCAGCATAAACATAGCCCTAAGTGTTATGCACATATGAGTTCCAGTCGTGCCTAAATACGAATACTGGTTTAGGAGATATTCCCATTTTTGTTTCGTCGCGTAGAACAAATCAGAATCTATCCAGTACCGTCGCATATTTTTAAAATACAGTTTGAGTTACTTTCCGTCAGTTTTTAGGTTTCAAATATTATTAGAAACTTGTAGGTCTTATGGTGTACATATCCAAACAATTATGTTTCACGCGATTTGAACTCCTGATACTCTAGTTACAATTATTTTAAAATCAGCGTTTAAAACAGAAATTCTGATTTCTAGACAGCAACTATATATTATATTGCAAAATCTATATCGAGTTGTTTCATGCATTTATAAGCAATATAGTATATAGGAAATTATAGTTCTATTAATTTTATATCTACACATCTAAAGTTTTTCACGAACGGATATTGGGAGTTCGAGTTATGTTCTATTTAAAAACTGTGTGCAAATCAGGACAGATTCTATCCAGATTCGTCACTAAATATTGTAACGCAGTTTTCTATATTTTATATCATTTTTCAGTAAAAACTTAAAACTAAGAAAATCTAGATATTTCGATTTAAATGTCCAAAACATCTAAGTTTGCTCAATTTGAATATCTGTAGACCAACTTATGTGTCTTAAAAGTTGATCGATAAATACAGTTTTCTGTTTTTACGAACAGTGAATAAAACCGATGTAATTTCTAAACCGTTAAGAAATTTGATCTGAAATTTTTTCAGCGTGTACACAAAAATATATTCTATCATATATTAATTTCTTGAAATTTACATAAGTCAAAATTAATTTCTAAAAATTATTTTAAAGATAAAGATATTGATATGTCATATGTGAGAATGAGAAAACCATGGTATTTATTCGTAACTTCATTTTCTTTTACAAAATTTAAATAAAGTAATTTAAAATACAATGACAAACGATGTAATTCTAATTGGTCTCTGAAATTTTAACATATGGATTGAGAGTAATGGAAAAGGACTTATACAAACTATATATGTGTGTGTTTGTGTGTGTTCATTATTTATATATGTATCCATTTAATTAATCATTTAAGAACTATGATACGAAGAGAGTAACGGTTCATGGAGCATGATAAGAGGAGGAGAGATAGAAATAGACGGAGGGGAAGAAAGAAGGGACTTACAGGATGTGTGATTCGATATAGCAACCGGCTCACCGATTTGATTCGGTGGAAGGCGATATATTTTTTTGTGACAAAGTTGTGAGCGGTAACGATGCTCGATTCGCCCCATCTGGAATCCTAGCGAATGAAAATATTCCAAAGACGCCAGAATTATGATAGCTCTAAGAATGAAAATGGCTAGATTTTATTTAGGCTTTTTCTTCTCTAAATTTTTAGTATGAAAAAAATAAGAAGAGGAAAACAAATAATGACGAAATCCACATAAGAATGGGAAGGAATTATAAGTGGGGGTTTTGAAGAAAATGATGGAGGGAGAGAACATATAATGTTCACCATAATTCTAATTTATGATGGATTTATTTTGAGAGTTAAAAGAAATTAAAAGGGTGATCATTCATTTGGGAGTTAAAGAAAATGAAAGGTCTTATGAGAGGGTTTAAAAAATAGATAAAAATAATTGTAAGACTAAGGATTCGAAAATGTGGCTTATGGAATAACAAAGTAAAGACTTAACCAATAAGCTACAAGGTTATTCATGCACATATATAACAAGAATTAAATATATGCTGTTGCTTGAAAATAAAGTGGGCTAAGAAAAAAGAAAAGAAAGAAATCAAATGGACTGTTTTGGCTTGAGTTTTGGGCTTTGAAAAATTATAGAATAGGAAAAATTGAAGGAGGGATAAACAAATATATTTAATAGAGAATAAAATACACGAGGATACCCAAAAACAAATAAATACAGTATTTTATAAAAAGAAGAATGATATGAATATATAGGAATTTAGGGTCATTACATTTGGATTCAAAGACAATCCTACTTTGTTTGGAGAAAGGAAATAAGCGACAACTTGTTTCAAGAAAATTCAACAGCATTTCGGCAAAAAAACGACATAATTATAATATTAAATCGGATAGCATAATAGCTTGTTTAGTGTGTATGGACAAGTGTTGATAAGAGAGTCTAGGTAGTTCATTACTACGAACCTAAGGTTATGAAAGTTGCATTATAAACATGAAAGGGGGTTGAATACCGAAATGTCGATTTATAACATACAAATGATTATAGAGTTTTATAAAGCTAAAAATAGGAGTGTTCCATGTTAAATATGAGAGAGGAACAATATTCCAATATAGAATATAGCTGAAGAAGGTGATGGATGTGAGAAAGTGAGAGACGCGATCCTACCGTTCATCGGGTATCTAAAAGATGCGAATGACGACTTCTCAGAGCTTCTTCTCCTTCCTTGAATTTTTTCTGAGTTTGGGGACATCATCGTTGTGTATATCTTTGAGTCACGGTTGTGCAGCAATTTTCGGTGTAATTTTCTGAGGTCGGAGGTGCAAGAAAATCAAGAAATGGCAAGGGGATCTACCATAAACGAATATCGACCTGTCACGAATCCTAAGTCAACCTGTCACAAATCCTAAGGATACGAGCATGAATCTTGCTCAAGCCAATGCTATTACCACCTTGAGATCGGGAAAACGGGTTGATAACCGAGTTAGGATGCATGATGATTCCATGGAGACACCTGCTGATGATGAGTCATCTTCTGCCGATTCAAATGCATAGCCTGGTTCCGTTTCTATTCCCACATCTACATCCCAAGCTCTGTCTATTGATAGGACTCTTAAGCTACAAGCTTCTTTTTCCCACCATTTGAAGGCCAAGAAGCACGCTGCACACATGGAGAAGGTATTGGAGATGTTCTAGCAGGTTCAAGTGAACATACCTATTTTCTATGCAATTCAGCAAGTTCCTACCTATACTAATTTTCTAAAAGACATATGTACAAAGAAGAGGCAAACAAATGCGCCTAAGAAGGTATTTCTGGTTGGAAATATTTGTGACATCTTTTCTAATGCTATGCCCATAAAGCATAAGGACTCCTGTTGTCCTACTATTTCTTGCATTATAGGAGCCAAGGTCATTAATAAAGTTTTACTTAAGTTAGGTACTAGTGTGAACCTCCTTCCTTTTTCGATCTATGAACAATTGGGGTTAGGTGAGTTTAAACCTACCAAATTCACTTTGCAGTTGGTCAATCGCTCTATTAAGATGCCTAAGGGTGAGATAAATGATGTGTTGATCAAGATAGGAGAATTCATATTCCCTGTTGACCTTATTGTTTTAGAAACATAACCAGCATCAAATCTTAGGAATCAAATTCCAGTGATATTAGGTTGGCCATTCCTAACCATTTCTAATGCCTTGATTAACTATCAGAATGATTCAATGAAACTTTCTTTTAGGAACATGACAATTGATTTAAATATCTTTAATCTACGAGGGTAGCCAAGTGACCCTTATAAACAGCCTTTTGAAATCAACATATCAATGAAGTTCCATATGAGGAGGAAGTTGACTTCAACAACTGCTATTTTGAGCAAAGCATAGAGGAACTCTTTAAAAAAATAGATTGTTTATTAAGAGGAGTCTACTCCAATAGCATACGTGGGAAAGCCTCCATTTGAACCTTTATTCTTTGAGCCTAGACCTCTTTTGTGTCAATCAATTGAGGAGGCACCGAAATTAAAGCTCAAACATCTTCCATCACACTTAAATATGCCTATTTAGGTGTAAATGAGATGCTCCTTGTAATTATAGCAGTTGATCTTATTAAGGAGTAAGAGGTAGGCTTATTATCTATTCTTAAAGATAATAAGGATGCTATTGGATGGACAACGGCGGATATCAAGTGAATTAGTCCAACAATTGTACAATTCGAATTCACTTGGTAGACAATGCCAACTCTTCTAAAGACCCTCAACGCAGGCTCAACCCTGTGATTAAGGAGATGGTACGGAAAGATATTATTAAATGTCTTGATAGCGGTATTATTTACCCTATTTCCGATAGTATTTGGGTCAGCCCTATTCATGTAGTACCTAAGAAATCTGGTATTACTGTTGTTGAAAACTAAATGAATGAGCTTTTCTCTATCTGCACACAAACATGTTGGTGTGTGTGCATTGATTATAGAAAGCTGAACGTCGCAACAAGAAAAGATCACTTTCTGTTGCCATTTATTGATCAAATACTGGAAAAGTTAGCCGGACATGAGTACTATTGCTTTTTAGATAGATACTCCGGCTATGACCAAATTCAAGTTGTTCCCTGTGATGAAGGAGACGGTACGGAAAGACATTATTAAATATCTTGATAGCGGAATTATTTGCCATATTTCCGATAGCACTTGGATCAGCCCTATTCATGTAGTATCTAAGAAATTTGGTATTATTGTTATTGAAAACCAAATGAATGAGCTTTTCCCTATTAGCACACAAACATGCTGGTGTGTGTGCATTGATTATAGAAAGCTAAACGCCGCAACAAGTAAAGATCACTTTCTGTTGCCATTTATTGATCAAATACTAGAAAGGTTAACCGGGCATGAGTACTATTGTTTTTTAGATGGATACTCCGGTTATAATCAAATTCAAGTTGCTTCTGAAGATCAAGAGAAGACCACCTTTACATGCCCCTTTAGCATATTTGCATATCGACGTATGCCGTTTGGGTTATGTAATACACCGACCACTTTTCAGCGGTGCATGATCAGTTTATTTTCTGACATGGTGGAGCGCTTTTTAGAGATCTTTGTGGATGACTTCTCGGTCTTTGGTGATTCTTTTGCTGGGTGTTTATATCATTTGGAGCTAGTTCTCCAACGATGCAAAGAAAAAATTTAACACTCAATTGGGATAAATATCATTTTATAGTTAAGTAAGGAATTGTGCTAGATCGCATTATTTATAGTAAAGATATTGAGGTAGATCGAGCTAAAATAGATATCATATCTAATCTATCTCCTCCCAAGACTGTAAAGGATATGAGGTCATTCTTAGGGCATGTGGGCTTTTATAAACGCTTTATCAAAGATTTTAGCAATATGCTAGACCCTTGACTGCATTTCTTACCGAGGATGTACCTTTTGAGTTTAGTTCCGATTGGCTCAAGACTTTTGATCGATTAAAGAAGGAGCTTACTTCCGCTCCTATTCTACATTCTCCAAATTGGAGCCAACCTTTTGAGATTATGTGTAACGCTTCTGATTTCGCAATTGGAGCTGTTTCAGAACAGCATATTGATAAGATGCCACATGTAATCCATTACGCGAGTAGTACTCTAAATGATGCACAACTAAATTATTCAACAACTGAGAAAGGATTTTTAGCTGTTGTTTTCGCACTTGAAAAGTTTAGACCTTACTTTATCGGTTCACACATCACTGTGTACACTGACCATTCGGCGCTTCGATATCTTAATGCAAAAAAGGATGCCAAAGCTCGACTTATTCGTTGGATTCTTCTACTTCAAGAATTTGATCTTGAAATTAAAGATAAAAAGGATCTGACAATGTGGTGGCCGACCATTTATCACGTCTCCCCAATGCACCATCAATAGAACTTCCTATTAATGATCATTTTCTTGAAAAACAACTTTATGCTATGACGAGCGAACCTTAGTTCACTGATATTATCAATTATCTTGTCACGAAAATGATGCCAGCTGATTGGCTTAAGCAAGATAAGTACAAATTTATTTTCCAAGTGAAACGGTTTTACTGGGATGAACTTTATTTATTTAAGTATTGTGCTGATCGAATAATCAGAAGGTGTGTTCCAAATGATGAAATTAGGAGAGTTCTATCGTTTTGCCACGACCAACCTTGTGGGGGGCATTTTGGGGCTAAAATGACATCAGAAAAATTCTTATAATGTGGGTTTTATTGGCCTATACTATTTAGAGATGCTTATGAATTTTGTAAGACTTGTGATCGGTGTCAACACATTGATAGAATAACTAGGAGGAATATGATACCTCTCAACTCTATTTTGATAGTTGAGATCTTTGATGTATGGGGTATCGAATTTATAGGGCCGTTCCCGAATTTGTTTGAAAACATTTATATTTTGTTAGCGGTTGACTATGTGTCAAAATGGGTCCAAGCAATGGGATGTAGAACTAACGACAACAAGGTAGTAGTCAAGTTCTTGAAACATAACATCATATCAAGATTTGACATCCATTATTAGCGATAATGAGACCCATTTCTGCAATAGGTCGTTTGAATTTTTAATGAAGAAATATTCAATACGCCACAAATTAGCCACCCTTTATCATTCTCAAACTAGCGAGCAAGTTGAAGTCTCAAATAGACAAATCAAGCAAATATTGGAGAAAAATGTTAACAATAATCGTAAAGATTGGTCTACTAAGCTTGTAGACACATTATGAACTTATCGAACTGCTTATATGACCAATTTTGGATTGTCTCCTTATAAGCTTGTATTTGGAAAAACTTGTCATCTTCTAGTAGAATTAGAGTACCGAGCTATGTGGGCCATTAAACAATTAAATTTGGACTTAGACAAAACCGGTAATAATAGAAAGCTCTAATTGAATGAACTTGAGGTGATAAGGAACGACGCTTATGATAACGCAAATATTTTTAAGGAAATAACAAGTTTTTCATGATAAATCAATTATTAGAAGAAAAATTATAATCGGCCAAAAAGTTTTATTATATGATTCTAGACTGCATCTATTTCCAGGTAAATTAAAATCTAGATGGACTGGGCCTTTTATTATAAGAAAACATTTTCTCGCATGGCGCTGTTGAAATAGAAAAGCTTAGTGTTCTCCGCCGAAAGACGCGACCGAGACGTTGGGACGTCCGGCCTGAACTTCGAGGGCATATGCTATTTGGTGCTATCCGTCCACCTCTTCGAAGATGTCAAGTTGATTTATGACACCATGTATTGAAGGTTTAAACAGATGCGGCCGATGTAGCAGACTTTGTCAGATTCCCCCTCGTTGAGGGGTTTTTGATTGTGGGGACGCTCTTCCCTGCAGGCGCAAGCCCCTGCAGTTAATTACGCTACCGCATCGCGGTAACCACTTTCTCCTTCTCCAGATGGTCACTTCGTGTCGTGTGTGTTTGTTTTGTTTTTGGTTGCCAGTGGATTGTATACGGAGACTAATTTATATTGTCTCCCGTAGGGCGTGGATTAGTCCAAATCCGTATCTTCTTAGATTTGGGTTTGGGGTAGGGTTTAAAAACGCGTTAGTCTCATTTGAGACTAAGATCGACTTAAACGTTTGTTAAGGATACGTTAGTCTAATTTCAGACTAAGATCAACTTAACGGGATCGTTTAGATCCAACAAAGAGCATTTGGACTCTATTGTTTTAATTTAGAGACTTTGCGGTCCATTAGTTTAAGGACATTAAGGTCCAAGGTTAAAGACATCATAGTCCATGGGCTTAAGGACCCCACAGTCCGAGGTTAAGGACATCATATTCCATGGGTTTAAGGACCCCACAGTCCGAGGATAAGGACATCATAGTCCATGGGTTTAAGGACATCATAGTTCATGGGTTTAAGGACCCCACAGTCTGAGGTTAAGGACATCATAGTCTATGGGTATAAGGACCCCACAGTCCGAGGTTAAGGACATCATAGTCCATGGGTTTAAGGCCCCCACAGTCCAAGGTTAAGGACATCATAGTCCATGAGTTTAAGGACCCCACAGTCCGTTGAATGTTTGGTTGTCGGGACTCGTCATCTCTCTGAAGACGTTGAAAGATTACAACGACAAATATCAGAGGAGTGAAGAGATGTACCCTTGAACCAATATTGGTTGGGATCTGTAGTCCAATTTGAGACTAAGATCAAGGATTTATGAGCATATGGGCTCAATTAATCTGAGTTAGGGTTCTATGACCACTTTGGGCTTGGCCCATTTAGTTAAAATGTTAAATATTTAACAATGCTGGGCATTGGTTTGGGTTCTGACAATTTTTTTGTCTTTTATTGAATGCCGAGCATTCATCATAGCTCTGGGCTTTTATTTATAGAACAATTTATGTTCTTTTAGCGCACACGTGAGGAGCACGTGGCGCGCTTGGCGCTTTGTGCCAGTCAAAGAGCACAGAGCGCTTCTGCTGGGTAGCGCACACGTGAGGAGCACGTGGCGCGCTTGGCGCTGTGCGCCAGATTTGGAGCGCTAAGACGCTTCTGCTGAGTAGCGCACACGTGAGGAGCATGTGGCGCGCTTGGCGCTTAGCGCCAGTCAATGAGCGCAAAGCGCTTCTTGTGATGCAGCGCACACGTGGGGAGCACGTGGCGCGCTTGGCGCTGAGCACCAGTCCAAAGAGTGCAAAGCGTTTCTGTTCAAGTTGCGCACACGTGGGAAGCACATGGCGCGCTTGGCGTTGAGCGCCAGTTCAATGAGCGCAATACGCTTCTTTTTAATTTTGGAGCGCTAAGGCTCTGCAGCGCTGTGCACTAGATTTGGAGCGCTGAGGCACTCTTTAGGCAGCTTTGCGCCCTGAGAATTATATTCTCTCTTATAAGAGATTTTGTCTCATGGATTTAAGAACAAAGTTCTTATTTTTTTATAGGAGATGTTTCAATCTCTTATGTCTTTGGTGAAAGGCTCTGCCTTTATGGATCTATGATCCTAAGAGAATTGAATTATTCTCCCCCCTTTTAATGAGATACTATGATCTCTGAAAGACAATTTGTCTTATAGATCTATGATCTGAAGAAGGTTAAGTTCTTCCTCCTTTTTAATGATGAGATACTTTGATCTCTTTGTGAAAGACCTTGGTCTTATAGATCTATGATCTGAAGAAAAAGAAGTAAATTCTTCTTTTATATGAGACGATTTCGTCTCTCTGTTCTTTTTTCTTTTTACCTTGAAGAAAGTTTTCTTCTTTTGAGAGCTTGCTCTTTATCTTTGAATTTCTCAAAGTTTATGAGGGGGGTTCCTCTATTTTTTTTCTGTCTCCCTGAGACTTGAAGTCTTGGGCCTTTTATATAGTGAAGGCTGATTTGTTCAATCGGTTAAGGAGATCTTTTCTCCAATTGATTTGGGGATTCCCCTATCGTTGGATCTTTGATCCAAGGGCTTCTGATTTACAGAAGGCAATTTTCTTGTTTTTAACAAGATTGGGAAATCTTTTCCTACACAGAATTTATTCTGTATTTTGGTGATTTTTAATCACCTTTGGATCATTCATCCAACGGTGCTCTGATTTACAGAGTACAATCTTTTTGTTTGGAAAGATTTTGAGGAATCTTTCCTTAACAGAATTCTATTCTGGTCAATTGATGATTTTTAATCATGTTCGTTTGATCTTTGATCTGACGGTGGAGAACATTTAGTTCCAGCGTTAGCGCACTCGTGCTTTGCACGTGAGCGCTGCCTCAGAGTGCTGGCGCTCTTTGCGCTAGGGCACTCGTGCTTTGCACGTGAGCGCTGCCTCAGAGCGCTGGCGTTCTTTACGCTAGCGCACTCGTGCTTTGCACGTGAGCGCTGTTTGCTGGCGCTTTATGAAGCGCTGCTTCATTTTGAATTTTGAAAATTTGAACAAAGGTTTGCTCTAATTGGGGGAAACAAATGCCCCCCCACCGTTGCGCTCACGTGGCCCATACATGAGTGCAGCGGTGGCAGCATCTGCGCCCTTAGATCAACTTAGAAGTTGAAACGGCTCTCAATGCCTATAAATAGGACCCTTGGCCCTTGAGATGATCTCTGTTCATCTCTTTTCTTGTTTTCTGAGAATTATTTCTCCTTTAGAGCATAGCTTTCTGTTTTAAGAACTCTCTTAGTGACAGAACTCTGTCAAATTTGTAGGTAAAAGATCAAATCTTTTGAAGAGATTAGTCAATAATCTTGGGTTTCACCCATTAACAGAGCTTTTGCTCTACTTAGATCATAGATCTTCAAGAAAACCTTTTTAGGGTTTCTCAACAGAGCTTTGCTCTTGTTAGATCTTAGATCTTCCTTAGGGTTTCTTAACCCATAATCAGAGCTTTGCTCTTTCAAATTATGTAGATTTATTAATCTTTCATAAAGAACTCTTAAGAGTTTGTTCATGGATTTTGAAGATCATGGAATTTTAATTCATTAAAAACTTTACTTTAAGTTTTATGATGGGTTATTCCATCATTCTTACAGAGCATGGCTCTTAGAATATTTCTTGAGGAATTTTATTCCTTTCACCATCAGAGCTGACAGATGTCACTCTGTTGTAGAGCGCTGCTCTCAATAGGAGATTTACTCCTTGGCCCGAGGAGTTCTCATTAAATGAGAATTCTTTGAGGATTTCCTCATTTAATGACAGTCTCATCAAATGATGAGACTGTTTTATTAATGATGAACTGTCATCTAGATTGAGTGGGTCCCCTTTGGCCCCTTCTTACTGCATTGCAGTGCGGTACGGATTTAAAGTACCAAGTACCGAACTTGACTTGTAGCACTGACGGCTAACTTTGTTCTCTTTCGCGCAGGTACCATGTCTTTCGATACTTCGTTTCCCTTTGTCCGTTCGGAAGGCAGATTCCCCGAAGTGCCAGTAGACCGAGAAGTTTTTGCACCAATCAAGGATCACGACCCAGAGAGGAAGAATCTCCATTTATGGGGAATATGGTACAACCAAATCATCAAAGGCCATCGGAGTTTTTCTTGAGCGACACCTTCGGATCCCATTTCGGCGATCCCTTATGTCGATGCACCCCCGATAAACCATGCTGTGGAGGAGGTCAATTGGACTTCAGAAGGTCTCCTTCGGCCTTCTATGACCGCAATACTCGTACAGCCGCTGGCGGCTTTGGACACATTAAGGCGGCGCATATGTCAGGGCGAGTCGCGCCCTTGGGGACAACCATACAATATAGGATTAACTCCTCGTCACCCATCCGGATATCTGCAGTGGGCCCGATACATCTTATCGGTGAAGAAGTCACAGCTGCTAAGGCTCGGATTGTACCCTGCGATCTATGCTTCTTTGTTCTAGTATTCCACACCTCCTGCATGGTGGGTCAAGGCATTTTTGGAGCAATGGAACATTCTGACCCACACCTTTCTTTTATTGGATCGAGAAGTCTCCATTTCTTTGGAGGAATTGCTGAGATCACTGGTTTACCCGTTAGGGGAGAACATTACGAGGAGCTGCTTCATTCGGATGAATACATTTTTGCCACCAAATCAGTGGTAATGGGTCTTGATTGATGGAAAATTTTGCGTGCATGCGTTTTGAAATCAAAGAATTAACTGCAATCAAGACGGTGTCGCTTGATAGCTAGCCGATTGAGTACGGGTCGATCCACAGGGAGATGGATTCCTATTCTTTATGTTCTAACGAGTTAATCCGATCAAGTCGGGTTTTGTTTTAAAATCTAAGAATGAGAATGAAATGATTAAAAAGCTTGCTAGGGTTAGGATTTGGTTAGTTTGAAAATAGAATTCTACTCAATGCTTTCTTTGCCTTAGTTAAGAACATAGGTGTTAGGGTAATAGTTAACAAAGGGGATTAGCACGACTGGAAAAAAACTTAGTTTCTTCCTTTTGGTCCTTATCCGTCCTTTTTTAACTCTTAGCCCTAACCTCTATGTAAATCAACCACAACCGGTCTTAACTAGGGAATCACCGCTATCTCGTAGGATAGGGTGCCGTAGTGAGCGGCGTGTGGTTAATTTAAATAAGGTCCTAATTAATTAAAATTATAGGGGCAAAAAAAGGAGAGAGATAGATTTACTTCTCTCTAACCTTCCCGATCCTAACCCTAACAAGTGAGGAACTACTGACTCATTAAGGATGTTATGATGAAATTCATTTTTATAATTTTCTTTTTAAGAAACTAATTAAATTGTAAATAAATAAAGACAGGTAAAAAATGCAGAGAAATAAAATTGCAATTATGAAGAACACAAGATAAAAAATAGAAAATACCTTTATTGATGCACACTTGACGATTACAAGGGAATTGAAATTTAATCTAGAAATTTAAAAAGAGGCATCTCAAAAGAGGCACCCAAAGGAGGCACACCTAATTAGGATTTAGGGTTTCCTATTTATAGAAAGGAAAAACTCTAGGGTTTACATCTGATCCATATCTAAAATTACAAAACTACCCTGAGAAAACCGGGTCAATGCACCGACTCCACCGACACGCACCGACACGTGCGATGCACGGCTGCGGATCCGCGGCCATAAGCCTAGTTTGGCCGCGGTTCCGCGGCCGTTTGTTGGGGACTCTGTCTCAAATCTTCAGGGCTGCTTCTTTTTTCATTTTACTTCTGGTTTCTTCACTTGGTTTATCAGAATATCTTCTATTTTCTTCCAGATTTCCACAGTGCAGAATGTTGTGGACTTTTACTGTTCGCTTTGTGTTAAAGTCTTGAATCTTGTGCTGTCATCGTACGTTGTGCAATCGAACTGTTCATTGATCTTCATTTGTTCCTTAAACTGTAGGCGGTATCATAAAGATTCTTCTATTTGTTGGTCGTAGTCTCACTTTTGTAGCGTTTTTTTTTTATCATTTTCACTGTATTGTTCTGAGAACTTGTAACCTGCAATTATTTAACAGACATGGATCAAAAGCACCTATTTATTTGCAATATGATTAAGAATGGGGAATATAAAACTGCAATATTCTGTCATGAACAAATACCCCCAAACTTATCTTTTGCTCGTCCCGAGCAAAGCCATTTTTATTCTCAACAAAATCCTAACCTTACTTTCGCAGGGAATCGCGATTGCAGTGAGCTCGTGCAACAAGCCGTTAAACCTCTAGGTGTCCCTAATAGGAGAAGTGTTGTCTCCTGAGGTTTTCAGCAGATATTACCCACAAAATCCGATCAATTTGGCCTGTTTATTTTCATTCTTCAATTAGGTATTCTAGCAAGAAATTCTATTATCTTTAACTTAGAGATTATCAACCCGTATTTTTCACACTCGCTTATCATTTAACTTAAGATCGTATATGTTCTGTAAATTTACTTAGCTTTTAGCATCTTTTTAATTTTCCTTCTAAAGTTTCATCTCAACTTAGGAATTTTTATCGTCTCTATTGAAGATATAAGTCCTATTTTTCATTCCTATTTCTCATCCAAACCCCACTCATATACCCCTACGTGTGTGTATGTATCACCCATACACTTGGAAATTCAATTCAAGCTATCATACTCTTGTCCATCGTCCAAAGTACTTTTAGTTGGTGAATTTTTAGATGAAATTGCTCACACATTCTTCATGCGACCGTTAATACTTCTTGAGGTACTAACGACCGATTACAAAATGTGCTTGCGCATTTAGGCGTAATTCCTCGTCTTGCAATACCTAAGGCTTAGCAGTGACTCCCAAACCAGTTGGTCTAAGGCACTAGGTGATAAAGCACCCTCGCTATATTTTTTTTATTTATGCTGCCTTAAGCAATAACAAAACCAGTGTTCATTTTTTATCTCTTTATTCACCATTTTTACTTTTATTTTATTCTCCTTCATACTAAGGATTTTAGACAAGAGCATTTCAAGGTATTCTCTACTATCCTAAGTTTCAAGATGCGTGTTTGTGCAAGTTGTAGGGTATATATTTTCAGAATTTAGACTTAAGGTTCAGAATTATTTTTCAAACTTACACTTCAAATAAAAATTTCAATACTCTTCCTTTGTTTTGACTTAGCCCAAGAACTGAACTCAAAATTTGCCTAATTCTAAATAAATTACAATGACATATATTTTTTATAGTTAAACTTTAAGAAATGTTATTTTTAGGGTTTTTAATTTACTAAATTTAGGATCTAGTTTTTTCTAACTAGTCAACCGTCATGTTGAACTTAAGTCAAATATGCCAAAATTGAACTTTTCAATTTTTATAATTTTCAATTCTTTTGATTTTTATGGGTTTTAAAATAAGTATGCAAATGCAAAAATATACATATAAATGCGAAGGAAGAAAGCTTACCGAGCACACCCCCAAACTTAAACTTGACAGTGTCCTCACTGTCAGGCTATATCAAGAAAGTCAAAATTGCCGGTACTCCCCTGTTTATTTATTTTTGGTTTTTTTTTATTATTATTATTAACAGAAAAAGAAAACAAAATATATATACAAAAAAGGTCCCCCCCAAACTTAAGTGAAACAGTGTTTCCACTGTTTAAGCGTTAAAGTTCAGAGTTAGGGGGGAGAAAACAGTATCAAGCTATACAAGACCTTACACAGGTCAAAAGTTAGCACCCACCATTCAAAATTTTTATCGTTATAATGGTGTGGTTGGTGAAAGAATGTATTGTATGAAGCCAGAAAGAAGTGGGGAAGAGATAAGTGGTGGTATGGAAAGGATTTGCGTGAACGTGAATGTGGGGAGATAAGAGGTGATGAAAAATAAACACGAGAATGTGAATGATCAGAAATGAGTGGAATATTGGCATTCTCGTATTTTATAAGAAGAAAAGGTGGTGGTTCAACTTCTATAGGTGGAGATTGATCAATCAAAAAATCCATGTTGTTTAGGAATGCAAGTTCGTCAGCGAAAAGTTCTTCAAAACTCTCATCGATGTAATTGAACATTTTGCTGTCGGTAAGTTTTGTGCTAGAATTTATCATACCTGTTTTGTCAAAAATTATGGAGGTAGGAGACTCGAAAAACTCATCTACCTCATTTTCAAAAGTATTCAAATCAAGTTGGCTTTCTGGAATGATCAAACTTGAATTATCAGATTGTGATTTATCAACACTCACTGAAATTATAGGAAAAATAGAAGAACCTGAGAAAGTAGGAGAAAGAAGTAGAATACGAACTTGAGAGTGGAAATGGAGTGTATAACTTAGACAATTTGTAATGACTGATATATGAAAAACGATTGTGCTAATCTATCAACCCACTGAGAAATGTGGCCAAATCTCTCAAGATTCGTGAGAAAACATGGGTACGTCGAACTTAGTAAACCAGACATTGAAAATGAAAGTGTAACGGTTTCTTGCAAGGTCGGAACGACAGAAAGGATGAAGGGGATTGATTTAGGAAGTTTAACAGTTAAAGGTTCAGGAGGATGAATTGGAAAATCCGACTCATCAAACAAAACTGGTTTATCCTCAATACTATCCTCAAAATTTAGCTTATCCATGCAATTCTCATCAAATTCAAGACGCGTATGAAGTTCGGGAGAAAAATTTAATGACTCGGGATGATGAATTGGAGAGAGAAATTCAGTCAAATCTGCGGGTTCGTCATCCGAAATATTCCCAGCGTCGATATCCTCAATCAAGTGAAAATCTATTTTCTCAGACACCTCATCAAAAGCATGGATATCAATCAATTCAGGTTCTAGAGTGGAGGTGTAGAGGCAAAAGGATTGGTGATGGGTTCACTCGAAAGGGGCTCTTCACAATCAGGTAAATCAAACACTACAAAGTCGCACAACTCATTACACGTTTTATCTTCAACTGGTGAAACATTTGGAATACTAGATAGACATTCAAAACCGGAGTTGTGGGATTCAATTTGGGATGGGTAGATTTGATTTGGAAGGTTGAACAGCTCACTCTCACCACTCAAATTCTTAACCTGTCCTACCGCCTCATCATACATTGGAAAATTTGGAGCTAGTTAGAAACTAGCTACCGGGTCACTAGGTTGTATAAGGGCAACCATGGATGCATTCAAATCCATCATCTGTTGGTTTGTCGCTACTATATAAGCTTCCAACGACTGTTCCAGACTAGATATGTGTTGTGACGGGGTTTCAGTAAAAGATTCAAAGTTGTTTGGATACGTGAAACTCCCAAATGGATGTGTAGAAGCAATGTCTAGGGAAGGTGCAACAGTTGGGTAAGATGGGTAGGAATTGAATGGTTGGACAGTATTAGGATCAACATTTGGATAAAAAGGTGAATGAAATTGTTGATCCCAAGAACTGGAAGTATTGAAAGGAGTGAAAGATCGGCTACGAGATTGTTCAATATGTTCAGCAATAGACATGGGTTTCGGAGTTACCACCGGACTCTCAAAAGGGGTATCAACGTAAGAAGGTGATGAAGATTGAAACGGTTGATACAAAGTGGATTGCGGAGTCCAACTGTTTCTCCTAGATACTTCTATTCGATCTTTCAAAGAAATTTTGGGCATGGAGGGGTCGTCCGTAATTCGACCAAAACGATGAGTGTAAGAATTAATGTCTGGTTGAGAGTACCAAAGTTCGGCAAGAGTTTTGTGAGGTGGGGTACCCATGATGCGATGAGAGAAAGAATGTGATGATTTCTTTTATTTTTTTAATTTTTTTTTAAATATTTTTTTTATTAAAAAAAATTGTTTGTTTTTGGAGTTTTGAAATTTTTGAAAGTGTTTTTTTAGAAAAAGTTTTGCAAAAATTTGTACGGAACTATGGCACAATTTCAAACAATCACAATTTATATATGCACAATCAAGCCTAGAGCCAGGGTTTCCTAAGTCAACTAGACTGCTCCTAACTGTTCCAAAAGGCAAGTTGTGAGATATCTCTCAAATCGCCTCTTCACCGCCAATTGTGGCAAGGTAAGCACAAGTAAAGAAAGGAGGGATCCGCTCACGAATCACCGTGAGACGGACCTTTTAAAATTACCTTTCCTACTTATCTAGCCTAGGCACCACAAAGTCAGGTTTAGATAAACGATTAAATGCCCACAACCTTCTTTTGTCCTAATGAGCGCGACAGTCCTTATTGGCCGAGTCTAATATATTTTTATTAACTCGAGGGTTGATGCAAATGCATTTTGTGATTTTTGGGGTCCTAGGAAGGATAATGAAATCCCCACCCAATCTGGATTGGTGTTATAGCCCCTTAAAAGTCCGTATTAATTATGCAAAGCAGTAAACACACAAAATCTAAAACACTTTCAAAAAAAATATTTTTAATTTTGCAGCACAAAGAATCCTGTACAAAACCAATTTATTGGAGAGGGAGAAGAATTTTGCGCAAAGAACCCTGCAGGAAAATTTTTCAGTGGAGTTCAGAGGGTTACAGAGGAGAAATGGAATGCTTACAGAGCAAAATGGATTGCTGACATCAGCGGTTGACCGCGGTTCCGCGGTCAAACCTGCACTTCCGTCGCGGTTCTGCGGTGGTTCAGTTGGTTCAGATCTTCAAAATTTTTCTGTTTTCTTGTTGTGATTCTCCTCTGTCTGTTCAGATCTTCTGTTACTTGATTTGTTTACTGGGATTTTCCAGATCTGAATCTGTCCGTCTTCTTTTCCTGCACACTTGCACAAAAACCTTTCAAAAAGAACAAGATGATTTATTTATTTATTTATTATTTATTTATTTTTTTTGTTTTAAAATTTTTCAATTTTTTATAATTTTATAATTTATAATTTTTTTAACCCGAAATTACACAAAGAAAGAGACTACCGTCTCCCCGGCAACGGCGCCATTTGATTGATAGAGAATTTCGCTTGCGTGTGTTTTGAAATCAAAGAATTAACCGCAATCAAGACGGTGTCGCTTGGTAGCTAGCCGGTTGAGTACGGGTCGGTCCACAGGGAGATGGATTCCTATTCTTTATGTTCTAACGAGTTAATCCGATCAAGTCGGGTTTTGTTTTAAAATCTAAGAATGAGAATGAAATAATTTAAAAGCTTGCTAGGGTTAGGATTAGGTTAGTTTGAAAAAAGAATTCTACTCAATACTTTCTTTGCCCTAGTTAAGAACATAGGTGTTAGGGTAATAGTTAACAAAGGGGATTAGCACGACTGGGAAAAAACTTAGTTTCTTCTTTTTGGTCCTTGTCCGTCCTTTCTTAACTCTTAGCCCTAATCTCTATGTAAATCAACCACAACCGGTCTTAACTAGGGAATCACCACTATCTCGTAGGATAGGGTGCCGTAGTGAGCGGCGTGTGGTTAATTTAAATAAAGTCCTAATTAATTAAAATTATAGGGGCAAAGAAAGGAGAGAGATAGATTTACTTCTCTCTAACCTTCCCGATCCTAACCCTAACAAGTGAGGAACTACTGACTCATTAAGGATGTTATGATGAAATTCATTTTTATAATTTTCTTTTTAAGAAACTAATTAAACTGCAGATAAATAAAGACAGGTAAAAAATGCAGAGAAATAAAATTGCAATTATGAAGAACACAAGATAAAAAAAGAGAAAATACCTTTATTGATGCACTCTTGATGATTACAAGGGAATTGAAATTTAATCTAGAAATTTAAAAAGAGACATCTCAAAAGAGGCACCCAAAGGGGGCACACCTAATTAGGCTTTAGGGTTTCCTATTTATAGAAAGGAAAACCCCTAGGGTTTACATCTGATCCATATCTAAAATTACAAAACTACCCTGACAAAACCGGGTCAATGTACCGACTCCACCGACACGCACCGACACGTGCGATGCACGGCCGCGGATCCGCGGCCATAAGCCTGGTTTAGCCGCGGTTCCGCGGCCGTTTGATGGGGACTCTGTCTCAAATCTTCAGGGCTGCTTCTTGTTGCATTTTACTTCTGGTTTCTTCACTTGATTTCTCAGAATATCTTCTATTTTCTTCCCGATTTCCATAGTGCAGAATGTTGTGGAGTTTTACTGTTTGCTTCGTGCTGAAGTCTTGAATCTTGTGCTGTCGTCGTGCAATATAATTGTTCATTGATTTTCATTTGTTCCTTAAACTGTAAGCGGCATCATAAAGATTTTTCTATTTGTTGGTCATAGTCTCACTTTTGTAGCGTTTTTTTTATTATTATTTTCACTGTATTGTTCTGAGAACCTGTAACCTGCAACTATTTAACAGACATGGATCAAAAGCACCTATTTATTTGCAATATGATTAAGAATAGGGAATATAAAAATGCAATATTCTGACACGAGCAGGTTTTACCCCGGAAAACGCTATTCAACATCAATTCCCGAGTTTGATAAAGGTGCTGAATATCTATGAGAACCTTTTTCTCGAATCTGGAGGTCGTGGGGTTAATTTTACAAATTTCATTGCCCGTTTTCTCCGCTCGGAAGTCCTGTCGAAGGAAGCCGCGAAATTCGCCAAACTCGACGATCTTTTTGGTTTCGGTTTGGACAACCAGCCGGCAGCGGAGGGAGATCAGAGAAACTTCTTTCTCCCCAATACCCCAGTCGTCTTTTTCACAGAGCTTGCAACTCCTGGAATTGACGAAGAAACATTCTTTTTGGGGTTCCTCGGGCTATGGCTAAGTTGGTTTGCGCTTCCGATGCACCCTCGCCATATGAGGCCATCCATTTTTTACCCAGCTCACCGAATGGTTGCTGGGATCCAAGTCGCCGTCGGGATCGCTGGGTTAGCCCATTTGTATCACGGCCTCAGCTTGGCAGCAGACACTACTGAACCAGGGGTTCAGCCTGTAAACTTCTCGATGCATTATTTCACCTCGTGGCTTGAGTTGCACGTGCTTGGCATCTTCGGTATCCACAGAAGGCCTTGCTTCTATGATAAGTGTAAGTTCCCTCGGATCATGCGGCTAGTCGACGCATCCATTGTAAACCCGACACCGCAAGAAGCTAGGGGTTTGCTCCTTCGTCCGCGCACGGTTAGAGATGGCATGTCCTTCACCGATAAAATTCTGACCGTCGGCCAGGAATCCGCGAAAACGGTGCTGCCATTGCAGGAAATTTTTAAAGACGGGGCCTCTGTCTTGAAAGCTCGGGGGATTCTTTATCTATACTCCATCAGGCCGGGCTTTCTCGTGTTTAGGCAGAATGATTCGGCGTTGTTCATGAGATACAACCCGCATCATTTCGCCCAGCAGTTAAGATATAATCAGGGCGTCCCGCTTGAGGCTTTCTTGGCAGAACCGGCTGCTACTGAAGAGGGTATCCGGAACGCGTTGCATCATTTTATGCGCCTAAACACAGGGTCCAACTTCTTCATCAGTGAACTGAGCTGTGTTCCGAAGGCCCTGAACGTGTATGTGGCATGGTATCAACATTCGATGGGCGCCGTTATTAGGGAAGAAAAGCGATTGCTGCTCGATCTCAAGGGCATTGCCCCGGCTGGTAACCCCGCTGTTCCCCTGAAACGATGGACCATTATCCGTCCTCCCTTGAGGGAAGCTGCTGCGGCTGTGGTACCGCGTGATATACCTGAGCTATACCGCTACCCCATGCTCCCATTGAAGTGGCAGCTGTGGCGTCTCTTGAGTCCGGTTTGGGTGCGGAGATCGGGACTCACCGCCCGAAGTTTCCCGCTAAACGCAAGCTCGTGTTACCGGCGGCTG
This sequence comes from Agapanthus africanus, assembly GCA_030015575.1. NCBI lineage: Eukaryota > Viridiplantae > Streptophyta > Magnoliopsida > Asparagales > Amaryllidaceae > Agapanthus > Agapanthus africanus. The sequence continues at coordinate 745,190,127 of CM057341.1, forward strand.
GTACTCGCTCGCAGAAGAAGAAGAAGAAGTCGATTCTTTCTGCAGACATTGTATTCGGCCAGGAGCCCCATGCTTCTTATAGCGAAGGCTTAAGCGAATACGGGACCAATGAGGGTTTCTTCACGGCGCCAGATGATACTGATCTGGAGGCTGCAATCGCGGCTTCTGAGCAACTATCTAGCAACAAAACAGGACTGATCATCCTCGCACAGTCAGGTATACTTCCGCCATATCTTTGCGTGGTTACATCACACATTTTTTATTATCATGCTTTGACTGACACTTATTTTTCAACAGGCGCCTCCACCGAAGAGGCTATCGCGGCTTCTCTTAAGACTTTCGAAGAGGAAGAGAGGCTTCGCGTTTCCTTGGGCCTCAGTATATTTCGGCTTATTGTGTTTTCATTCCCCCTTTTTATGAGTAATCCGACCCTTCCTTTTTATCTTATTGCAGGGGCTACCTCGACTCAGGTTATCCTGAGTGTAGTGCCGACTTCGCAGGGTGGTGCGGAGACGCTTCCAAGGCCTGCTACCGAAGTCCCAGCCTCCCCAGTATTCCCAAAAGAGGCTTCACTTAAGCAACCGATGACGGATGCCATAACGGCTCCAGAGGTAGCTCCTGGCTCGGACGATGATGTCTCATTGACGGAGGTCTTAAGAAGATCAGCTCTCACGGCCCTGACAGAAAGGAAGCGCAGGAGGCGTGTAGCCAGAGAACGTAATGCCGCTTTGGCTGTAGACACAGGCTCAAGCGCCGCTTCCCCTGTCTCTGCTTCTTCAGAGGGTGCTCTGGCCGCCCTGTCTACCGCTCATAGACAGGCGATACGCGTGGCTCGGGAAGCAATTGAAAAGCCGTCCCAAGGTAACGTAACACTGGGTACTTTTGTCAGAGTTTTGATCTTCATATCCTCATATATTTTACCCTGCAGGGCCAAGTCCTGGTGAGGAGGTGGCAGGTGAGATGACGGCAACCACCGAACCCGAAGCGGCTACTCTTTCTCAGGAGTCCGGGACTGCTCCTATTGCCGTTCTTTCCACCTGCGGTTCCCTGCCATCGCCTGGCATTGCGAGTGCCACGACGGCTCTCGTGGAATCAGGGGACGAAGCCACGGGTGGCGAAACCATCCCCCCGAATGAGATCGAAGAAGTCATGATGCTTGGCGATGCTTCCGTCACAGTTTTGGCTGATGACCTGTCCGGTAAGTTTCGGGTTGCTGCATTCTTTTCATTTTCCAATCCCTTCTGATGAAATTTTGTTCCTTTCGAATGTAGGTGTGGCGAGCGCTGAGGTTGTTAAACCTGAAGAAGCACTACCAACTGCCGCTCTGACAGTCGCTGCCCCTTCGTCTCTTCTTATATCTTCTTAAATGCTGGAAGGTATGGGTTTGCGATTAATTTAAATTGGGACAGCATCTTCCGTGTTCTAACCATGTACCATTGTGATCTTGCAGGAGTTATCCTTGATCATCTGTATCAAGTGCTGAACCCGCACTTCTCCTTCCAGTCGGAAGTCGTTTTGCCTACCGGTGCGGGTGAGTATAGTTTTTTAAACTGACGTCCTTCCCTTTCTTAGACGGGCGACCCGACCTTTGTTAATTTTGAGTTGATTGCAGCATTACAAATTGAAGGAGGGAACGAGGGAATTGTTACGCCCCCAGTACTCCCAACTCTGCCCACTGTCGTAGCTGGTATGGGAGACTCTATTGTTCGTGCATTTTCTTTATTTCTTAAGCCGACATTTGATCATAATTCGTTTTGCAGCAATTACACCGGTTCTTGCCCCGTTCGAGTCTCGCATCATAATGCCGGCATGGCCCTTTTCTAGACGTCCATCTTCAAAAGGCGCTATGACCAGCCTGCGTATGTTGAGCGAATACGTCGAGGAGCTTGACGCGGAAGCCCCTACATTCGCTGCAGATTTTGCTGCCGAGATTAATCCAATATTGGCGACGCTTGTGAACTTCCATAACGAAGGCGTCGTTGAGTCTTTGGTTAACCACCACAGGAAGATTGAGGCCTGCCTGTATGAGCTTGAGCTTAGGCGTCATGCTCTTGAGATTCTGGCTCTAAACTCCCAGCGGGCTGCGTGGGTTGAGCAAAGTACCCTTTTTCTTTGCCATTTTGAACAAGAAGCAATCTTGAGGCGGAAGGAACGCGATGAGGCTTCAGGTGAATCTGCCCAGCTGCGCGCCCAAGTTGAAGCGAATGCCGCGCAACTGAGAGCCGTTTTTGACAATTTTCAGCGATGTATTTCGGACGGGATTGCATTGAGGCGGAAGCTCGACTCTATTGAGAAGGTTACGCAGAGTCGCGAAGCTGCCCAACGGGAAATCGATGAGAAGGTTTTATCGTGCTTGCAGCTACGGGCTCGAATTGAAGCGGAGCTGGCCGCGGCGGCCGATCATGAGAAGGAGTTGAGAGGAGTGCGTGAGCAGCTAGCTGATTTATTGAAGACGCCTCCTTCTCAGTAGTCGTTTTTGTATAAATTGAACACTTGTAACCTTTGAATAACATGTATCCATTTTTTATTCTTTTATATGATTCGTCTTGTATTCAATTGAATAATGAATAAAAGATACATATTTTTTATCTCCCACTGTTGCTTTCTTCTCTTTGCTGTGTTGTTGGTATGTTACCCTGGCAAGTGTGGCCTGTAGATAGTAAAGAAAATTTCATCTTAGCCTCCTTGTAGGGTAGCGATGGCTTAGGAAGCAGGTTCAGGTCTGCTGCCTAAGACTTTTCAACTTTATGAGCCGTGAGGGTCTCATAAAGATTTTTCTCCCTACGAATTGAGAGGATCTCGTAGGTGTATTTTCTCCTTAGGAATCGTGAGGATTCCTAAGTGTGTTTTTCTCTTGAGAGTCGTAAGGATTTCACAAGAAAGTTTTCTCCCTTATAAGTCGAGAGAACTCATAAGTGATTGTTTCTCTCGTTGTCGATATTCGACTTGGGAGAGTATGGCCCGTGAATAGTCCTTCTTGACCTCTTTGCAGAGCAGTGATGGCTTAGGAGACAGGGTTAGGATCTGCCACCTAAGAGTTTTCAACTTTATGAGCCGTGAGGGTCTCATAAATATTTTTCTCCCTACGAGTCGAGAGGATCTCATAGGTGTATTTTTTCCTTAAGAATCGTGAGGATTCCTAAGTGTATTTTCTCTTGAGAGTCGTAAGGATCTCACAAGAGAATTTTTTTCCTTACAAGTCGAGAGGACTCATAAGTGATTGATGAGTTGACCTACTCCTGAATTAAAGCGTTGCTTTGACCGGGAGGTCGAGGGTTGACTTTGGCCATATGGGGTCAAGATTGACTTTAGCCATACGGGGTCAGGGGTAGACTTTAGCCATATGGGGTCAGGATTGACTTTAGCCATACGGGGTCATGGGTTGACTTTAGCCATATGCGGTCAGGATTGACTTTAGCAATACGGGGTCAGGATTGACTCTCGGTTGTCTGTGCACCGCCGAGTCATGGAACCGGGAAATTTGTCGCGGCTCCGCTTTGCTGACGTCGTATATTCCTGCAGAGACACTTATTTCTCTGCGGGTTGACGCGAATCGAGATGCTCTCGTCAAGGACGCTGATTTCCCTGAATCGAGGTTTTTGCCAAGGACGCTGATTTCCTCGGAGTTGAGATGAATCGAGGTATTCCTGCAAAGACACTGATTTCTCTGCGGGTCGACGCAAATCGAGATGCTCTCGTCAAGGACGCTGATTTCCCTGAATCGAGGTTTTTGCCAAGGACGCTGATCTCCTCGGAATTGATACGAATCGAGGTATTCCTGCAAAGACACTGATTTCTCTGTGGGTCGACGCAAATCGAGATGCTCTCGTCAAGGACGCTGATTTCCCTGAATCGAGGTTTTTGCCAAGGACGCTGATTTCCTCGAAATTGAAACGAATCGAGGTATTCCTGCAAAGACACTGATTTCTCTGCGGGTCGACGCGAATCGAGATGCTTTCATCAAGGACGTTGATTTCCCTGAATCGAGGTTTTCCTGCAAAGACACTGATTTCTCTACGGGTCGACGCGAATCGAGATGCTCTCGTCAAGGACACTGATTTCCCTGAATCGAGGTTTTTGCCAAGGACGCTGATTTCCCTGGGGTCGGTTCACTTGTTTCCGAGACGGAGTGTTGATCCAGCGGGGAGGTCATTTGTTGACTCTAGGTTGTCTGTGGACCGTAGAGTCTTGGAACTAGGGACTTTGCTGTGGCTCCGCTGTTGGTGTTGCGTCTGCATCCTGTTGGAGGAAGAACGCTGGGGTAACATCGCGTCTGTTTTATCGAGACGAACGTCGAGGTAGTCTCTAGGTTGTTGGTGAACCGTCGAGACTTGGAACTAGGGACTTTCCCGTGGCTCCTCTTTGTTTTGACCTTGGGGTCACTTGTTGACGTCGCGTCTGCATCCTGTTGTATTGAGAAGAAATGCTGTTGTTGACACTACGTTTATTGTAACGAGACGAGTGTCGAGGTGGTCTCTAGGTTGTTTGCGAACCGTCGAGATTTGGAACTAGGTGTTAGTTATATGTATGCCCTAGAGGCCATTACTGTACATGCGTTGTATATTGTAGTGGATGCTTGGACATATATATGGAGGACTTTCTTGCTCGACATGATAGTATGCTATCTGGTTACTCTTTATCTTAACATGTACTCTGATTGTCTCTATGTCACATGTTGATAAAGCCCTTAGGATCAGTACTTGACTACCAAGACTATGATGCAGATCATACTAGTGAGGACAGGGTAGTCGCCAAGTACATCCTTCAAATGTTCCTAGTCGTGGGAGTACCGAGACAGGGCATCGATACTCCAGAGTAGACTAGTGTATGCGCTTCTTGACCCATATGATGGGCGATGGATGATCCCATATCCATTGGTGTTTGATATCAGAGAAGGTATATGGGTGCTCAGTGGAGACTGGGTACACTGGACGGACTCGCCGAGAACTTGCAGATGGTATTATACCTCACGTCAGATGGCAGTTCTCAGGTGACACTGGTACAGGTTAGTCTGTAGACCCGAGATCGTCATAGAGTCTTGTGTGATTCCCACTGTGCTTTGATTTCCATCATACCACGTCTAAGAGGGCATGCAAAAATGTGGCTTTTGGGTACAGTCCCGAATCACATGGAGGCAATGAGCGATAGGAGGGGTTTCGTCTCTCCCGGTATAGGGAGTTGATGTTGCGCCGTGTTCGATTGGCTATAACTGGAAATCCCTGGCCAGGATTGCTGAGATTTGCTGGTAAGTGTTATCAGTAGTTTCTCGAACTGTTATGGACCTCATATTGACACGACTTATCAAGCTACTGGGGTCTGACGTTTACCACCCTAGACAAGATATGCGGCATATCAGACGAAGAGACCGGACTGTACGGGAGTGTTACTGGTTGGATTCATGGGAGAATGTACATGCTTGATTATTGATCTTCTGATTGCTCAATACCTGGGTGGCTGTTATGTTTAGCTGACCGCTTGCAGCTTGTGGGTGTTTGATTTGATCATCACCTACTGCCGGCGTATTGACGATTCTTTAGAGTCCTACACAGAGGTTTCCTGGCTCAGGCAAAATGGAGTAGGAGCACATATATGATATGTGCGGGACCGAGAACAATACGTGTATGTGATACCATATTAGATTCTCGCGATATGAGTTATCGGCCGGGTATATGAGATATAGCCGGGTCATCGGATCAAGTGTTGATTCGATGAACTGATACAGATTATATTAGTCGGTTATTTGTGAAGTAGCCGGATTTTCGGATCAAGTGTTGATTCGATAATTTAATGTATAATTATATATTTGATATACTAAATTACATTAACTAATATAAGCTCACTAAAAGATTCTTTTTCTCACTCGGGTAATACATTGATATATATGCGATATATGTTAATTGTATTATTTTATTTTGTTACAAAATATATTATATATATGATATATAATATTATAACAAGTTAAGGTTATAAATGCAACATGTTTAGTGGAGATTAAACATGGTTAGGGTTTGATTTGGGTTAATTCTTTCTAGTAGCTTCTAGAAGCTTTGCTTTTGTTTTAAGCAAAGATATTTTTTATGATATTTTGTTGATATTTCCTTAACCCAACCCTAAACCCTTGACCATGGTAAACTCTCTACAATGGTTAAGTCTTCTCAGTTGAACCATGGTTCCATTTCTAACCTCACACTACTTTCATTATTCATCACAAAAGAAATATATCTTCTTCCTTCTTCTTCCTTGGATAAAAAGCTTTCTAGCTTTTTATGAAGTGATGATAATGAGTGAGATTAAGAAAATAAATGAGAGCTAAATTCCTATTTCATCATCCTAATCTATTCTTGCCAATTAGATTAGGGTGTTCTCTTCATTAGTGAGTGAGAGCTTGTGTTAAACAAACTTCAAGGTAGATCATCTTAGTTATCGAAGATCGGAAGCAAACTTGCATCTTTCTCTTCGTGGAGCCTCTCTAGAGTTCGGGAACTTGATGATCGCAGCGAAGGGACCATAACACAGAGCTTTAGAAGTGAAGGACCGGACTACAAAGGTAGTAATCCCAAACTCTTAGAAGTAAAGTTGTTTACTTGCTATATGTTTCGCCTAATCTCTAGTCTAAGATCTTGGTTAGGGTTGTTCGGCATGTCTAAATTTTGAATCGGGTATGGTTGATGCCTTATAGACCCTTGTGAGAGTGCCTAGTAACCCTACACTAGGGACTTTTCCATGGCTCCGAAGTTGATCGTCGCGTCCGAATCCTGCTGGAATGAGGAGGAACGCTGTTGTGGGTTCCCAGGCTGTAGATGTGGCCGTCGAGACTTGGCTCTCTTTCTGATGGAGCCTGGTGGGATGATATGGTTCTCTCTTTGTTTGTGCCCCTGGATTGTATACAGGGATCGATGTGATCTCACCTGTAGGGCAAAAATTTCATTTCATATATATAATATATTTTTTGTTTTCTTTCCGCAATACTCTATCATTTCAGCTTTTTGTATCGCGAAAGTCGCGATTGCCCAATCATTTCGGCTATTTTTCGCGGTGCCCAATCATTTCGGCTATTTTTTCTTTTTACTCGCTGCTTTTTATTGCGAGTTGCCCAATCATTTCGGCTGTTTTTGTATGCATACATTTTTACTTGCTGATTTTGTTGCAAGTTGCCCCATCATTTTGGCTATTTCATATGCATTTGTGGTTCGCTGACTTTTCGCTGCAAGTTGCCACATGTGAGGCGTTGGTTTGACCCTTCTACGGCTGGACCATTGGTACTGTGGCATGTGATGGATGTTTTTAAACTAATTTCAAGTGTTGAGAATTATTAGGGAAATCTTGGGTGTTTTTTTATTCGATCGGAAAGTTTAACATTGTCTGTTTATCTGGAATGTGATACAATATTTGGAATCCGCATGTAGTTATGAGATAACTAATTTGAATGTTATAAATCTAGCTGTTTAGTCTCAGATGATCGGTTGCCACAGGATTTTGATGTGATCAAAAGTCCGTCGCAATCACGTAGCGTACGCGGATACTCGCCGGGTAAACTTAATAGATAGCCACGCCCTATAGCCCCGACCAAGTGACTGTAGGAGAACCCCGTCGCCAAAAGCATCCGTTCGGGTGCTCGCGGCAGCGGTGTTCCGCCTTAGTGCACTTCATCGACGGCATCCGGGAGTGCGGCCTTCTACTAAAGTTTGCGACGAGCATTCGATCAGGATATCGGGAATCTTGTTGAATTGCCCGACTAGATATTGAAAAGTGTTTTCGAGATCGAGACTAAAATGCGGGGTTTATAATTGTTAGGCATGCGATATCTAGGGAATTCATTTGGTTAGGCATAAGATATCTAAGGAGGTTGCGGATTCCAATTGTTGTAGTTTTACACTTTCTTTTCTGCAACCGTAAGTGTAATATGTGGTGTATCGCCGGTTTCGTTGCTATACATCAACGACAACTGGGATACGCATATTTACTTACATTGATGATATGTGATATTATGTGTTGCTGTGATATGTTATATTGGATCGTCGTGTTTGAATAGCCGGGGGTTTTATATGAGATGAGGTTTTTATTATTTTCATTCATGTAAAATTCATTGTGTGTAATATTCTTTTATTGGGGCACTTCCGGGCTGAGGATGATGTCACCATTGTATATTATTTACTTTTCCGCATTAGGTAGACCCAAGGCGGGGAGCACAAGTAACCGGGTCCTAGGGTCCAGTGGGAGACCATCTCGAGGAGTCGAGACCGGGTCTTCTAACTCTAGAACTGGAAGGGTTATTTGCCGCTCTCGTAGGGGTCTAGGGATGTGGGTTTGGCTATTCATCACGACTGTGGAATCCGTGTTTTATACATGCTCGTATTAAAACACGGAGTCCTAGTATATCCAATATTTCATATGTGTTCTTCTGCTGCAATGTTCTGTGATGAGATCATATTACTGCCTGAGACGAATGTTTATATTATATATATGAAATATATGTTATATTGCTGATTTCGTTTCAAATGTGATGCTTGTGAAGCATAATAAAATGGGACTTCATTAATGAGATTAATGAAAACTAAAAGAAATCTAAAGATGTTGTAGAAACTTGTTTAAAAACTGGTAGCTCTAGTTCTTGCTTTGCATAGCGGTGTTCCTTGTAGAACCTCCAGCACCTTATTCGATAAGGAAAGAGCCGAGATCCCTTCACCGGGAGTGACCTCTTTAGCGAAACTAGCAGATGCTACAAACTCGGTTTGTCTTTTGATTGTTTTTATAGTTTTTGCTTTGGATAGTGGTATTTGTGAAATATCCTGCACCTTATTCGATGAGGAAAGAGCCGGCGATCCCTTCATCGGGAGTGACCTCTTTAGCAAAACTAGAAAAAGACTAAAAAACATTCCAATTAAAATCACTCGATTCTACAATGATATCAAGTTCATTACGCAAAGGGTTTTCTTAAAAACCTGTCGTAGCCCTCCGTCATTTCAGATAAGTCCTACTTAGTATTTGTGCTACGTTTGTTGATCTTCGTCAAGGCGTAGTGTACGATAGCTGACTAGTATTTATCTGCTGCATATGATGCGATTGTTTTAGGGTAGTCGTACGGCCTTGTTGACCTCCGTCAAGGGTCGTGCGGGTGGGTTTAATTCAATCAGGAAATGACGGGTAGAATTTGACTAGCAGCCTATTGTTTGTTGACCTCCGTCAAGGTCATAGGACGCTAGGAGTAAAATATTATTGGGAATTTCAAGAGTTGAAATTTACAATGAGATTGCATACATTCTATGAGATAGTTGGATTCCGATACCTGCTACGAGTAAGAGTTACTCCTGGGAGAGTTTTACACATTACAATTAGCCAATCAAGTAGGTGTCTAGAAAGGTGTCAACGGGGTTACGCCCCGGAGAAAAACGAGGTTTACTTTAATTAGGTCTGTGCGAAAGCACGGGGAACCTCCCTCAAAGTACCGGCACTGGCCTGGCTGAAAAACTGGCGAACTTGTAGAGTGTAATTAATCCCGGCTAGTCTTTCCTTTTAGGGTTTGAAGAAAGATTTGACTAAAACAGTAGGAGACATCCTGATTAGATATATTGATAACCAATCTAATCTTGCAAGAGCATACGCTGAGTGTTTTCTTCTCTCTCTCTCCTGGTTACGTCTATGTCACGCCTTAATCAAGATAATAATACGGATGTATTGACCGAACCCGCTTGTTATATTTGGAGCGCTTGGCGCTTCTGCTGAGTAGCGCACACGTGAGGAGCACGTGGTGCGCTTGGCGCTTAGCGCCAGTCAATGAGCGCAAAGCGCTTCTTGTGATTTAGCGCACACGTGAGGAGCACGTCGCAATCACGTGGCTTTATTTATAGAACAATTTATCTTCTTTTAGCGCACACGTGAGGAGCACGTGGCGCGCTTGGCGCTTTGTGCCAGTCAAAGAGCGCAGAGCGCTTCTGCTGGGTAGCGCACACGTGAGGAGCACGTGGCGCGCTTGGCGCTGTGCACCAGATTTGGAGCGCTAAGACGCTTCTGCTGAGTAGCGCACACGTGAGGAGCATGTGGCGCGCTTGGCGCTTAGCGCCAGTCAATGAGCGCAAAGCGCTTCTTGTGATGCAGCGCACACGTGGGGAGCACGTGGCGCGCTTGGCGCTGAGCACCAGTCCAAAGAGTGCAAAGCGTTTCTGTTCAAGTTGCGCACATGTGGGAAGCACGTGGCGCGCTTGGCGTTGAGCGCCAGTTCAATGAGCGCAATACGCTTCTGTTTAATTTTGGAGCGCTAAGGCTCTGCAGCGCTGTGCACTAGATTTGGAGCGCTGAGGCGCTCTTTAGGCAGCTTTCCGCCCTGAGAATTATATTCTCTCTTATAAGAGATTTTGTCTCATGGATTTAAGAACAAAGTTCTTATTTTTTTATAGGAGATGTTTCAATCTCTTATGTCTTTGGTGAAAGGCTCTGCCTTTATGGATCTATGATCCTAAGAGAATTGAATTATTCTCCCCCCTTTTAATGAGATACTATGATCTCTGAAAGACAATTTGTCTTATAGATCTATGATCTGAAGAAGGTTAAGTTCTTCCTCCTTTTTAATGATGAGATACTTTGATCTCTTTGTGAAAGACCTTGGTCTTATAGATCTATGATCTGAAGAAAAAAAAGTAAATTCTTCTTTTATATGAGACGATTTCGTCTCTCTGTTCTTTTTTCTTTTTACCTTGAAGAAAGTTTTCTTCTTCTGAGAGCTTGCTCTTTGTCTTTGAATTTCTCAAAGTTTATGAGGGGGGTTCCTCTATTTTTTTTTTCTGTCTCCCTGAGACTTGAAGTCTTGGAGCCTTTATATAGTGAATGATGATTTGTTCAATCGGTTAAGGAGAAATTTTCTGCAATTGATTTAGGGATTCCCCCATCGTTGGATCTTTGATCCAAGGGCTTCTGATTTACAGAAGGCAATTTTCTTGTTTTTAACAAAATTGGGAAATCTTTTCCCACACAGAATTTATTCTGTATTTTGGCGATTTTTAATCACCTTTGGATCATTGATCCAACGGTGCTCTGATTTACAGAGCACAATCTTTTTGTTTGGAAAGATTTTGAGGAATCTTCCCTTAACAGAATTCTATTCTGGTCAATTGATGATTTTTAATCATGTTCGTTGGATCTTTGATCTGACGGTAGGGAACATTTAGTTCCAGCACTAGCGCACTCGTTCTTTGCACGTGAGCGCTGCTTCAGAGCGCTGGCGCTCTTTGCGCTAGCGCACTCGTATTTTGCACGTGAGCGCTGCCTCAGAGCGCTGGCGCTCTTTGCACCAGCGTACTCGTGCTTTGCACGTGAGCTCTGCTTGTTGGCGCTTTATGAAGCGCTGCTTGATTTCGAATTTTGAAAATTTGAACAGAGTTTTTCTCTGATTGGGGGAAACACTTAGCAATGGTAATGTTTTTAAAATTAATGGACAACGTCTTAAACCATATTTAGAGTTTTCTGCAGATATGGAGTATGAGCTCATTGTTTTCCATGAGCCGGATTATTTGGCATAAAATCTTAACCCTCCTATGTATATTATGTATATTATATTAACTTTATTTAACACTAACTTTTTTTATTTTTGTTTTTATTCCAGGATTTTATTTATAATTTTTTTTAATTTTAGGGTTTAAAATGAAAATTACCCCAACCCTTTTTAATACTCATTTTCCAGAGTCTTTTCCTTCATTTGGCTAGGGCTCGAGTAGAAGTAGCAGGAGGAAGGAGGAGATAAATCGTCGCCGCCGCACCACTTTTCACCGGCCCTAGTCGGCTAATCGCCGACCATTCATCGCCGATTACATCCAGATCTCTGGAGGTGGAAAAATTTCTCGTTTTCTCTATGTTTTTACTGTGTAATCTACTTAATTGGAATATAAAGTACGGCTATATTAAAAATGTTGATGGAGCGCAATTTTCGTTAATCTTTTGGGTACACCATCTTATGGCGATTATTTCTTGGGTGAAATCCTGTCCATGGAGTGGGAATTTTTGCTTTATAAACATGAATCTACCGCCATCCATACACTAGTTCATGAATTTTACAATAGCATAGTTGATTATAATGAAGAATTAGAGATTATACATGTTAATTGGCGCAATAATATAAGAATGGTTTACACGTGCACCATTAAAACCATAACCAACTACCTACTGCACAAGGTATTCTCACACCACTTGACACCGGCGAGTATCTCTCTCTTATGAGAGCGAATTGTGTTATGGTTATTGAAGGTGGTATTGTTTCTAAAACTGCCTTTAAAATGTGCATGCAGTTTGTAGGATGTTGCATCGTAATGTGCTAGGAACAATACACACGACATCATTTTATCGTCCGGCTTTGCATATCATCCACTGCCTAATGGTTAAAGACTATCGGTTTTGTATGTGCAGAAAATTGGTACACAAAATTGTAGGGATAAGACTTAATGAGAAACCTTATTATACCCTACATGTTCTTTTCATGCATATTTTCCGCGTTCTTTTGGAGGAGTATGATTTTGCTAATTATGCACAAAACGCTCAACATACAGTCATTCTGCTTGAAAAATTTTCAAAATCGTATAAAGACGCTGTAGCGATTTAGACTGAGAAAGTTTTATAGGAACATATTATTCATGCACAGTCCGAGGATGAGGATGTAGGTGATGCAGGTGACGGGACCTCTGCAGGACCCTTACAATCTCCATCCGGTGAGCACAGCCCTTTTTGGGACCTTCCCGCTCCTACCTCACAAAAGTCATTCTTTAAAAGATGCGGAAGGCCTTAAGTATATTAGGATGTACACAATAGGAACATGGGAGGAGGCTGACCCATTCAGAGAGATAAAAAGAGACAATGCTTAGGTGTTGCACTAGTTACGGCGGTCGACGGGGTAGAGGTTGACATCGAGGATAATGTCCGAAATAAATGTGGGGGTGGTTTGCATAATTTTAGTTTTTTTTAAAAATCTTTTTCTTCATTTTTCTTTCTTTTTAGGTTTATTTCAATTAAAAAAAAGGTTTTTGAATCAAGCTAGTAATATGTGTTGAATTTTGAAATCCGAAAGTTAAGTGATATGACAGAAAAATATTGAATCTGAGGATAGAACAGAATCTAAAAAATAACCACATCTCGGAATTATATATAGTTAATATACACCCTACTAGTCGTACGAGCACGTGTCTTGAATCTTGAGATAGTAGAAGCGAACTAAAAGTATATTTGTTGAAATATCCAAGTAAAAAATATATAAAAAAAGGTTAAAATGCGCATAGTAACTAGTCTAAACTACTGAAGGGTGCCGGGTGTCCCTGCGCGCGCGCGCGTGTGTGTGTGTGTGTGAGTTTGGTTTGTGATTGTCTAGGGCAAGTAAATCTTCAGTCTTTAGGGGTGCTTCATCACTTAGTGTTTTAGACCGTCTGGTTTGGGAGCCACTGCTGGAGGTCCTAGATAATTGCAAGACTAGATATCATAAAACTCATACATTGAGTAATTGTGTCACGCCCCTACCCAAAAATACAGGTAATAGTGGACCCACAACAAAATACGTGATAGAGTATGCTACAGGCGGCAACACGTATATTCAGAAAGAGCATTTACTCCCGTCATATATGCTAGGTGGCTACCGATATCAACTTGAGCAGCTTAAATATAAATATAAATATCAACTAACACAAAAGAATAGCTATATAGATTCATACATCCACATGCTAAGAAATAAATCACGTTAAATACAGGAGAATGGAATATGGAAATAATAAGATGTATTTAATAAACATGGAAGATACAAGATATCAGGATACAAATGGAACAAATAGATACTTGGTATAAGATAAACCTGATGACCTATCTTCGAGACACTCTAAAGATAATCCAAATCAGTAAGGCAGAACATCGGCCGTCCGATCTCCGATATCTAGACATGCAAGGTTAGGGTCGTCAGAAAGCGACCTAGCAAGCGGTAAAATGAAGGAAATCGTGCACATGTGTGTTTACATGGACATAATATAAAATAAAAATGTATATGGATGTGGATTTAAAATGTAATATTTGAATTATTATATTATAAGTCAAAGTACGGTAATGTCGGCATAAGATCAAGTAATAATCAAATTACCAGAGATAGGTAAAATGGATGTAAGGATAAAACGGAACATGGTTAAGGGAGTATTATGCAAATGGACGGTAAGGGTACTCATAACTTGGAGTATCCCATGACTAGCTGGCACGCCCATATCTTGTATAACCAATATCCAGTAATCAGTATCCAGTAATTAGTATTCAGTAAACAGGTATCCGGTAATCCAGTATCTAGTGATCGGTATCCAGTAAAACAGTATCTAGTAATCACGATAAACACGATAACAATAGGTGTAGTGTGGATATTATCCATAAGTACGAGTATTCTTACTTTCCACTCATCAATAAACCACCAGTCAAGTCAACATAATGATCATTTCGGTAACAAGTATCAAGTACAGTAATACACTAGTATCAAATCAATAACTAGTAATATGAAATCAAACTGGCCAAGTTCTACATGTATCAAGTAATAACACGTGTGTTGCAAGAATCACTAAAAATGAATATCAATTATTAATATAGATTTTGAGTATCAATATAACACGAACATGAACGGACTAGCATATACCCCGGTCATGTCCTATACCAGCACCTAAGTATATGTATTCGTTCAAGTTTAAATAGCTTATTATTTAGTTTGTGAACGTATTTTATATTTAATTTATTATTATTTTATTTAGTTTGTGAACATGAACTGTCTTGCATGTACCCCGATACCGTCCCATACCGGCACCCAAGTATAGGTAGCAGCTCATGTCAAGTTTTTAAACAGTTTGTTCTTATGTTTGTGAAAACCCTTGATAGCCAGCGAATAGCAATGGAAAGCATCCCATGCATACCCGAGACCACGACCTCATTACTCCTGGAGATGAACCCAGGATGCACCGCTAGGCGCTACAGTGAACATTGTGTTTGTCATGCCCCGCTTCCCAGCGTACGGAAACGGTGACGTGCCGGGCCGCAACGTATTTACTAAGAAATAAATACGTTAAGCGTAATCAAGCAATATATATATATATATATATATATATATATATGTATATATATATATAATGCATAAGAATGACAAGAAGTATAAAATAAACAGCAATTTTTATTAACATTTATCTTTACAATACAACTGTTTATTGCCGAAAACGGAGATAAATCGGGATGGATCGTCTTGCCTGAATTTGGGGGCGGATATTATTTGGATTTATCCGTCCACCTCTCCGAAGATACCAAGTTAATTTATGATATCGGAGGTTTGGACGGATGCGACCGTTGTAGCAGACTTTATCAGATTCCCCTTTATTTATGAGGTGTTTTTGATTTTGGGGATGCTCTTCCCTGCTGGCGCAAGCCCCTGCAGTTAATTACGTTACCGCATTGTGATAACCACTTTCTCCTGTTCCGGAAGTTCACTTCGTGTCGTGTGTGTTTTTGTTTGTTTTGGTTGCCCATGGATTGTATACGGAACTAGTTTATGTCGTCACCCGTAGGGCGCGGATCAGTCCAAATCCGTATATTTTAAATTTGGATTTCGTTTATTTAAGGACCGTTAATATGGTTTGAGATTAAGATCGACTTAAACATATGAGCATTTGGGGCTCAGTTATTTTAGTTTAAGGACATCGCGGTCCATTACCGCCGTGTTTGGGGCAGATATTTGTTTAAGGATATTTCGGTCCAACATTCCTGTTTTGGGGACGAATGTTAGTTTAAGGACATTTCGGTCCATTATCGCCGTATTTTGAGGCGACTATTAGTTTAGGGAAATTTCGGTCCTTTTTTCATCTTGCACGCACGTGTATTTGTTACGTGACGAAATGAACAATGATGATATGGAATGTGCCCAATTTGGGGCACGATCTAATTTGAGGTATGCACGTCAATTTGGAAGTGCATCGATGTATGACGAGAGGAGTTGTTGGTTGTTGGGACCTGTCACCTCTCTGAAGACGTTGAGGAATTACAACGACATATATCAGAGGTGTGTAAAGATGCTCCCTCGAACCAAATCCCGTATTTAAGGGAAAGGGGTTGTGGTGCACCTAAGAATCGTTAGTCATATTTAAGACTAAGGTTACCTTAGGAGATATGAGATGAATATCATTTTGGATATCATCAATGAGAGATCATTAATCATGTTTGAGACTAAGATTGGCTCAATAATATTTTTAAGGATCATTTTTACTTAAGATCCATCAAAAGAGCATTTGGGATTTGCTGCAAGAAACTTCATAGGCTTAGCCAATTTGGGCTTAGTCTGTCTACTCTTATTCAAAAAGTGCTAAGTACTCATTTGGGCTCTGTCTGTTCAACCTTTTTCTTTTTATGAAAAATTGCTAAGCACTTATTTGACGCTCTGACACACACATGGGTGTCATGTGAAGCATTTGATTATGGGCGTCGCTCACAAAGCGCTGAGCACTCTGCCACTTTGGCTGTTTATGGAGTGCTGAGCACTCTTCTCTCTTCTTTTTTTATGGCGCCCATGTGAGGAGCACGTGAGGCGCTGCCCAATCAGTGCCAGGCACTTAGCCGTTTTGGCTTGATGTGAAGTGTTAAGCACTTTTTATGTGGTGCCCGCATGAGGAGCACGTGAGGCGCTGTGCGCTGTTAAAGAGGGGCGCCTATGTGGGAAGAACGTGAGGCGCTAGTTTCTTTTATATAGAGATTTAATCTCTGATATTTTTTAGAGAACTTAAATCTCTGTTAATGATATTTTGACCATTAACAATCACCAAGATCACTATTTCGAGGATCTGGGATCATGTTCTTTTATGAACTAAGTTCTTGATTCGAAAGAATTGAGTTCCTGGAGTATTATGGACTCCATATTTTTTCTCTTTTAAATTTGTTCTACCCTGAACCTTTGATTCTCAAGAACAAGATCTTCCCAATGAGAATTAAATTCTCAACTTATGAAAGACTTGTCTTGTTGATCTCAGATCGAGAGAAAGAACCGAGTTCTTTTAGAAGGGTTCAACCCTTAGATATGTTAGGTAAATGAGATGTTTTGATCTCGATATTTTCTTTACCTAAGGTTTTGAAAATGGAGCTCTTCTTCTTTGAGAATTGAATTCTCTTTTCTTTCTGTTTTCCTTTCTCCGTCCCTCTGTGTTGTTCTGGCTCTCTTTGTCCTCGTCTTCCTCCTTCCTTTTTTTGAGACTTGCAGTCTCGGAGCCTTTATATAGTGGAGGCAAATTGTTGATTAGTTTTGAGAAAATCTCTCATTGAGAGATTCCAATTGATTTAATTGGTCTCAAATTTGATTTTGGGAATTTTACCCACCATTGGATCTTTGATCCAAGGACTTCTGTTTTTACAGAACATGATTTTTGGTTTTTAACTAGATTGGGAAAATATTTTCCCTATACAAACTTTATTCTGTAAAACGGTGATTTTTAATCACCATTAGATTTTTAATCCAACGGTTATCTGTTTTACAGAGAGCAATCTTTCTTATTTAGAAAAATTTAGGGAATATATTCCAGTATAGAATTTTATTCTATAATTGGATTTTTGATCCAACCAAGAGTACCTTTCTTATTTCAGAAAGATTTGGGAAATGTTTTCTCCCAATAGAATTTAATTCTGTATTTTGGTGATTTATCGTCTCCGTTGGATCTTTGATCCAATGGCTCTGTTGAACAGAGAGTATTGTAGGATTTAATTCTACCTGGACGCCGGCGCTCACGTGTTATGCATGTGGGCGCTACTTAAAAATTTAATTCTTAAGATGGGTATTCCTGTGTTTTGCACACTGGCGCTCACGTGAGGAGCACATGGGGCGCCATTTAAGAGTTTAACTCTTATCTAATGCTCTTCTGTGCTCTGCACATTGGCGCCTGCGTGAGGAGCACGTGAGGCGCCACCATAGGATTAAATCCTATAAGATTGGCTCTGGCGCAGGCGTCCTCGTGGAGAGCACGTGAGGCGCTGTCTCATTAAATTCAAAAGAGCTTTGCTTTTTTATTAGGTTAAATATATCGGGGAAACAACAACTGCTTTGAAAAGGAAATATACAATGATATAAAGCATTGCCTAAACAATGGCATACAAACTGAAATAAGTACAAGATGAGTTAGAAGTCCTGCTGCACAGTGAACTGGTCCATGTCCTACTGGCTAGGCTCGATCTCCTGAGAGTCCAGTCCTCCTGACAAACATTCCAAAGAAAGAAAATAGACAGGAATATCATCAGCGAACTAGCGCTCGGTAAGTCCCAAAAGAAGGAATGGAATATAACAGTAATGAGAATTGAACTGGTAAGTTGTACAAGTATATGATTGTTATTCTAGCGTAGTTGTTTATAGCTTGGTACAGACGGTATTTGTGTATACAAGAAGAGTCCATCTTACCCCGTAGACTATGGTAACATGTAGTACAAGGCCTCGTCAAAACCCAAGGGACAACGACATGAAAGTTCATGTAGATGTATTTTAAGTGACCATCTCGTGCCACGCTAATAAATTCCGTACCAATCTACCCCGTTATCCCCGCGTAATGTGTTGCATAGATTATATTTACCAGACTTGTCGAAACCATGGATACGAGCTGTTCAAGTAGTCAGGTTCAGGATGTAATCTTGTAGTCATGTCAAGTTATAGCCATGGTTCGGTCAAGTCAAGTCAAGCATTCAGGTTTGATATTGAAGTTTGAATTCAGGTATTCAGCTTTAAGTTCAAGTATACATGTTAGACTTTGGATTCATGTTTGAATTGGACTCTGATTGGAGTTTGGATTCAGGTTTGAGTTAGACTCAGATTTGAGTCAGACATTTGTAACTGATTTAGATCCTGAATTAGGTTCGGGAGTTATCGGTAACTGCTGCACATGAACGACAGGATTTGTGTCTTTTTCCAAGACAATTACCATTGATAACTCCATTAAGTTTTCTACCTTAAATAGTCAAGCACTCACTTTCTCCGGCTCCCTGGGGCTCAAGAGAATTGATCCCGCTTAAACCTATATTTACTAAAGTCCTTAAATATTGTTTTATATAACTCGAGGGGGTTTTATGAAAAATATTTTAAATAAAATTTCAAAATAAACCTCGAGAAGTTATTTATATTATTTAGGATTTTCATGGATGTGAATTTTAAGGATTTGAGGTATTTTAGTGATAATTACATAACCAGAAAAATTCATGGTATTTTATTGTAAAGCTTGTCTTTTGTTGGTATCTTGATGGTATTTTGGTGAAACTTGTAATTCTTTCACTTTAAAAATGCAAGGAATTACTCGCTCATGGTTAATTTAGAAGAGAGGTTGAAGATGAATGAAAGCATAATGAAGATGCAGAAAAGTAATTCGTAAAGTAAATGCTGAAAATTAAATGCAAAAACAATTAAAACAAAATCTACCTTTATTAATCAACTATTGCATACAACTTTTCTCCTTAGAAAGTAGATTACAAGAACCCTAGTTTGCTCTAGATCTCTCTCTTTATGGAGGTAGATGAATAGATGATTATGTGATCCTTGGATAATTTTGAATGCACAGCTCTCGGTCCTTTATATAGTTCCTGAAACCAGAAACCCTAAATTTCATATGTGAGTAGATGCTGTTAAGATCAGATCCACAAAATCCCACATCGAACGGCTATCAAAGAGCCGCGGTTCTGCCGCATTGTGCCACGTATGGCTGCGGATCCGCCGCTTCATGGTGGAACTAGGTTTTGAGATTTCTTTTAGCTTTTTGTGTCGATAGGTGGAGATCCTTTTTATGTATAGATTCTGAAAATATTGCTCTGAGTCTCTACCGTTGCTAGATTTCTCGATTTGTTTCTAAAATTTGGCAGATTCGGTTCCGATATCCCGATTTGACTTGGATCTCTTACTTGGATTCCAGATCTGAGCTAATACCTGCACAATATCTCAAATCAAAGCATTAGTAGCATTTGGTATTTTTGAGATATTATCCCAACCATTTATATGATATTGAATCTTAAGAATATTGATTAGGAATATTTGATATGATATGCATATTTTGATTATTAATATTTCATATAAATATTATATGCATATATTTTCCCTAATTATATTAATTAAAATGAAGAAACATATGATAACAATCTTTTATAAATAAACCCACATATGTTCTATATTTACAATAAACAACTTTTAGCAGTTAATAATTATAGGGAAAATGTTCATACAAATGTGTAATATTTTAGACTAATCAAATACCCCAAAACCTGTCTTTGATCGTCCCGAGCAAACTATTTATTAAAAAGAAAAAGAAAAACCTAACTAGCACACTTTCGTAGGCAACACCGTTGCACTTAGCACGTGCAATAAGCCTTTAAATCTCTAGGTGTCCCTAGTAGGAGGAGTGTTGTCTCCTGAGGGTTTTCAGCGGATTACACCCATAAAATCCCATATTAAAAAAAAGAAGATGAAAGTTACATACAAAAATAAGGAACTTATAAAAGAAAGAACTTGGAAATAAGAGTTTCAAACTATACTAGCTTTTTAGTTGCCATGAGTTCTATCTTAATGGTCTTGAAAAATGTCAGAAATCACATCATCCCTCAATAAAACTTCATCTTTAGTCTTCCGCCCTACTTTTCTTCCAAACATCGATCATATACCCCTACATGTGTGTAAAAGACATCCTTACACTTAGAGAATTCAATTCAAGCTATCATACTCTTGTCCATCTTCCTTAGTACTTTTTAGTCGGTGAATGTTTTTAGATGGAATTTGCTCACACATTCTTCATGCGACCGTTAATACTTCTTGAGGTACTAACCAACCGATTACCAAATGTGCTCACTCATTGAGGCGTAATTATCTATATTCTAGTCTTGCAATACCTAAGACTTAGCAGTGACTCCCAAACCAGTTGGTCTAGGACACTAGGTGATAAGGCACCCTCGCTATATTTTTTATACTGCATTAAGTAATTACAAAACCAGGGTTCAATTTTTTCACCATTTATTTTTTTATGTGTCATTTATATTTTTGTTTATATATATTTTTCCTTCATACTAAAACTTTTAGACAAGAGCTTTTCAGGTTATCCTCTACTATCCCAAGTTTCAAGATGTGTGCAAGTGCGTATAGTAGGGTATCAACGTTCAGATGTTTGGACTCAAGAATAAGAACTATTTTTCAGACTTATTTTTATCCTCGGATTAGTAATTTCCTTCATCTTACTAACCCTTAGGACAACAGTTCATGACTACCTATTACTAGCTTCGTTTTAAAACATCTAATTTTCTTGCATTTCTTAAATTTCTTTCTATCTTTCATATGTATTTTTCACTTTCTAACTTTTATATAAAAAAATTATGCATTGCAATATTTACATATGATGCACATACAAACCATCCCCCCAAATTTGTTTGCAGCGGTGTCCTCACTGATGCTATCATGTAATCTCAAAACCTGAAGAGTAGGAGAAACAGTTCAATAAGATGGTAAAAAGAAGGGGTTAAGAGTGAATGACCGTGAAATCCCTCCCAAACTTATTTTTGGCTCATAATCGTGTAAAAAAAATCATTCAAGGGCCAAAAAAAATATTTTTCTTCTCCCCCCTAAACTTGAGTAAAACAGTTTTTTCTTCTTTATTAAGCATTTAAAATCATAAGAGGGGGATAAATATTCTTGGTCCGCACAAAACTTTACAAACACCAAAAGTCAACACCAACCATTCAAATCTTTTATCAATGTAACACCATGGTTGGTAGAAAATCATGTTACAGATAGACGTGGAG
Organism: Agapanthus africanus; assembly: GCA_030015575.1. Taxonomy (NCBI): domain Eukaryota; kingdom Viridiplantae; phylum Streptophyta; class Magnoliopsida; order Asparagales; family Amaryllidaceae; genus Agapanthus; species Agapanthus africanus. The sequence goes on from CM057341.1 coordinate 745,211,898, forward strand.
AAGTGGGGGGGAGATAAGAGGTGTAATTGAACGGGTTTACTTCTCGGTTGGTAGAGACGAAATAGTGAAAGTGGATGAAAACGAGAATTTGAAAGATAAGGAGTAGGTAGAATATTCGCATTCTCGTACGGGATAAGAAGAATAGGTGGAGGTTCTGCTTCTTTGGATGGAAGTTGATTCATCACAACATCCATGTCCTTTACGAATGCGAGTTATTCGGCGAAAATGTCTTCAAAACTTTCATCGATATTCCGAATGATAATCTTATCGGAAAGAAAGTGTCACGCCCCGCTTCTCAGTGTATAGGGAAGAGGACATGGCATGGACGCGACGCATTTACTCAGAAGTAAACACGTTAAGCGTGAAGAAGCAATATAAAAGTAAAGCACAAGAATGACAAGTGATGTAATGAACCAACTACTTTTTTTATTTATGCTATACCTTTAAGTTGATCACGAGGTAATGACCTACCTCCTCACAACACTCATATGAAATATACACAATACTTTTTGGGAGCATAGAATACGGGAAAACGAAACATTTCAAATAAATACCATGAATTAATAAAACCGTTTTCTAAAAGATTAAGTATTTTTATAAATCTTTGCAAAGCGCCGCTACAACCCATTTTGGGGAACCCGTTTGGGATGGTGCAGATTATCGCACATCCTCGGGTTTAGTAGTGCGAGATTCAGACCTCCTCAAGGAGCATTCGGTCTCGAAAATTTAAAATACATCATCTTAAGAAAATGAGATTTCTAGTAATATAAAATATATATTAAATTATTTTTATATAAATATATATATAAGTAACATTAAAATATCTATTTTGTAATAATATAAATATTCCAACTCTTTTAAAAAATCACAAGAATCATTTTACATTAAAATACCATGAATTCCATACAAGTCAATATTACAAATAAATACCCTTTTATTATGAAATTAGGATATTTTCACTAGAAATATCACAATATAAAATCTACATTCATTACAACTCTAAAGACGATTAATGAATACTTGGGGTGTATTTTGAAAAGTATATCAAAGTATTTTTACATAACCCCCCCTCAAGTTCTATAAATTACCCTAAGGACCCTAGTAAATATAGGTTTAAGCGGGACCAATCTCTTGAGCCTCAGGGAGTCGGAGAAGTGGGTGCTTGCCTATCTAAGGTAGACAACTTAACAACGGTGTTATCAATACGGTAATCGTCTTTGAAAAAGACACAAATCCTGCCGCCCATGTGCAGCGGTTACTGATAACATCAAAACCATAATGACTTCAATTTCTTTTCTAATTGTCTGACTCAGACCGAGTCTCATTAATAAACTGACTTGAATATGATTCAAGTACAATCTAAAATCTACAATCTACAATATTACAATTCAACATGAATTCATGAATCCATTTATCAATCTATACAACTTGACTGAACCGAACCATGGATATACTTCCATTTACATGATTCTCCAGTTACATCCATGATTCTACAGTTACATACATTTACTGATATCATGGTTTTGGCAAGTTATCTATGCAATTCAATTTTCAAGACAATACAATACAATTCAATATCATCAGTACAATCATTACTATCAATACAATAAATACACGGGGTATTGGGGTAGTTCATTCATGAATCCAACATAATCTCAAGAGTCCCCTTAGATCATGAATCCATATCTACTAACACAAGCAAGCAATCATGAGGGCCCATGTTTCCATGCTCCTGGACTGTGGCCTGTTGAGTTTGGAATACTTTGACGACGGTCGAAGTCCCGCTACTAACATATCATTCGGGCCCGTGGTTCCCTACCCCTAGACTGTGGCTTGTTGGGTTTGAGAACACTCTTGAGATTAGTTGACATTCACCCTTGAACTTACGATAACAACAACATTAACACTATAACAATATAATACAACTTTAAAAGCTACACTCTCTCTTTCTTCTTTTCTACTTCTCCCTTATCTTTGGGACTTACCAAGCAATTTGTTCGCTGACGACATTCTCTTTCTTTCTTCTTTGAATATCGTCAGGTGTTTCAGACCTTCTGGAGACAGAGCCCAGCATAGTGGACTTGGACCAGATTATTGAAGACCCAGAGCTCTAGCTTCAATGTACACATTTCATTCCAGTACTTTTCTTTTTCTGTTATGCCATTGTTTAGGCATTGTTTTCATCAGATGTATTTACATTTCCATGCATTGTACAGAAAGAATGTGAATAAATAAAGTTGCTGTTTTATTATATCTTGTCTCTTGTGGATTTACTTTTATATTGCTTAGATACGCTTAGCGTATTTACTTTACAGTAAATACGTCGCGGCCTAGTCATGTCCCCTTCACCGTACACTGGGAAGCGGTGCGTGACAGCCGAGCACCAAGCCAGGAATTCCGGCCTGGCCGGCCCCCCTGCCTCCTCTGCTCCTCGTATTTCTCCTGTGCTCTTTTGTCTTCATTTTAGGGTTTCTAGTATTGTTTGCTTAGCCCAATTTTTATGTTATGATTATTTTGTTTACGGGCTAATTCGTAGTGCTTCGTAGTCGTATAATTTAACACTGGATTGGTAACCTTGACTATATTTAGCATTTCGATCGAACTTCGAACACCACATTTTGTACCCCGCTGAAATTTCCAAGTGTTGTAATTTTCAGAAGTTGATTGTATTCGTAAAATCGTGCAAGTATTCCTATGGACCCTCTAGAAGAATATACTAACCTTAACTCGATTCTATGCCCATAGAACCGCGATCGAACCCTAGGGTTTGCCATAGTTCCGTGGTGTCATAGGTGAGGCATTGGTTAACTCCTTCTACGGCTGGTCCATAGACACTGTGGCACGGTTTTTGAGTGTTTTGACTTTGCTCAAGTTTTGAGCTCACGGGGGTAATTTGTGAGTGTATGTTGATTCGATCGAAACGTTAAATATCGTCTTGTATTATTGTGAATGTGATACAATATGTGGAATTCAAATTTTTAGGCGTGAAATCCGTAATATGTGATATTTCGGGTTTATGATATCTAAGGTGTTTATGGATTCCAAATGTTATAGTTTTTCACTTTTCTTTTCTGTGACCATACGTGCAGTATGTGGGGTATTGCCGGCTTCGTTGCTATACATCAACGACAATCGGGATACGCATACTTGCTTACGTTGATGATATGAGATATTATGTGTTGCTGTGATATGTTATATTGGATTGTCGTGTTCTGAATAGCCGGGGGTTTTATGTGAGATGGTTTTTTTTTATTTTCATTCATTTAAAATTCATTGTATGTAATATTCTTTTATTGGGGCGCTTCCGAGTTGAGGATGATGTCACCATTGTATATTATTTACTTTTCCGCATTAGGATAGACCCAAGGAGGGGAGCACAAGTAACCGGGTTCTAGGGTCCAGTGGGAGGCCATCTCGAGGAGTCAAGACCGGGTCTCCTAATCCTATAATTGGCAGCGTTACTTTCCGCTCTCATAGGGGTCTAGGGATGTGGGTTTGGTTATTCATCGCGACCGTAGAATCCGTGTTTTATAAAGGCTCGAAATAAAACACGGACCTCCTAGTATATCCAACATTTCATATGTTTCTTCTGCTGCTGATATACTGTGATGTGATTATATTATATGCGTGAGACGAATGCTTTATTATTGTATATATGATATATAATAAACGTTGCTTATGTTTTACACCCGCGCTAGTCCCGTCCCGGTATGCCGTTAGTTAAGTAACCTAACGGTGTATAACGGAACTTTGTGGCGAATGCGGATGGCATAAACGTACGTTGTATTTTCGTTTCTTATATGATTCTTAGGAAGCATAAATGATGGGATTTATTAATGAGATTAATAAAAGAAAAAAAACCTAAAAGATGTTGTAGAATCAAATTTTCAAAAAGCGTAGCTAAGGTTTTGCTTTGCATAGCGGTATTCCTTGTAGAATATCCAGCACCTTATTCGATAAGGAAAGAGCCGAGATCCCTTCACCGGGAGTGACCTCTTTAGTAATACTAGCAGATACTACAAACTCACGGTTTAGTTTTTGATTGCTTCTATAGTTCTTGCTTTGCACAGCGGTATTTGTGAAATATCCTGCACCTTATTCGATAAGGAAAGTGCCGAGATCCCTTCGCCGGGAGTGACCTCTTTAGCGAAACTAGAAAAGCCTTAAAAACACTCCTTTTCAAAAATCACTTGTTTCTACAACGATATCAAGTTCATTACGCTCATGGTTTTCATAAAAACCTGCGCAACCCTCTGTCATTCAGATAAGTGCTACTTAGTATTCGTGCTACGTTTGTTGGCCTCTGTCAAGGTGTAGTGTGCGGTAGCTAAAATAGTGTTTATCTTCAACATAAGATGAGGTTGGATTAGGATAGTCGTACGACTTTGTTGGCCTCCGTCAAGGGTCGTGCGGGCGGGTTTGATTTAATCATGAAATGTACGGGTTGAACTTGACTAGCAGCCTGTGGTTTGTTGGCCTCCGTCAAAGTCATAGGACGCTAGGGGTAAAAGCATTATCGGGAAATTCAAGTGTTGAAATTTGCAATGAGATTGCATACCTTCTATGAGATAGTTGGATCCTGATACCCACTGTGAGTAAGAGTTACTCCTGGGAGAGTTTTACATAGGACAATTAGCCGATCAAGTAGGTGACTAGAAAGGTGTTAACGGGGTTATGCCTTTGGGAAAACGAGGTTTATTCTAATTAGGTCCGTGCGAAAGCACGGGGAACCTCCCTCAAAGTACTAACACTGGCCTGGCTGAAATATTGGCGAACTTGTAAAGTGTAATTAATCCCGGCTAATCTTACCTTTTAGGGTTTGAGGGAAGATTTGATGAAAACAATGGGAGCCATCCTGATTAGATAAGATAATAACCAATCTAATCTTGCAAGAGCATACGCTAAAGTGTTTTCTTCTCTCTCTCTCCAGGTAGCGACCATGTCAGGCCTTAATCAAGATAATAATATGGATGTATTGACCGAACCCACTTATTATACTGAGCAGGGGAACGTTGGTCCCGCTCCAACTTATAATTGTTATAAGACAGAGCAGGGAATAGGAGAATATCCGGATTCTCATGCCGCCCAAACGAAGAATAAGCATGCTGATGCATCTTCTTCAGGCATGTCAGTTATCGAGAAATGTTTCTTAGTTCACTCTACGTCCTGGGTATTAGATACCGGATCGGGATCCCATATATGTAATATGTTACATAGGCTACGAAAAGGTAGGGAACTGGGAGAGGGTGATCATTCCGTAAAAGTAGGGAATGGAGAAAATGTTGCAGCCAAAGCAGTTGGCGAATATCACCTTGTATTACCAAATGGTAATACATTGATTCTGAACGAATGCTATTACATTCCGACCCTGATAAGCAATGTTATATCAGTTTCTTTATTGAGTAAAGAGGGATATAATTTTGTAGTACAGGATAATGTTATGAACATCTTCCTGAATCAAAAGTTGATTGGGCCAGGCTCGTTAAATAATGGCATATACGTTCTCAATCAAACTACAGTACTTAATGTACAAAACACATACAAGAGGAAGAGTTCAGAAATGAACGAATCCTTCTTGTGGCATTGTAGACTAGGTCATATCAATGCGACACGACTAGCTAAGTTACATAAGGATGGATATTTGAATCCGTTCGAATTTTCACCTTATGATACTTTCCAGTTATGTTTCAAAGGCAAGATGAACAAAACTCCGTTTAGTGGACACGGAGAAAGAGTTACCGAACTCTTAGGGCTGATACATAGTAATGTATGTGGTCCCATGTCTACATATGCCAGGAACGGTTCCTCATACTTCATTACATTCACTGAAGATCTCTCAAGATACGGACATGTGTTCCTGTTGAAATACAAGTCTGAAGCTTTCGAGAAATTCAGAGAATATAAGAACGAAGAAGAGAACCAAACGGGTAAAAGTATTAAAATCCTACGATCTGATCGAGGAGGAGAATACTTGAGCAATGGGTTCCTGGACTATCTAAAAGAGAATGGGATTCTCTCTTAGCTTACTCCTCTTTATACACCACAGCACAACGGCGTATCGGAACGGAGGAATCGCACCCTATTAGATATGGTGCGCTCTATGATGAGCACCGCTGAGTTACCTATTTCCTTTTGGGGCTATGCGCTTGAGACAACAGCATATCTATTGAATAGAGTTCCAACCAAATCAGTGCCTACCACTCCATATGATATATGGGAGGGAAAGAGACCGTGTCTTAATTTTGTTAAGGTATAGGGTTGCCCGGCCTATGTTAAAAAGAAAAATCCGGAAAAACTCGAGACAAGGTCTTTTCTGTGTAAGTTTATAGGTTATCCCAAGCATTCGCGAGGGAATATCTTCTACCACCCTGAGGAACAAAAAGTGTTTGTTTCTCGACATGCCACCTTTTTAGAAAAGGAATTTCTTGAAAAAGAAATTAGTGGCAATGAGGTAGAACTGGAAGAAGTTCCAGCTGCACAAACTATAACAGAAGATTTGGTGGAACCAGAGGATTCAATAGTTCCCGACGAACCCTAGCTTCTCCGCCGATCTAGTAGGGTTCCTCATCCACCTGAGAGATACTACGGTTTTCTCATAGATTGTGGGAGCGAGGATTGCATCATGGAAGATGATGACCCGACTAGCTTCGAGCAGGCCATCACGAGTGGAGACTCTGTGAAGTGGCTGGATGCAATGCGATCTGAGATGGAATCCATATACACCAACAAAGTATGGACTTTGGAAGTTGCTCCTGAAGGGGTAAAACCCATTGGGAGCAAATAAATCTTTAAGAAGAAACTTGGTGTAGATGGGAAAGTTGAGACTTTCAAGGCTAGACTTGTTGCAAAGGGTTTTCGTCAACGATCAGGTGTGGATTATGACGAAACCTTTTCTCCAGTGGCTATGCTTAAGTCCATCCGGATCTTACTTGCCATTGCTGCATACCATGACTACAAAATCTGGCAAATGGATGTTAAGACCGCCTTTCTAAATGGTGATTTAGAAGAGTGCGTGTACATGACTCAGCCAGAGGACTTCGTAGATAGTGGGAGCAGCGGAATGGTGTGCAAGCTGTTTAAATCCATCTACGGGTTAAAGCAGATATCGCGGAGTTGGAACATCTGTTTTGATGTAGTAGTCAAAGAGTTTGACTTCATCATGAACATAGATGAACCTTGTATCTACAAGAAGGTTGCAGAGAGTAAGGTTGTCATTCTCGTATTGTACGTGGATGACATACTCTTGATAGGAAATGATGTTCCTATGCTGCACTCGGTCAAGCTCTTCTTATCATATAGATTCTCAATGAAAGATCTAGGTGATGCCTCCTGCATTTTGGGGATTAGGATATATAGAGATAGATCTAAAAGGATACTGGGATTGTCCCAATCCAGGTACATTGACACCATACTAAAGAGGTTTAGTATGGAAGAATCCAAACTTGGGAACCAACCCACGATCTCTGGACTCACTCTCTCCAAAGAGATGTCTCCTAAGACTGATTTGGAGAGAGCTCGCATGCAAGGGATACCCTATGCTTCGGCAGTAGGCTCTATCATGTACGCGATGCTATATACCAGACCCGATGTATCATACTCACTAAGTGTAATGAGTAGGTATCAATCAGATCCTGGAGAGAGTCACTGGACAGCTATGACGGACATTCTCAAGTACTTGAAAAGAACTAAGGAAATGTTCTTGGTGTATAGTAACGAAGAACTCCAGGTGGAGTCTTTTACCGATTCGAGCTTCCAAAGTGATAAGGACGACTCAAAGTCGCACTCGGGATTTTTCTTTACCCTAAATGGAGGGGCGGTTTGTTGGAAGAGTTCCAAGAAAGAAACCGTGGCAGACTCGACGATGGAGGCTGAATACATCGCTGCCAACGACGCTGCCAAAGAGACTGTCTGGATGAAGAAGTTCATCACTGAACTTGGTGTGGTTCCATCCATTGAGCATGTAAGTCTACGGTAGCGCCCCGGCCGTCTGTCCGAGGCCAAAATGCGGAAATGAAAACTTTTTCTTAACTAGAAACCGGCGCTATCGTATACTTTAAATCCGGATCGAACCATTAACCTATAACTAGCAACTAGTGAAAGGGTTGGAAAGCTATACCGATCGATCCGTGTCCTTCGGTCTTTGGCCCCTATCCCAAGCTCCTCGCGGCATCTCCGGTCTCGATCTCCTCGTCGGAAAGGGCACCACATCTTCGAGTCTTTTTACGGGCTCCCGCTTCATCCGAAGCAACTCGGGCACGAAGTTTGCTAGCCGACGTGCCCAAGGTGAAGTATAGAATGTGTGTGATCACTTCATCTCAAGCACCCATTGATTCTCATCACATGAGAGTGTATGGATGGAGGTTGAAGATGATTCCATTGATGGAATTTGTGAGCTAGAGGAAGAAGAAGAAGAAGAAGAAGAAGAAGCTCTTTTTCTTTTGTTGTGTTGATATGAAGAAATGAGAGCTAGCATAATGATACAAGAGCTAACCTCTCACATATGGCAGCCCCTTCTCTTTCTCCCTCTCATTTCAACACTCAAATCACTCAATTAACATGACATGTTCATACAAAAAGAGACCATGAGTAACCAAAATGAACATGTCACATTAATTGCACCTTATCATGATTTCTAGCTCATAATTTCCATATGCAAACATTAATCCAAATGTTTGCAACAATAAAAAGATACGGCAACATCTAAAGTAAACTCGTGACGGATCACAAGGATACCCCTCACCTGTATATACATACCTGCATCCGCATTCCGACTGAATGCGAATATGACAAGACTAAAGTAATCCAACAAATCTAATATTAGGATCCGGCTTAAACCAAAACCCACTAGTATGATCCGTCCGATCATGATCCGTACACTACCGCACGTATATGATCGAACCCTGCCATATATCATACGGCCTCTACAACGTTTCGCCCAAAACTTGAAAAATGTCTGTGGGGGACTCTAAAGACTCGTCAATACATTGGCTGTGGATTTAACCACTAGCACGTCAGAGGTACTAGCCGTACGTAACGGGCTACCATGTATTGACCAAAAGGGAGGTCGATGAGCGAACTCATCCTGACACCCTACAGAGCCTGTGTATTGTTAATCCTGACACCCTCCTGAGCCTCTCGAGTAAGACTGTCCCACCTGTATAGGGCATCCCTCAATCATTGCAATCACGTGCCTGCGATCCAATAATTGACTCTGAGGGCACTATATCCAACAGAGCATCCAATACCTTTGTATTGTGATAACAATGGAGCTGTGGCTTTGGCTAAGAAACCCAGGTCCCATCAGAAGTCCAGATATATTCTGAGGCGGTCACCTGATCCGGGAGATAGTTGATTGCCGCGAGATCGAGGTCAGGAGAGTTGACACGAAGGACAACACTGCGGATCCACTCACGAAGGCCATACCCCAGATACAATTTGGGAGACGTTTCGGGATGTTGGGTATGAGATACTACCGCAGCTGGCCTTAGTGCAAGTGGGAGATTGTTAGTTGTATATATGCCCTAGAGGCCATTTTTGTACATATGATGTATATTATAGTGGATGCTTGGATATATATAAGGAGGACTTTCTTTCTCGATATGATAGGATGCTATCTGGTTTCACTTTATCTAAATATGTTGAATTGTATTGGTTTACTGTTTAGCTCTCACATGTTGATAAAGCCCTTAGGATATGTACTCGACTACTAGGACTATGATGCAGATCATACTAGTGGGGCCAGGATAGTCCAAGAGTACATCCTATAACTGTTCCTAGTCGAGGGTGTATCGAGACAGGGCATCGATACACCAGAGTAGACTAGCGTATACGCATCTTGACCCATATGATGGGCGATGGATGATCCCATATCCATCAGTGTTTGACATCAAAGATGGTGTACGGGTGCTTAGTGGAGACTGGATACACTGAACGGACTCGCCGAGAACTCCTAGATGGTATTATACCTATCGTCAAATAGCAGTTCTCTGGTGACACTGGTACAGGTTAGTCTATATACCCGAGATCGTCATAGAGTCTTGTGTGATTCCCACTGTGCTTTGATTTCCACCTTACCACGTCGAAGAAGGTGTGCAAAACGGTAGCTTTTGGATACAGTCCCGAATCACATGGAGGCAATGAGCGATAGGAGGGGTTTCGTCTCTCCCGGTATTGGGGGTTGACGTTGCACTGTGTTTGATTGGCTATAACTGAAAGTCCCTGGCCAGGGCTGATATGAAGATCTACTGGTAAGTGTTATCAGTAGTTTCTCGACCTGTTATGAGCCTCACATCGACACGACTTATTGGTTACTGGGGTCTGACGTTCACCACCCCTAAACTGGATATGCGACATATCAGAAGAAGAGACCGGACTGTAAGGGTATGTTTCCTCCAATCAGAGCAAAACTTTGTTTGAATTTCAAAAATTCAAAAAATTGAAGCTACACTTCAAATTCCTTGTGCTGCGCGCAACGTGCCACGTGTAAAAAGCTGATACGTCAGCGCAGCGCCCAAGGCAGCGCGTCCAATCAGAGCAAGGCTCTATTTAAAACAAAATTAAAAGAAGCAACGCTTCAGATGATCTGCGCTCTGCGCTGCGCGACACGTGGCAGCGCAGTTGCGCTGCGCTCTGCGCTGCGCGACACGTGGCAGCGCAATTGCGCTGCGCTCTGCGCTGCGCGACACGTGGCAGGCGCATGTGCGTTTGCGCCAAACAGAATTAAAATTCTGTAAGATCTTTCTGTTCTTGTTAAAACAAGAAGACCGTCTTCTGTAAAACAGAAGCCCTTGGATCAAAGATCCGACGGTGGGGAAAATTCCCCAAATCACTCAGAAAAGGATCTCTTTAACAAATTTAACAAATTAATGGGCACTATATAAAGGCCCCTAGACCCCAATTCATAAAAAAAAGAGGAAGGACTTCAAAAACAACAAAACAGAGAGAGCTCTAAAAAAAATTGTGAGAAGAACTCAAGGAAAGAAAAGAAGGTAAAAATCTCTAAAAAAGAAGAATTTCTTCTGAATAGATCATTGATCTAAGAACAAGATCAATGATCTTCAATAAATAAAAAATAATAATAATAACAATGCCTTGCACTTTTCTATGAACCAATGGTTCTGGAATCTTAAAGATTCTTTTCTTGAATCCAAAGTTGGATCAAGGAATTAAAACAGTGCCTTGCACTTCTAAATCTGCACCGTTGCGCTCCTGGGTTGGCGCAAGCCACTAGAGAGCGCCACGTGTCAGCACCAGAACTACTTGCGCTATGCGCTTTTAAAAATAGAGCATTGCTCTTTAAAATTGGCGCAACTCACCAGAGCGTGCCACGTGTCAGTAGCATAACAGCGCAGCGCACTGCGCTTGCGCTCACCAGAGTGTGACATGTGTCACCACCACAAGCGTTTGCGCTCAATAATTGGCGCAAAACGCCTGACAAGCCACTGTCAAGTAATTAATGCATTGCATTATTTACAGAAGGGCCAAGCCCAATTAAAAAAGGCCTAACATGCCTAATAAAATGCAATGCATTATTTTAAAAAAAAGGGCAGAGCCCAAAACAGATGCTCTGCATCATTTACAAAGGGACTGAGCCCAAATCAAAAAGGCCTAGCAGGCTAGGCCAGAATGAAATGCAGTGTATTATTAAACAGGGGCAAAGCCCTAGCACAGGCCTAACAGGCCAAAGATAAAAACGTTGAATATTCTCAACTGGACTTAGCCCAATCATGGCCGTAAGTACTCAAATTAAATTGACTGAGCACGGCCGCTCTCTTAAATCGATTTACATCCGGTTCAAGGATACATCTCTGAACTCCTCTGACACCTATCGTTGTAATCCTTCAACGACGTCAGAGAGGTGACGGGTCCCGACGACCACACACCAATACGGACTCTGGGGTCCTTAAACTCATGGACTAATGCGTCCTTAAACTCACGGACTAATGCGTCCTTAAACTCATGGACTAACGCGTCCTTAAACTCACGGACTAATGCATCCCAATCAAAATGGGAACGATAAACCTCCCAACCAACTTTGGTTCACGGGTACATCTCTGAACTCCTCTGACATCTGTCGTTGTAATCCTTCAACGTCGTCAGAGAGGTGACGGGTCCCGACGGCCATACATACGATGGACCCCCATGTCCCTAAACTGGCAATGGACCAATACGTCCCTAAACTGGAACAATAGAGCCCAAATGCTCTTTTGTCGGATCTAGACGATTCCATTTAAGTTGATCTTAGCCTCAAAAATGGCTAACGTATCCTTAAACTTTCAAACAGACTTTAGTCCCAAACCGGACTATAGATCCCCTAATCAATTTTGGTTCAAGGGTACATCTCTGAACTCCTCTGACACCTATCGTTGTAATCCTTCAACGACGTCAGAGAGGTGACGGGTCCCAATGGACCACCATGTCCCTAAACTGGAAATCGACCGCAATGTCATTAAACTAAACAATAGAGACAATTGCTCTCTTGTCGGATCTAAATGATCCCATTAAGTTGATCTTAGTCTGGAAATTAGACTAACGTATCCTTAATGAACGTTTAAGTTGATCTTAGCCTCAATATGGCTAACGTATCCTTAAACTAAAACACCAAATCCAAATCTAAGTAAATACGGATTTGGACTAATCCACGTCCTACGGGCGACCAAATAAATTAGTCTCCGTATACAATCCACGGGCAACCACAAACAAAACAAACACCCACGACACGAAGTGAAATTCTGGAGAAGGAGAAAGTTGTTACCGCGACGCGGTAGCATAATTAACTGCAGGGGCTTGCGTCTGCAGGGAAGAGCGTCCCTACAATCAAAAACCACTTAAGAGAGGGGGAATCTGACGAAGTCTGCTACATCGGCCGCATCCGTCTAAACCTCCGATAAACGGTGCCATAAATCAACTTGGTATCTTTGGAGAGGTGGATGGATAAAACCAAATAGCATCTACCCCGAATCTCAGGCAAGACGTTCAGTCTGCGCCGCCGTTCGGAGGGGAACAGATTCTGGAACGCCCGGTGGGACCTTTTCCTCTTTCCACTCCACACTTCGTGTGTCGTGTTCGCGAACGAATCATGGTTTGCTGTGGTTGCCTGTGGATTCGAGGTACTAAGATTTGGTGTCTTGCTCCGTGCAGAAAACAGAAGATCAATGGCTTCAAACTGCACTGCTTGCAACTGCAACTCTCGCTCGGTCTCTGCTGGAGGAGCGACTTACAGGCCCCAAGCAGCCTCTCTTTTCAAGATGCCAGTGGAGCAGGTAACTCAAGCCACCACTGGACCATTCTTCGGGACCATGCTCCCACCGATGAGCTTCGATGCCCCAATGACGTTGCAAGAAGCCCCAAAGAAGTCGGTCTTTGATCGACTTACCACTGCCGCGGTCCCTCTCAATGGGTCGCCCAACTCCACTGCTTCAGTTTTTAACAGGCTAGGTCAGAGCTCCAACGGGCCCATGAAAAAGCCAGCAATACCAGAAGATGTTATCCCGATGCGGATAGCTATCCCTACTCCAGTTTCAGGCGAAATCACTAAGGTTGCTTCCCCTGCTCGGAAGTCTGCTTTTGACAGGTTGGCCGTCCCCATTTAACGGACGTCGGTCTTTAAAAGGCTGGTACCAGCAGATTCTGACCAACACCGGGGGCATGAGGAGGTCACCCCTGTGGCTCAATCAATTCCACGCGCTCGACGCGCTCGACGTCGCCACTGGCATCGAGTAAGGAAGGCTGGGGGCAACTCCCCCTCTGGATTTACGCCACCAGCTCCGATAGTGGGGATCGAGGCTGCTGTTCCAACCGGGAACAGCTTTGAATAGCTGAACACGGTGCGCAGAAACACTCCTACTGCGGTGTTGAAACAAACTCCTTCATCTGTGAAGAATACTCCAGAGAAGAAGCTAGAGCAGCCCCTCAACGGCCATCCTCTAAAATTTACAAAGTCTGGCGACATGTCCAAGAGTCGGTGATTGATGAAAATTATCTTCGCCGACAGAAAAAGATGAAGGTTCGGCAGGAGGAGGATTACTCCGTCAAGCCACAAAAAGCAACTGCTACTTGGGTGCCCACTACAATGGCCCCCTCAACTCCAATCACTCAAAAGAAAAGGAGGCCGCAAAAAGCTCCTGTGAACATGGTGAACCGTAGAAGCGCTGAACACAAATGCCCCAAGTCTGGGGGTATGGTGGTGCACACTGTTTATATGGCTTCCGGAAAGGAGGAAAGCCGCGCTTCGACGGGTCACCGACCGCTCACCCGATTCGTGACAAAAACCTAAGAGCAGCAACAGAAGCTTCAGGAAATGATGACTGCGATGGCTACACTTACCGAGCCAAAAGAAAGCTCAGAAGTATCATCAGAGCAGCGCCGTGAGCAGGAAACTGATGCCGAGTTTCTTCAGAGAATCCTCGAAAAGAAGGACAAAGAGGCAGTGGAACAAGCTGCCAACATAAAACAAATGGCACTCTTCTTCCAAGATATGGTAGGGATGATGTTACAGCCGGACCCTCCAGCTGAAAACCCCCCAATCATTGTTGGAAACGACGGAGGGGAAACGTCTGATCCTCCTCCGGCCCTTTCAACAGCCAAGGAGGAAACCATCTCCAAGGCCGCACTGGACGACTATATAGCTCAGCAAATACGAGTTCATCAAGCGAATGAAGCGGCTGCGCAAATTATTAGAACCGGACGGCCCTATCCAAGCTGGTATGACCAAATCAGTTACCCGCCAGGATATACGATCCCTAAGTTCCATGTATATAAAGGGACAGGGAATCCGCATCAGCATGTCGTTCAATTCAGGGCCTTATGCGGCAATACTGGAGGCGATGACAAATTGTTGCTTCGCCAATTCGTCGGCAGCTTAGCAGAAACAGCCTTTGAATGGTATTCGGAGCTACCTAACGACTCTGTCAAAACATTTGCGGAGATGGAGCTACTGTTTACACAAAGATTTGCGAGTGCTAGTGAACGCACCTCGATAACAGCACCGATAAATGCCAGGATAAGGCCAGGCGAAACGTGGGTCCAATACGCAACACGATGGCGGAACCTATGGTCGAAATGCGAACAACGCATAGAAGAGGCACCTGCGGTAGGCATGTTCGTGGGCACTCTCGATCTGCAAGCGACCATCTCGCAATTCATGATGTTCTTCAGGCCGACCACCTTCCAGGCCTTGATTGACAAATTAGCCCAAATGGGCCATGGACCGTCTCCTCCAAAACCAGACTCTCGAAATGAGAAAGGAAAAGGGAAAGCGACCGTCGTCGCCAATGCTCAACAACAGCCGAGCAACTCAAGGCCGGTTGTTCGCCAAAATAACGTGCGTCCACGCCCATCCCTTGAGGAGAGACTGGGACGTCCTTACTCGTTTCCTCAGAATAAAATGAGAAGACTGTTCGAGCTGGCAGTGCGCAACAGGCTCATCAATCTGCCGAATCCAAAACGTTTGTCGCAGCCAGGCGATCTCAATAATCCCAATTATTGCCCTTACCACCAAACGGTAAGTCACTCGATCGAGGATTGTTTCGTCTTTAAGGGATGGATCGAGGATCAGTACCTACAAGAAAAGTTTGCGCTGTCTAAAAACTGGAAGGTAAACCCACCACAGCCGCACACTCCAAAGAAGACGGACACGATGGGGGCAGCTTGTTCTTTTGTTGAGGACGAAAATGATGGAAAAGACTCATCAGATGAATCTGAAGACTACGTAGCGAATTGTCATGTGATCTCTCACTCATTGGCGGATGATAAAGAAGCTCCTTGCACCGAGAAACCGAGGGCGGACCCTGAATCAGAAATTCCGCGGCCGTCAGACGAGTTGATCGATGCCTTCCTGAATGAGATTCGTCTGAAAGTTGAAGCCAATCAAGAGCGTGAGATGGCCATACTGGAAGGAGCCAAATACCGACAACTGGACCAAAGAGTCGAGGCACTCCCGTAAAATCAAAAGCCTTCCGCTGCGGATAAAAACAAATTCAAGACAAGGAAAAGGTTTGCTAAAGCCTTGTCAGCGGGGATGAAGCTACCACCCTCTGAAGAAAATACTCTCGGTGGAGTAGAGATGCATCCTAACTTCTGCATATATCATCAGAAGATCATACATCCTACCGAAGACTGCGACTCCTTTAAGTGTTGGTGGGAAGGATATGTCGCTCAAAAGCAACACTTCAATAGGACAAAGCGTGGAGCTCATAGACATCAGAAAAATGCGATAGATGTGCGCAAAAGAGCCACCGCTGACTATCATATAGCCGACTCTAAGGGATCGCAAATTATCACCTTCGGAAGCGACTCTGACGAAGAAGCTGCCTCTAACCCTCTCCTCAAGGAATCCATTTCAAAAATGAGAGAATTTAGGAGTTGCGAGAACGTTCAGCCGTGCAATCGCACGCTACTCGAAAAAAATCTTGGCCTCGCGAACAAAGGATCGAGCAAAAAGGATAAAGAGAAGGGAAAAAATAGCCCTCGTAGCCAATACTCAACAGCAATCGCGTAACCCTAGACCGGTTGTTTGCCGAAACAACAAGCGGCAACCCTTCCAAGAAAAGTTGAAACGTCCTTACTCGTTTCCTCAAGATAAAACAAGGAGACTGTTTGAGCTGGCAGTGCGCTACAGACCCATCAATCTGCCGAGTCCAAAACGTCCGCTGCGGCCAGGCGATGTCAACGATTGCTACGTCTTCAAAAACTGGGTTGAAGATCAATACCAACAAGGCAAGTTCGTCATATCCGAAAACTGGAAGGTGAGCCCGCCGCAACCGCATGCGCCGGGAAAGATGGAGACGCCGGGGGCGTCATGCTCATTCATAGAGAAAGCCCCATAGACCGAAAAGTCAGTAAACTAGAGATTCGCCTCAAATACGGCGACAACGGACCACAACGTCCTTAAACTAACGGCGGACTGAAATGTCCTTAAACTAATGATGGACCACTATGTCCTAAAACTAGCTGTTGACCGAGATGTCGATAAACTACGGTGGATTGAAACATCACAAAGCCGATATAAAAAAAAGAGATAAAAAAATATAATAATAAAATAAATAAATAAATAAATAAACGGTATGTCCATAAGCAAAATGGGAACGGATGAAAACCCGAAAGGGCTCCGTGAGTAAAAACAGCAGGGCTACCGACGAGTGTTTGTGAAAACCCGAAAGGGCGTAAGCTCGTTAAAAGACACTTACAGGGCCCTCTCGACCTTGTAAGGAGAAACCACCCGCGTGAGATCCTTACGACTCACAAGGGAGCAACACACTTAGGGATCCCTACGATTCTTAAGGAGAAATTGCACTTGCGAGATCCTCACGACTCGTAAGGAGAACTCTCTTATGGGACTCTCACGGCTCATAAGGTTTGAAAGTCTTAAGTTACAGAGACCTGGACCTGTTCTTAAGCAACCCCCGCAACCTTCAATACTGCCCTACAAAGCGGTGCAACACTGACCCTTGTATACAGTCCACGGGCGCGAATAAACATTTCCCTAACAAAGTTCCATCCGTGACTAGGGATATGTCCATACGGTGAACAACCCTTGTAAGTCCTCTCGGCTTATAAGGAGAAAACCCTCTTGTAGGATCCTTACGACTTACAGAGGAACATACACTTAGGAATCCTCACGATTCCTAGGGCGAAAACACACCTACAAGATCCTAACGACTTGTAGGGAGAAATACCTTTGTGAGACCCTTACGGCTCATGAAGTCAAAAGCCTTAGTCGACATGACCTTAACCCTGTTCGCTAAGCCACCTTTGTTCGACATTGACAGAGGCAAATGATGATTCGCTCCTGGCAATATCCAAGTTGTAGCGGTGCTGATGCCGAAATCGGTATCTAATTTCATATTTACGGCAAAAAGCCAGTAGGCCGCACATGCATACGAAATAGCCGAAGTGATGGGGCAACTTGCAATAAAAAGCAGCAAGTAAAAATGTATGCACACAAAATAGCCGAAACGATTGGGCAACTCGCAATAAAAAGCAGCGAGTAAAAATAAAATAAATAGCCGAAATGATTGGGCAACTCGCAATAAAAAGCAGCGAGTAAAAATAAAATAAATAGCAGAAATGATTGGGCACCGCGAAAAATAGCCGAAATGATTGGGCAATCGCGACCTTCGCGATATAAAAGCTGAAATGATAGAGCATTGCGGAAATAAAAAAAATAATAATATAAAAAAAATGATGATGAAACTTTTGCCCTACAGGTGATGGTACATCAATCCCTATATACAATCCAGGGGCGCAAACAAAGAAAGGATCATACTCCTTCCCCTAGGTTTCATCATAAGAAGAAGCCAAATCTCGACAGTGCATAGACAACCTAGAGACAATCTCGACATCTGTCGCAATATTGCAGACATACTGTCAACAAACGAAGAAAATGAAGAGAAGGCCAAATTCCTAGCTTCAAGGTCTTAACGGCAAGTCATATAAAGCCTGAAAGACAACTGGAGATCATCCCATGCCAGTGCGGAATGGTCACCACTTCGATGTTTGTCTCGTCACAGCAGACGCAATGTCAAAAATGGCGTTCCTTCGCAGTCCAGCAGGATGTAGATGCAACGTCAACAAAAGACCCCATGGTCAGTAAAGCGGAGTAACGGCAAAATCCTAGCTCTACCTCGGCATTCGTCTTAATACAGCAGACGAGATGTCATGACAGCGTTCTTCCTCCAACAGGGTTCGGACGTGACAAAGCAAACGAAACGAAGGCCAAATTCTTATCTTCAAGGTCTTAACGGCGAGTCATATAAAGCCTGAAAAACAACTGTGGATCATCCCGCACCAGTGCGGAATGGTCACCACTTCGACGTTCGTCTCGACACAGCAGACGCAACATCATCGAATAACGGAGCCACGGCAAAATTCCTAGTTCCAAACCTCGACGGTTCACCAGCAACCTAGAGATAACCGTGACGTTCGTCTCGATACAGCAGACGAGACGTCACCCCAGCGTTCTTCCTCCAGCAGGGTTCAGACGCGACAATCAAACTAACGGAGCCATGGCAAAATCCCTAGTTCCAAACCTCGACGGTTCACCAGCAACCTAGAGACAACCGCGACATTCGTCTCGATACAGCAGATGCGATGCCAGCAAACGAAGCAAAGGCCAAATTCCTAGTTTTAGGGTCTTGACGGCAACTCATATAAAACCTGAAAGACTATCGGATATCATCCCACACCAGCGTGGAGTGGTTATGACTCATCGGGGCTCTCCAAAATGAGCCTGACCTCAAGTGAAAAACGTCATGGCAAAATTCCTAACGCTTGCTCTTCCGATGGTCAAACTGCCAAGGAGGATTGCTTGAAGACGTCTTGTCCAGCCCCCGAAGGGATCAAAGACACGGCAGTCGCAGGGCTACTTGAACAGCACGATTGCCTATCGAGGAATATATCAGCTGATGCCACGGTACGACGGCCAAAACCCTAAGTACCACAGACCTTAACGGACTTCTGTCGCAATGAGCAGAGGTTAACTATGACGTTAGGATATTCTTGCGAGAAATGCTCGATTCGTCTTGACTTGTGAGGAAATTGATGTCTTTGCGAGAACTTCTCGATGCGGCTCGACTCATAAGATAAAGCCTTAGGCAGTAAGGATTAAAAAACTTATTCCCTAAGCACTGGGACCCTGCAAGTTGGCCCAAAACGGTCTCTTGCATACTATCTACGGGTCTTGTTAGTTATGTATATGCCCTAGAGGCCATTGTTGTACATATGATGTATATTATAATGGATGCTTGGTTATATATAGAGATGACTTTCTTGCTCGTCATGATAGTATGCTATTTGGTTTCACTTTATCTTAACATGTTGACTTGTATTGGTTTACTGTTTTACTCTCACATGTTGATAAAGCCCTTAGGATCTGTACTCGACTACTGGGACTATGATGAGATCATACTAGTGGGGCCGTGGTAGTCGATGAGTACATCCTATAACTGTTCCTAGTCGAGGGTATATCGAGACAGGGCATCGATACACCAGAGTAGACTAGCGTATACGCATCTTGACCCATATGATGGGCGATGGATGATCCCATATCCATCGGTGTTAGACATCAGAGATGGTGTACGGGTGCTCAGTGGAGACTGGGTACACTGTACGGACTCACCGAGAACTCCCAGATGGTGATATACCACACGTCAGATGGCAGTTCTTCGGTGACACTGGTACAGCGTAGTCTGTAGACCCGAGATCGTCATAGAGTCTTGTGTGATTCCCACTGTGCTTTGATTTCCACCTTACCACGTCCAAGAGGGCGTGCAAAACGGTGGCTTTTGGGTACAGTCCCGAATCACATGGAGGCAATGAGCGATAGGAGGGGATTCGTCTCTCCCGGTATAGGGAGTTGATGTTGTGCTGTGTTCGATTGGCTATAACTGGAAGTCCCTGGCCAGGGCTGATATGGAGATTTACTGGTAAGTGTTACTAGTAGTTTCTCGACCCGTTATGAGCCATACATCGACACGACTTATCGGTTACTGGGGTCTGACGTTTACCACCCCTAGACTTGATATGCGACATATCAGACGAACAGACCGGACTGTACGGGAGTGTTACTGGTTGGATTCACAGGAGAACGCACAGGCTACCTTGTTGATCTTCTGATCGCTCAATACCTGGGTGGCTGTTACGTTTACCTGATCACTTGCAGCTTGTGGGTGTTTGATATGATCATCACCTGCTACCGGCGTATTGACGATTCTTTAGAGTCCTACACAGAGGTTTCTTGGCTCAGGCGAAACGGAGTAGAGGCACATATGTGATATGTGCAGGACCGAGAATAATGCGATATGGGATACCGTATTATATTCTCGCGATATTAAGTTATGAACCGGGTCATCGGATCAAGTGTTGATTCGATGAATCGGTACATGATATATTAGTCGGTAATATTCGATATAGCCGGATCGTCGGATCAAGTGTTGATTCAATGATTTAATGTATAATAATATATATGATATATTGTATTACATTATCTAATATTAGCTCTCTTTATTATTTCATTTTCTCAGTGGATGATACATTGATATATATGCGATATATGTTAATTGTATTATTTTCCTTTGTTGCAAATATATAATATATATGTGATATATATTATTGTGACATGATATGATTAATTGTTAAACATGTTTAAGGATGATTAATTGAGGTTAGGGTTTGATTAGGGTTGGATACTTCATGCACCTTCTAGAAGCTTTATTCTTTTGTCATTCTTAGGATATTTTAGGATGACACATTCTTAACCCAACCAAACCCTAACTCTAGTTATTTCTCTACTAAATCCTAGCCACTCATCCTTGACCATGGTTTACAATTCAATCATATAGCTTTTATTCTATTCATCACAAAATAAAATGATTCATAATCTTTTCCATTATCATCTTCTTCTCTCTTGAAGAAAGCTTGCTAGTTTTTCTTTATGTGATGAAATAATATGAGAAAATGATTTAAAAAGAAAGCAAAAATACTACTCTCTCGTCCTCATCTCATCTAGCCCATGAGATTAGTGTGTTCATCTCTTTAGAGTGAGAAAGCTTGAGTCTTTGCAACTTCAAGGTAGATCATCGGAGATTTGGAATACTTCGAGCTAACATGGATCGTTCGAGTCGTGGAGCCTCTCATGAGTCCGGGAGATCGTGGATCGCGGCAAAGGGACTTCTACTCGGAGCTTGTGAAGCGAAGGAGCGGACTACAAAGGTTGTAATCCCTCACACTTAGATAAAAGTTATCATCTTGCATGTTAAACCCTAATAATCTAGCAAAGATCCCGGCTTTGGGTTGTTCGGCACGTCTAAATTTTAATCTGGGCATGTTTGATGCCTTATGAACCTTCACAAGAGTGCCTAGGAACCCTACAGTGGTATCAGAGCCTAGCTAGAGCATTAGGCGATGTGTTTACAAAGTTAAAACTCCGATCGAACCCGAAACGACAAAATTGGACCCCTCTCTGGAAATTTTTTAAATTTTGGGATTTTTCTGAATTAAAAATATGTAAAAAAATCAGCAGGGAATTCTAAGAATTACCATAAAACCCGAGCCCCCAATTCGATCAAACGGCGGCGGAACCGCGGCGCAAGCATGGCTTGCGCGGCGGTTCCGCGGCGGATTGATAGGATTGTGACACGTGGCTTTTATGGTAATGTCCGTAGGTGCTTGTTGATGCTTCTGGGTATTTTTAATCTGTTTCAGGTGTTGAAAATTCTGGGGTTTGTTTTGTAATAGTAGACTCGATCGGAAATTTTAAATTCGTATTTCTTTCCGGATATTTAGAAACTGTTAAACTATTTGAACGGATATCATCAACTCACTGTTTCCCGGTACGACAAACTTTCAAGTGTTGAAATTTCTTCGGGTTTAAATCTTTCGGAAAAATTGTACAAGTTAAGCCGTGGACCCTCTAGAAGACAACAAACCTTAACTCGATTATGTGACCGTCTTGAACTGCCTTTTGAACCTTCGGGTTTGGGGCAGTACGGCGTGCCACATGTGAGGCGTTGGCTTGACCCTTCTACGGCTGGATCACCGGTACTGTGACATATTCTGGGATTATTTGAACTCCGCTCAAGTGTTGAGCAGTTTAGGAAATTTTGGGCGTTTGATTATCTGTTCGAAAAGTTTAATACTGTCTATTTATCTGGAATGTGATACAATATGTGGAATTCATAGAGTTAGGCATGAAATGCGAAGTATGTGATATTTCGGATTTACGATGTCTAAAGTGATTGTGGATTCCAAATATTGTAGTTTTACACTTTCTTTTCTGTGACCGTAAGTGTAATATGTGATATCGCCGGTTTCGTTGCTATATGTCAACGACAATTGGGATGCGCATATTTACTTACGTTGATGATATGTGATATTATGTGTTGCTGTGATATGTTATATTGGATCGTCGCGTTCAGAATAGCCGGGGTTTTTTTGTGAGATGAGGGTTTTTATTTTCATTCATGTAAAATTCATTTGTAATGTAATATTCTTTTATTTGGGGCACTTCCAGGTTGCGGTTGCTGTCACCAGTGTATATTATTTACTTTTCCGCATTAGGTAGACCCAAGGAGGGGAGCACAAGTAACCGGGTTCTAGGGTCCAGTGGGAGGCCATCTCGAGGAGTCGAGACCGGGTCTCCTAACCCTAGAATTGGCAGTGTTACTTGCCGCTCTCGTAGGGGTCTTGGGATGTGGGTTTGGCTATTCGTCGCGACCGTGGAATCCGTGTTTTATACAGGCTCGTATTGAAAACACGGACGTCCTAGTATATCCAATATTTCATATATGTTCTTCTGCTGCAATGTTCTGTGATGAGATCATATTACTGCCTGAGACGAAAGCTTATACTATATATATATGCTGATATATAAATATTACTGCTTTCGTTTCTTCTGTGATGCTTAGGAAGCATAAGCTGATGGGATTTTTATTAATGTGATTAATAAAAGAAAAGAAACCTAAAGATATTGTAGAATCAAAAACTTTATAAAAAGAGGTAGCTACAGTTTTGCTTTGCACAGTGATATATACGATATATCCTGCACCTTATTCGATGAGGAAAGGACCGAGATCCCTTCACCGGGAGTGACTCCTTTAGCAAAACTGGCAGATGCTACAAAACTCGGTTTGTCTTTTGATTGCTTTTAGTGTTTTGCTTTGCACAGCGGTATATATGATATATCCTGCACCTTATTCGATGAGGAAAGGGCCGACGATCCCTTCACCGGGAGTGACCCCTTTAGCGAAACTAAGAAAAGCCTCAAAAACACTCCTTTTCAAAAACTACTCGATTCTACGACGATATCAAGTTCATTACGCTCAGGGTTTTCTGAAAAACCTGCGTAGCCCTCCGTCATTTCAGATAAAGACTATTTAGTATTCGTGCTGCGTTTGTTGGCCTTTGTCAAGGCGTAGTGTGCGGTAGCTAACTGGTACTTATCTGTTTAAACATATGATGTGATTGGATTAGGGTATTCGTACGACCTTGTTGGCCTTTGTCAAGGGTCGTGCCGGTGGGTTTAATTTCAATCAAGAAATGACGGGTTGAACTTGACTAGCTTCCTATGGTTTGTTGGCCTTTGTCAAGGTCATAGGGGTTAGGGGCAAAAGCATTATCGGGAATTTCAAGTGTTGAAATTTGCAATGAGATTGCATACCTCCTATGAGATAGTTGGATCCCGATACCCACTGCGAGTAAGTGTTACTCCTGGGAGAGTTTTACACAGGACAATTAGTCATTCAAGTAGGTGTCTAGAAAAGTGTTAACGGGGTTACGCCTCTGGGAAAACGAGGTTTACTTTAATTAGGTCCGTGCGAAAGCACGGGGAACCTCCCTCAAAGTACTGACACTGATCTGGCTGAAAGCTTGACGAAATTGTAGGGTGTAATTAATCCCGACTAATCTTACCTTTTAGGGTTTTAAGGTAGATTTGATAAAACCAGTGGGAGACATCCTGATTAGATAAGATAATAACCAATCTAATCTTGCAAGAGCATACGCTAAAGTGTTTTCTTCTCTCTCTCTCTCCAGGTAGCGACCATGTCATGCCATAATCAAGATAATAATATGGATGTATTGACTGAACCCAATTATTGTACTGAGCTAGGGAATGTTGGACCCGTTCTTTCTTATAAGAGTTATAAGACTGAACAGGAAACATGAGAATATCTAGATTCTCACGCCGCCCATAAGAACATGCATGTTGATGCATCTTCTTCGGGTGTGTTAGTTATTGAGAACTGTTTCTCAGTTCACCCTACGTCCTGGGTATTAGATACCGGATCAGGATCCCACATATGTAAACAGTTACATGGGCTACGAAAAGGTAGAGAACTAGGAAAAGGTGATCATTCCGTTCAAGTAGGGAACGGTGCAAGTATTGTAGCCAAAGCAGTTGGCGAATATCACCTTGTATTACCAAGTCGTAATACACTGATTCTAAATGAATGCTATTATATACCGAACATGATGTGCAACATTATATCAGTCTCTTTATTAAGTAAAGAAGGATATAATTTTGTAGTACAGGATAATGTTATGAACATATTCCTAGATCAAAAGTTGATTGCATCAGGCTCGTTACATAATGGCATATTCATTCTAAATCAGAATACAGTCCTGAATATACAAAACACACACAAGAGGAAAAGTTCAGATATGAACGAATCCTACTTGTGGCATTGTAGACTTGGTCATATCAATGCGACACGACTGGCTAAGTTACATAAAGATGGTTATTTGAATCCGTTCGAATTATCATCTTATGATACTTGCCATTCATGTCTCAAAGGAAAAATGACCAAAGCTCCGTTTAGTGGACACGGAGAAAGAGTTACCGAACTCTTAGGACTGGTACATAGTGATGTATGCGGTCCCATGTCTACGCATGCCAGGAACGGTTCTTCCTACTTCATTACATTCACTGACGATCTCTCAAGATTCGGATATGTGTTCCTGATGAAACACAAGTCTGAAGCTTTTGAGAAATTCAGAGAATATAAGCACGAAGTAGAGAATCAAACGGGCAAAAGTATTAAAATTCTTCGATCTGATTGAGGAGGTGAATACTTAAGCAGTGAGTTCTTAGATTATCTAAAAGAGAATGGGATTCTCTCTCAGCTTACTCCTCCTTATACACCACAGCACAACGGTGTATCTGAGCGGAGGAATCGCACCCTATTAGATATGGTGCGCTCGATGATGAGTACAGCTGAGTTACCTATTTCCTTCTGGAGGCATGCACTGGAGACAGCAGCATACCTGTTGAATCAAGTTCCAACTAAATCTGTACCTACCACACCATATGAGATATGGAGTGGGAAGAGACCATGTCTTAAACGAGTTAAGATATGGGGTTGTCTGGCCTATGTCAAAAGGCAAAATCCAGACAAACTCGAGGCACGGTCAGTTCTATGCAAGTTTGTGGGATATCCCAAACATTCACATGGATATCTTTTCTACCATCGCGAGGAACAAAAGGTGTTTATTTCTTGACATGCCACCTTTTTAGAAAAGGAATTTCTTGCTAAAGAAATTAGTGGCGAAGAGGTAGAACTGGAAGAAATTCCAGCTACACAAACTCAAACTGAAACTGAAGATTTGGTAGAACCGGAGGATTCAATAGTACCCAACGAACCCCAGCCTCTCCGCCGATCTAGTAGGGTTTCTCGTCCACCTGAGAGATACTACGGTTTTCTCATTGATGGTGGAAGCGAGGATTGCATCATGGATGATGATGACCCGACTAGTTTTGAGCAGGCCATCACGAGTGGTGACTCTGTAAAATGGCTGGATGCAATGCGATCTGAGATGGAATCCATGTACACCAATAAAGTATGGATTTTAGAAAATGCTCCTGAAGGGGTAAAACCCATTGGGAGCAAGTGGATTTTTAAAAAGAAATTTGGTGTAGATGGAAAAGTTGAGACTTTCAAAGCTAGACTTGTAGCAAAGGGTTTTCGTCAACGACCAGGTGTGGATTATGACGAAACCTTTTCTCCAGTGGCTATGCTTAAGTCCATCCGGATCTTACTTGCCATTGCTGCATACCGTGACTACGAAATCTGGCAAATGGATGTTAAGACCGCCTTTCTAAACGGTGATTTAGAAGAGAGCGTGTACATGACTCAGCCAGAGGGCTTCGTAGATAGTGGGAGCAGCGGAAAGGTGTGCAAGCTGCTTAAATCCATTTATGGGTTAAAGCAAGTATCGCGGAGTTGGAACATCTGTTTTGATGTTGTAGTCAAAGAGTTTGACTTCATCAAAAATATAGATGAACCTTGTATCTATAACAAGGTAGCAGAGGGTAAGGTTGTCTTCCTCGTATTGTACGTGGATGACATACTCTTGATAGGAAATGATATTCCTATGCTGCAATCAGTCAAGCTCTTCTTATGACAAAGATTCTCAATGAAAGATCTAGGTGATGCCTCCTGCATATTGGGAATCATGATCTATAGAGATAGATCTAAACGGATACTGGGATTGTCCCAATCCAGATACATTGACACCATACTAAAGAGGTTTAGTATGGAAGAATCCAAGCGTGGGAACCAACCCAGGATCTCTGGACTCACTCTCTCCAAAGAGATGTCTCCCAAGACTGATTTGGAGAGAGCTCGCATGCAAGGGATACCCTATGCTTCGGCGGTAGGCTCTATCATGTGTGCGATACTATGTACCAGACCCGATGTAGCATACTCACTAAGTGTAGTGAGTCGGTATCAAGCAGATCCTGGAAAGAGTCACCGGACAGCTGTGAAGAACATTCTCAAGTACTTACGAAGGACTAAGGAGATGTTCTTGGTGTATGGTAACGGAGAACTCCAGGTGGAGTCCTTTACCGATTCCAGCTTCCAAAGTGATAAGGACGACTCTAAGTCGCATTCGGGTTTTGTCTTTACCCTCAATGGAGGGGCGGTATGTTGGAAGAGTTCCAAACAGGATACCGTTGCAGACTCGACGATGGAGGCTGAATACATCGCTGCCAACGATGCTGCCAAAGAGGCTGTCTGGATAAAGAAGTTCATTAGTGAACTTGGTGTGGTTCCATCCATTGAGCATCCAATACCTCTATATTGCGATAACAATGGAGCTGTGGCTTTAGCTAAGGAACCCAGGTCCCATCAGAAGTCCAGACATATTCTGAGGCGGTATCACCTGATCAGGGAGATAGTTGATCGCCGGGAGATCGAGGTCAGGAGAGTAGATACGAAGGACAACACTGTGGATCCATTCACGAAGGCTATTCCCCAGATACAGTTTGAGAGATTATTCGGGATGCTAGGTATGAGATACTACAGCAGCTGGCCTTAGTGCAAGTGGGAGATTGTTAGTTATGTATATGCCCTAGAGGCCATTGTTGTACATATGATGTATATTATAATGGATGCTTGGTAATATATAGAGATGACTTTCTTGCTCGTCATGATAGTATGCTATTTGGTTTCACTTTATCTTAACATGTTGACTTGTATTGGTTTACTGTTTTACTCTCACATGTTGATAAAGCCCTTAGGATCTGTACTCGACTACTGGGACTATGATGAGATCATACTAGTGGGGCCGTGGTAGTCGATGAGTACATCCTATAACTGTTCCTAGTCGAGGGTATATCGAGACAGGGCATCGATACACCAGAGTAGACTAGCGTATACGCATCTTGACCTATATGATGGGCGATGGATGATCCATATCCATCGGTGTTAGACATCAGAGATGGTGTACGGGTGCTCAGTGGAGACTGGGTACACTGGACGGACTCGCCGAGAACTCCCAGATGGTGATATACCACACGTCAGATGGCAGTTCTTCGGTGACACTGGTACAGGGTAGTCTGTAGACCCGAGATCGTCATAGAGTCTTGTGTGATTCCCACTGTGCTTTGATTTCCACCTTACCACGTCCAAGAGGGCGTGCAAAACGGTGGCTTTTGGGTACAGTCCCGAATCACATGGAGGCAATGAGCGATAGGAGGGGATTCGTCTCTCCCGGTATAGGGAGTTGATGTTGTGCTGTGTTCGATTGGCTATAACTGGAAGTCCCTGGCCAGGGCTGATATGGAGATTTACTGGTAAGTGTTACTAGTAGTTTCTCGACCCGTTATGAGCCATACATCGACACGACTTATCGGTTACTGGGGTCTGATGTTTACCACCCCTAGACTTGATATGCGACATATCAGACGAACAGACCGGACTGTACGGGAGTGTTACTGGTTGGATTCACAGGAGAACGCACAGGCTAGCTTGTTGATCTTCTGATCGCTCAATACCTGGGTGGCTGTTACGTTTACCTGACCGCTTGTAGCTTGTGGGTGTTTGATATGATCATCACCTGCTACCGGCGTATTGACTATTCTTTAGAGTCCTACACAGAGGTTTCTTGGCTCAGGCGAAACGGAGTAGAGGCACATATGTGATATGTGCAGGACCGAGAATAATGCGATATGGGATACCATATTATATTCTCGCGATATTAAGTTATGAACCGGGTCATCGGATCAAGTGTTGATTCGATGAATCGGTACATGATATATTAGTCGGTAATATTCGATATAGCCGGATCGTCGGATCAAGTGTTGATTCAATGATTTAATGTATAATAATATATATGATATATTGTATTACATTATCTAATATTAGCTCGCTTTATTATTTCATTTTCTCAGTGGATGATACATTGATATATATGCGATATATGTTAATTGTATTATTTTCCTTTGTTGCAAATATATAATATATATGTGATATATATTATTGTGACATGATATGATTAATTGTTAAACATGTTTAAGGATGATTAATTGAGGTTAGGGTTTGATTAGGGTTGGATACTTCATGCACCTTCTAGAAGCTTTATTCTTTTGTCATTCTTAGGATATTTTAGGATGACACATTCTTAACCCAACCAAACCCTAACTCTAGTTATTTCTCTACTAAATCCTAGCCACTCATCCTTGACCATGGTTTACAATTCAATCATATAGCTTTTATTCTATTCATCACAAAATAAAATGATTCATAATCTTTTCCATTATCATCTTCTTCTCTCTTGAAGAAAGCTTGCTAGTTTTTCTTTATGTGATGAAATAATATGAGAAAATGATTTAAAAAGAAAGCAAAAATACTACTCTCTCATCCTCATCTCATCTAGCCCATGAGATTAGTGTGTTCATCTCTTTAGAGTGAGAAAGCTTGAGTCTTTGCAACTTCAAGGTAGATCATCGGAGATTTGGAATACTTCGAGCTAGCATGGATCGTTCGAGTCGTGGAGCCTCTCATGAGTCCGGGAGATCGTGGATCGCGGCAAAGGGACTTCTGCTCGGAGCTTGTGAAGCGAAGGAGCGGACTACAAAGGTTGTAATCCCTCACACTTAGATAAAAGTTATCATCTTGCATGTTAAACCCTAATAATCTAGCAAAGATCCCGGCTTTGGGTTGTTCGGCACGTCTAAATTTTAATCCTGGCATGTTTGATGTATTATGAACCTTCACAAGAGTGCCTAGGAACCCTACAGGTCTCACTCTCCAAACTCGAATCTCGACAAGGAGGGAAACAACCGCTTACGGGTCCTCTCGACTCGTAAGAGGGAAAATTCTCTAATAAGATCCTTACGACTTATAAGAGAAAATGCACTTAGGAATCCTCACGATTCCTAAGAATAAAATTCACCTACGAGATCCTCTCGATCCGTAGGGAGAAAAGTCTCTATGAGACCCTCACGGCTCATAGAGTTGAAAAGTCTTAGGCAGCAGATCTGAACCTGCGGCCTAAGCCATCGCTATCTCGTGAAGAAAACCAAGATGCTTACTCTTTTATCTGTCAACCGTGTTTATCAAGACAACATGCTGATAATAAGAGAAGAGAAAAAGCAAATAAATGATACAAGACATTGCAAAGAAAAAATGTGTATCTTTATTTATAAATTCAATCAAGTACAAGGTGAATCGTACAAAGGAATAAAGAATGGATACATCTTATTCGAAAAAGAAAATTTTTACAAGTATATGGATACAAGGGCAGCTACTGGGAAGGAAGCGTCTTAAATAGCCCTATCAATTGTTCGCGCACCTCCTTCCAAGCCTTTTCCTGATCGGTCACTGTTTCCTGATTTAAAATCAGGAAAGCCTACGGAAGAGGCTTCAGAAAATGGTCACGTGCTCACACGTGACCAACAGTCACGTGTTGGCACGTGACATCTAAAAGTATCGGCAAGGTAGATTCAGTTTCTCGACTACATCAAAGAAAAGGGCTTCAGAAAGGGTCACGTGCTCCCACATGACCAGGGTCACGTGTTGGCACGTGACATTTAAAAGCGGCTTCAAAGGCACATCAGTTCCCTGATCAAATCAAGGAAAAGGCTTCAGAAGAGGTCACGTGCTCACACGTGACCAGGGGTCACGTGTTGGCACGTGACATTTAAAAGCAGCAGACTCATTCTCCGGTTAAATCAAGAAAAAGGCTCCAGACAAGGGTCGCGTGCTCACACGTGACCAGGGGTCACGTGGTGGAACGTGACGGCTAAGCAGTGGCCAGAAGGCAGAGCGCAAAAAGAAGAAGAGGGCTCGTTCCAAGGCGGTCACATGCCCACACGTGACCAAGGGTCACCTGGCCACACGTGACCGGCTTTCAAAGCTTATCTGTTAACAGAATTAAATTCTGAGAAAAGACCTTTCAAATCTTTCCAAAGGAACCGATTGAATTAAAAATTTAAAGGTGATTAAATATCACCTATCTATGGAAAAATCTTGAATTTGGAAAGATTTCCCCTTAAAATCTAACCGAAATAATAAAGGAAAATCTCTGGATTTAAAATCCAATGGTGAATAAAATTCACCTAACAATCCAAAAGTCCAAACGAATGGCGAATACAAATCAGATCCCTTAATGAATGATTCATCGAAACTAATTGCTTCGGCTCTTTCTCCTATAAATAGGAGCCAAGGGAAACATAGGTAAGGAGAATCGATATAAAAAAAAGAATAAAGAAGAGAGCCTTGATACTTTGGAGGAATTTGGATCTTCTGCAAATGAAAACCCTAGCTAAGAAAGGGAAGGCTTTTTTAAAGAAAAAGAGAATTTAATTCTCAACAGAGTTTAACTCTGATATAAAACAGAAGAACATAGTTCTCTCTTTAGTGAAGGATCTGTAAAGTGCACATCTCCCCTTGAATTGAGAATTTAATTCTCATTGGGTTGAGATCCTGCCATGCAGATCCAAAGCATATAGAGGGAATGGAAGCTTGAGAATTTAATTCTCACAGAACTATAGAAATTTAATTCCTTTAAAATAAAATTAGGGTTTAACCCTATGTTATGGGAATTTAACTCCTTCAGAATGAACGGAATCAGGGTTCAACCCTAGAAAAATAACAGGAATTTAATTCCTTTAAAAAAAAGAAGAAGAAATTAGGGTTTCACCCTATGACATAATCTCATACCTCTCTAAAAGAGAGTGGGAACTTAATTCCTTAAAGCTGTTATTAGGGTTTAACCCTATGATGGAATTCAGTTCTTCACATATATGAGGAATTTAATTCCTACAGAAAATTCAGAGTTCAACTCTATCCCAGAATATAAATCTTCAGAAGGGAATAGGAATTTAATTCCTCTTAAATTTATCGTTAGGGTTCAACCCTACAAAGAATTTAATTCTTAAAAAGGGATTAACAGATCTTCTAAAAAAAAACATACAAAGAGGCAGGGTCACGTGCCACCACGTGACCCCCGAAAAGATCCACAGAGAAGAGCCACCGCTAAAACTTTGAGGCAGTGCCTCACGTGACCCACGTGACCTTTGGCAGAGGCTTTAACATACAAGCATTTAAATGCCCGTCACGTGATGGCACGTGATGCTCTAAAAGATGCAATATTCTCAGCAGAACAAATGAAGGGAGGGCGCCCTCACGTGCTATCACGTGACCCCTCTTGCCTCAGTGTTTAACACTAAATTGGAACCTCTGAATCCAGTGTTAAAACACTGTTTGGCCTTAGTGTGTAACACTAATCAAAGAACTTTATTTGCAGTGTTTAACACTGAATTTCTTAGTGTTTAATACTAAATTAAACCCCTGTTAACAGAGCTTAAGACTAACTCCCTTGGTGTTCAGCACTAAATTAAAATCTCTGTCACTAGTGTTTGACACTGATTTGCTCTAGTGTTTAACACTAATTTGAACCCCCTGTTGCTGGTGTTTAACACCAACTGTCTTCTAGTGTTAAAACACTAACTTGATCCCAGTGTTCAACACTGTTGAATTAACGTTAGCCCAATTGGCTAAATGGCCAGAGGCAAAGCCTCTCCTTCAATGGACCAACAGGAAGCCAATATTCCAAACATGATTGGACTTAGTCCAAGATGGCCATAAGTCCTCAATTCAGACTTAACTGGGCTAATGTGCTCATAACATAATTAATTGGTCTTGATCCCAAATTGGGCTAAAGACTATTTAATCCACCTCGGTTCAAGGGTACATCTCTTCACTCCTTTGATACTTGGCGTTGTAATTCCTCAACGTCTTCAAAGAGGTGACGGGTCCCGATGACCACACATTGACACGGATTGTGGGGTCCTTAAACTCATGGACTATGAGGTCCTTAACCTTGACCGAGATGTCTTAAAACTAACAACGGACTGTGGGGTCCTTAAACCCATGGACTATGTGGTCCTTAACCTTGACCGAGATGTCTTAAAACTAACAACGGACTGTGGGGTCCTTAAACTCATGGACTATGAGGTCCTTAACCTTGACCGAGATGTCTTAAAACTAACAACGGACTGTGAGGTCCTTAAACCCATGGACTATGACGTCCTTAACCTTGACCGCAATGTCTTAAAACTAACAATGGACCGCAGTGTCCTTAAACTACCCATGGACTGCAATGTCCTTAAACTACCTATTGACCGCAACGTCACTAAACTAAACAACAGGGCTCCCTTAATGGCTCTATTGTTGGATCTAAACGATCCCGTTAAGTCGATCTTAGTCTAAAAACTAGACTAACGTATCCTTAACAAACGTTTAAGTCGATCTTAGTCTCAAATGAGGCTAACGTATCCTTGAACCCAAACCCCCAAACCCAAATCTAAGATAATACGGATTTGGACTAGTCTACGCCCTACGGGCGACGACATAACTCAGTCTCCGTATACAATCCACGGGCAACTAAACATAAAATAAACACACACGACACGAAATGACCATCTGGAGAAGGAGAAAGTGGTTACCGCGATGCGGTAGCGTAATTAACTGCAGGGGCTTGCGCCTGCAGGGAAGAGCATCCCCACAATAAAAACCCCCTCAAGCGAGGGGGAATCTGACGAAGTCTGCTACATCGGACGCATCCGTTTAAACTTTCGATATACGGTGCCATAAATCAACTTGGCATCTTCGGAGAGGTGGACGGATAGCACCAATTAGCATCTGCCTCGAGCCTCAGGCAAGATGCCCACGCGTCGCGCCGCCGTTCGGAGGGGAACAGATTCTGGCTAACTTCAGCCCTATTGGTTAAATGGCTAAAGGCAAAGCCTCTCCTTCAATGGACCAACAGAAAGCCAGTATTCTAAACATTATGGGACTTAGCCCAAGATGGCCATAAGTCCTCAATTCAAACTTAACTGGGCTAATGGGCTCATAACACAATTAATTGGTCTTGATACCAAATTGGGCCAAAGACTGTTTAATCCACCCCGGTTCAAGGGTACATCTTTTCACTCCTTTGATACTTGGCGTTGTAATTCCTCAACGTCTTCAAAGAGGTGACGGGTCCTGATGACCACACATTGACACGGACTGTGGGGTCCTTAAACTCATGGACTACGACGTCCTTAACCTTGATCGAGATGTCTTAAAACTAACAACGGACTGTGGGGTCCTTAAACCCATGGACTACGACGTCCTTAACCTTCACCGAGATGTCTTAAAACTAACAACGGACTGTGGGGTCCTTAAACCCATGGACTACGACGTCTTTAACCTTGACCGAGATGTCTTAAAACTAACAACGGACTGTGGGGTCCTTAAACTCATAGACTATGAGGTCCTTAATCTTGACCGAGATGTCTTAAAACTAACAACGGACTGTGGGGTCCTTAAACCCACGGACTATGACATCCTTAACCTTGACCGCAATGTCTTAAAACTAACTTTGGACCGCAATGTCCTTAAACTACCTATGGACCGCAATGTCCTTAAACTACCTATTGACCTCAACGTCACTAAACTAAACAACAGGGCTCCCTTAACCGCTCTATTGTTGGATCTAAACGATCCCGTTAAGTCGATCTTAGTCTAAAGAAACTAGACTAACGTGTCCTTAACAAACGTTTAAGTCGATCTTAGTCTCAAATGAGACTAACGTATCCTTGAACCCAAACCCCCAAACCCAAATCTAAAATAATACGGATTTGGACTAGTCCACGCCCTACGAGCGACGA
Organism: Agapanthus africanus; assembly: GCA_030015575.1. NCBI lineage: Eukaryota > Viridiplantae > Streptophyta > Magnoliopsida > Asparagales > Amaryllidaceae > Agapanthus > Agapanthus africanus. Next base: position 745,246,834 of record CM057341.1, read on the forward strand.
CATAACTCAGTCTCCGTATACAATCCACGGGCAACTAAACATAAAATAAACACACACGACACGAAGTGACCATCTGGAGAAGGAGAAAGTGGTTACCGCGACGCGGTAGCGTAATTAACTGCAGGGGCTTGCGCCTGCAGGGAAGAGCGTCTCCACAATCAAAAACCCCTCAAGCGAGGGGGAATCTGACGAAGTCTGTTACATCGGACGCATCCGTTTAAACCTTCGATATACGGTGCCATAAATCAACTTGGCATCTTCGGAGAGGTGGATGGATAGCACCAATTAGCATCTGCCCCAAGCCTCAGGAGAGACGCCCACGCGTCGCGCCACCGTTCGGAGGGGAACAGATTCTGGCACGCCCGGTGGGACCTTTTCCTCTTTCCACTCCACACTTCGTGTGTCGTTATTCGCGAACCAATCGTGGTTCGCTAATGGTTGCCCTTGGGTTTCAAAGTACTAAGACTTGGCGTCTTGCTTATTGCAGAAAGCAAAGAATCGATGGCTTCTACCTGTGCGAAATTCTCCAACTGCTCGGACTGCAATTGCAACCAACGCTCTGCCTCGCCAGGAGGTATAGCCTACGGACCCCAAGCTGCTTCGCTATTCGCAATGCCCGTGGGACAAGTCACTCGAGCCACCACAGGATTGTTTTTTGGGACCATGCTCCCGCCGACAAGCTTCACCGCTCCGATGCGGACAGAGGAGGCTCCCAAGAAGTCGGTCTTTGATCGTCTTACCCCTGCCACGGCCCCTCTCAACGGGTCGCCCAATGCCAGCGCCTTGGTCTTCTTTAGATTGGGCCAGAACTTCTGTGGACCCGCAATGGGGCCTGCAATCCCAGAGAAGGCTGCTTCCAAGAAAGTGACCGGTCCTGCTCCTGAAGTCGTCAAGGCGGCTTCCCCTGCCAAAAAGTCGGTCTTTACAAGATTGACGGCTCCAGCTCCCGCTCCTGCTACCCAAAGGACATCGGTTTTTGACAGGCTAACACCAGCAACGACCCTCCACCTACACAGAGGGCAAGACGAGGCTATCGCCCTCACCAGGCCGGTTCCATCAGCACGACGCGCTCGACGTCGTTACTGGAGCCGAATGAGGAAGGCTGGGGGAAACTCTCTCTCTGGGCTAACTCCACCAGCCTCGATGGCAGAAGTTAATGCTGCTGTTCCGACTGGGAACATCTTTGAGATGCTGAATAAGGTGCGTAGGAATTCTCCTAACGCGGTGCTAAAGAGGTCTCCCCCTCCGCTGAAAAAGGCTGTAGAAGTAAAAACAGAACAGTCCCAATCTCCTCAACGGCTGTCCTCCCGAATCTATAAAGTCTGGCGGCAGGCCCGAGACTCGATGATCGATCCAAACTTCTCTCGCCAGCACAAGAAGCTGAAAATCCAACAGGAAGCCAGTCACCAGGCTAAACCACGAAAGGCTGTCTGGGTGCCCACCTCAACGGCCCCCTCAACTTCTACTGCTCCTAAAAAGAGGAAGCCAGAGAAGATCCCCCAGCCTGCAACGAGAGCTAAAGGCACTAAGCCCAGACGCCCTAAGCCTGGGGGCATGATGGTCCATACCGTATACATGGCGTCAGGAAAGGAAGACAGCCGTGCGTCTACAGGTCATAGACCGCTTACACGGTCAGTGACCAAGGCGCAGGAGCAGCAACAGAAGCTCCAAGAGATGATGAATGCTATGGCCGCACTTACCGGGCCAAAAGAAAACCCAGAAACGTCCTCGGATGAACGCTAGGAGGAAGAAACCGACGCCGAATTCCTTCGCCGAATATTGGAGAAGAAGGACAAAGAGGGTGCTGAACAAGCAGCCGATATACAACGTATGGGCCTTCTCTTCCAAGAAATGATAGGGATGATGATATAACAAGATCTTCCGGCTGAAGAGCCCCCGATCGTCCTCGGAGATGATAGGGGAGAGACATCAAATCCCCCGCCGGCTTTGTCAACGGCTAAAGAGAACACAATTTCTAAAACTGATTTGGACGAGTACATAGCCCAGCAAATACGGGTTCATCATGCGACTGAAGCAGTCGGCCAGGTCGTAAAAACGGGGCGGCCATATCCAAGCTGGTACGACCAAATCAAGTACCCGCCGGGTTACGCAATTCCCAAGTTCCATGTTTACAAGGGGACCAGCAATCCCCACCAACATGTCGCCCAGTTCAGGGCCCTTTGCGGTAACACCGGCGGTGATGATAAACTGTTGCTTCGCCAGTTTATGGGCAGCTTATCAGAAACAGCGTTCGAATGGTATTCGGAACTCCCGAATGATTCTATCAAGACGTTCGCTGAAATGGAGTTGCTATTCACTCAGCGATTCGCAAGCGCCAGCGAACGCACTCCAATAATGGCATTGATTAATGCCAGGGTAAAACCAGGCGAAACGTGGGTCCAGTATTCTATACGGTGGCGGAATTTGTGGTTGAAATGCGAGCAACGCATTAAGGAAGCGCCCGCGGTGGGCATGTTCGTGGGAACTCTAGACCCTCACGCAACTATCTCCCAGTTTATGATGTTCTTTAAGCCAACCACATTCCAGGCTCTAATCGATAAGTTGGCTCAGATGGACCAGATGGGTCATAGACCGCCTCCCCCGAAGCCAGAACCTCGGAATAACAAGGGTAAAGGAAAGGCAACCTTCGTCGCGAATGCCCAGCAGCAGCCCAATGCCCCAAAGCTGGCAGATCAATTGGAAGAAAGACGCCGGTATTATAATGAGAAGATGAAGCGTCCCTACTCGTTCCCACGGGACAAGACGAAACGTTTATTCGAGCTGGCAGTACGCAACAGACTTATAAACCTGCCAAATCCAAGGCGACCGCCAAAACCCACTGAGGTGAATAACCCTAACTATTGCCCTTACCATCAAACGGTAAGTCATCCGATTGAGGATTGCTTCGTCTTCAAAGGATGGATTGAAGATCAATACCTCCAGGGGAAGTTTGCACTGTCCGAAAAGTGGAAGGTGAACCCACCACAGCCGCATACTCCTAACAAAGCAGATACACCGGGGGCAACCTGTTCCTTTATTGAAGAAGCTCCATGGGAGGTCGTGCTGTCAACTAAAACCAAAAGAATGCTGAGGGACCTTCATGCGTGCCCGGCGGTCGAATGGAAGGACCCGCTTGAACCTCAAATTATCGAAGGGATGTTGAAGCCGTGCCCAACTACGAAGACTCGTGGTGATGGGCCAAATACTCATGCCCAACCGTCAAAATCTTCGAAGAAAAAGAAGAAGAAATCTAAGAAGCCCGTGAAGGCTGGAGAAAAGCGCACGAACTTGCAGAAGCAAATCGACGCGATGGAAGAGTACAAGCAAAAGGCGCGAACTCCTGTCACGCTGCAAGAGTTCCTCAACCACATCTTTCAAGAGGAAGATGATAGAGAGAGTTCGTCGGATGAATCCGAGGGATACGTGGCGAGTTGTAACGTAATCTCCCGCTCGTTTACTGACGATGAAAAAACTTCTAGCACTAAGAAACTGGGGACAGAGCCTGAACCAGAGCGTGTGTGGCCAACAGATGAAATGATCGACGCCTTTCTAGACGAGATTCGTCTGAAGAGTAAAGCGGATCAGGAGCGTGAGATGGCCGCATCGGAAGGAGCCAAACGCAAGCGACTGAACGAAAGAGTCGAAGCACTCCCGCCAGATCAAAAGACATCCGATGTAGACAAAAAGATATTCAAGAAGAGGAAAAGGTTTGCCAAAGCCATGTCAGTGGGAATGAAGCTACCACCCTCGGAAGAAAACACGCTCGATGGGGCGGAGAGGTATCCTAATTATTGCGCATATCATCGGAAAATTTCACACCCTACGGAGGAGTGCGACGCCTTTAGGATATGGTGGCAGGGATATGTTGCTCATCGGCAACATTTTAAGCGCATGAAACGCAAGACTCGTCGGGAACGAAGAAGTACTGCCGACGGGCACAACAGAACTACTGGAAACTGTTACATGGTTAACGCCGGAGGGTCACAAGTTCTCACCTTTGGGAGCGACTCTGATGAAGAAATGGCTCTGGGCCCTCTCTTTAAAGAATCCGTTTTGGGGAAAGAGGAAGAACCAGAGGCCTGCGAAAACATTCAGCTGCGCAATCGTACGCTCCCAGAAAAGAATCTCGGGCCTGCAAATAAAAAAGATAAGGGAAAGGAAAAGGTCACTGAGGATATCACTTTAGATGACCAAGTCATGAAAGAGCTGACTACCAAGGACCCTCCTAGGAAGGGTAAGGTGGACTGAAACATCCTAGCGCACCTAAGGAAGTTACCTTCTCAACTCAGCATTCTCGATGCCCTCCTATTATCAAAAGAAGCGCGAGATTCACTAATTAAGGCGTTACAAGAACCCGAGCAATTCCAAGCCTTCCTTGCTGCGGAAAGTATGAAAGATGAACTGGAAGAAGTGCACACGGCCGACATCACTTTCGGTGACGAAGACCTTCTCCTCGGAACATGCGACCACAACCGTCCCCTATATGTCTCTGGATACTGCCATGATATCAAGATAGGCAAGATTCTGGTAGATAATGGATCCTCCGTCAATCTCCTTAACGTTCGGGTGTTAAAGGAAATTTGCATGAGCGTGCAACACCTCGCTCGTGAAAAAATTACCATCTCTGGTTTCGACTCCCAATCGTCACGGATTCTCGGATCCGTAATATTGACATTACGCTTCGGACTGCTCGTCACGGACATCAAGTTTCACGTCATTGATGCCAAGACTTGCTACAACGCCTTGCTCGGTCGTCCTTGGTTGCATGAGTACAACATCATCCATTCTACACAGCATCAGTGTATGAAGTACTTCAAGGATGGTTTCGAATATACCGTAACAGGTGAGTTGAATCCATTTTCCGTGAACGAAGTCCGTAAGTACGAAGATGCGAAGTACTTTTTGTCAGACTTCGAGGATACAGAGAAGTGTCGCAAGCCGGAGAACAAAGCCGTCGCCACCATCCCTGTTTTCGGGAGCGATACCGAAGAAGAAGAAGAGATAGTTTATGCTGGGCCGTCTCGACGCAACAACCCGGGAAAGTCCGCCCCCATGTTGATCTTCGGAAGTGACTCGGAAGATGAGGTTAATGCCGTGTTCTCCAGTCGGCCGTCAATAAAGGCATCCCCTAGTGATAATCAGAGTTTGCAAATCACCATGGTGTCGCGGAAACACTACAAAGATCTTGCCGCACTTCAAGCTCACAATTTGCAGGACCTGCAGACGTTTTACGTCCCTCCCAAGCGAAAGGGTGAAAAGGTGATCCTATTCTACCAATCCACAGAGACGAAAGTAGAGAAAGAGATTTGGCATGGCGCGGATTCTACACTCGACAGGCTCCAACCCATCCATTTGCCCAGATACTACACAAATGGACTAAAGAGGCTATTGAAGCGCCAAGGAGTACCCTTAAAACAGACTGTTTGACAAGCTCGGTTCTATAACAGGATTTGGGATGTCCCTGGAACTCAGCGTAAATTGCCCAACGGGAGAATGGAAACGGTTGGGCTTGGATATGTGAGATCCGGGAAACGGGAGCAAGTCCACGGCAGCTACGCCATATATAACTTCGATAAGGAAGAGGTCACCTCGTCGGAGAATGCTAACCCCTCGTCAAAATTGGATCCCGCGAGTGAAGTGCCGAGTCCGTCATTTGAAGAACAAGTGGACAAACTTATCAAGAAAGCAGGACAAAAGGCTCGGGAGGACCACAACCGCGAGATGGCCATCTACGAGAAGGCCAGGACGCAACGTCTGTTTCAACAGCCTGCAAAAGACAAAGACGCTCCTCCCCGTCGACCCGTCGTCCAAAAGGCCCGATGCGAAGACAGAAGTAAGTCCAGAAGCGGAAAAAGGAGTCGACAACAACGACGCAGGATTAGAGAGTCACGTGAGCGGGCATTGCGCGGTCCGGATTTGTCCCTCATAACGAAGATGAGTCGAGCGTATTCCTTCCCCCGAGACAAGACGAAGAAGTTACTCGAACTCGCTATACAACATCAAATGATCGCACTTCCGGAGTCTAAGCACCCTGAGCAAGCTAACAAAGTTTCTCATCCGGGCTATTGCTCTTATCATCGAGCCATAGGACACCCTATCGAAAACTGCTTCACCTTCAAGAACTGGGTCGAAGACCAGTACCAGCAAGGCAGATTTGCTTTATCCAACAGCTGGAGGGTAACGCCGCCACAAAAGTACGAACCCAAAGCTGCAAGAGCATAACCGGATCCACATCAATCTTGGAAGCGGATTCGCACCTGTTACATGATTACGATATTAAAAGAAGAGCCCGAGGACATATAGATGAGCTCCCTTGGTGCTTCGAAAACAATGACAATGAGGTAATCTCAAAATTTCCACCGGCTCCGAAAGAACTGGAAGATGGCATACATACTACTGCAGATAACCTCAAGAAGATTGAGTTGGGATCGGCAGACGATCTGCGACCGACATTCGTCAGTGAGCGGCTATATAAAGAAAGGGTGGCTGCATTAAAGGACGTGCTTCTACAGCATAAAGATTGCTTCGCGTGGAACTATTCCGAGATGCCGGGATTAGATCCGGAGATTGCTATGCATAAATTAGCAATATCCCCGGATATCAAGCCAGTCAAGCAGGCGCCAAGAAGGATGCGGCTCGAGCTTGAGATGAGCATCAACGCGAAGTCAAGAAGCTGATCGATTCTGGATTTATCCAAGAAGTCCAATATCCTGACTGGAATTCCAACATCGTCCCGGTAATGAAGAAAAATGGGACGGTGCGCATATGCGTGGATTTCAGGGATCTCAATAAAGCCTGCCCGAAGGACGATTTCCCAGTACCAGTAACCGAGCTAATAATAGATAACACGTCCACTCACGAGATTTTCTCCTTTATGGACGGTTCATCAGGCTACAATCAGATAAAGATGCATCCCGAAGACCAGAAGCACACCGCTTTCCGGACCCCTTTGGGTATATTCTGCTACAAGGTTATGCCCTTTGGTCTAAAGAACGCCGGTGCTACCTATCAAAGGGCCATGACAAAGATCTTCGATAATCTCATACATGACATCGTCGAGTGCTATATTGATGACCTCGTAGTGAAGAGCATGTTATACGAGGAGCATTCAGAGCATCTGAAGACTGTATTTCAACGCCTTCGGCAATATAATTTGAAGATGAATCCCCTAAAATGCGCGTTCGGAGTCTCCTAGGGTAAATTCCTGGGATTCATCATCCGACACCGAGGTATCGAAATAGATCCATCTAAGATCAAGGCGATCATGGAAATGCCTCCGCCAAGAACTCTCAAACAGTTGCGGTCTCTCCAAGGGAAGCTCGCATACATCCGGCGGTTTATCGCCAATCTTTCAGGAAAGTGCCTTACAGCCACCTGATGAAGAAGGGAACTCCATTCGTTTGGGATCACAAATGCCAAGGCGCACTAGACGAGATCAAGCAGTACCTGCAGAACCCTCCAGTGTTGGCTGCGCCGGTCAAGGGAAAGCCTCTCATTCTTTATACAACTGCCCTAGAAGGTTCATTGGGCGCATTATGGGCGCAAGAGAATGACCAAGGAAAAGAAAGGGCACTCTAGTACTTAAGTCGAGTTCTGCTGGGGGCAGAAAGCAATTACTCTCCTACTGCAAAACACTGCCTGGCGTTGATCTTTGCGATAACAAATCTCAGGAATTATGCATTGGCGCACGAAGTCCGTCTCATCTCGAAGGTGGACCCTCTTAAATATTTGATGTCAAAGGCTATATTGACGGGTCGACTCGCTAAATGGGCTCTACTCTTGATGGAGTTCTCGATAACGTATCGACCTCTCAAGGCAGTGAAAGGCCAGGCCATCGCCGACTTCCTTGCTGAGCATCCAGTACCTGCCGGTTCTCCTCTGAACTGCGATTTGCTGGACGAACATGCATTTGATGCGATCGGCGGCGGTGATACCCGATGGGAACTCTATTTTGATGGAGCATCTTCCATGAAGAAGCGCAAACAATGTACCCCCATAATCAAATCGGGAGTAGGCCTCATCTTCGTAACTCCACAAGGAGGGATTATGCGCTTCGCCTTCTCCTTAACAGAGCCGAGGACGAATAACGAAGCCGAATACGAAGCTTTGATAGCGGGCCTCGAGATCACCATCGACATGGGAATTGAGGACCTCCTTATATACGGGGACTCTCAACTGGTCGTTAGTCAAGTAAATGGTGACTACCAAACGTGCGAACCAGAGTTGGTGAAGTATGGCGAAAAGGTGCAACAACTATTGACCCAAATTCCCTCCTATACTTTGGAAAGCATACCACGTGCGGAAAATAGCAAAGCGGACGCGTTAGCTAAGCTCGCCAAAGAATTGGCTGACGAGAACCTCGATGACGTTAAAATCATGGTACAAAGCCGTCGAGTGCTCACCCCAGCAGAAATATCTCCGGAATCATACGAAGAAAAGGGAGCGACTGAGCAGACGACCCTACAGATAAAAGACCGTGAGAAGGCTGAGGACTGGAGGGAAGTCTTCATAGACTACTTTAAGTCCCACCGAATACCCGAAGAAGCGTCCTCAAGACATCAGCTCATGAAACGAGCTCTATCTTTCGCTTTCGTCAATGATACTCTGTATAAGAGGTCGTTTGATTTTCTGTGGCTGAGATGTTTAGGACCTGACGAAGCAGAAAGAGTCGTTCAGGAAGTTCATGACGGAATCTGTGGTTCTCATCAAGCAGGACCGAAGATGAAGTTAAAAATTAAACGGATGGGTTACTACTGGCCCACGATGATCCAGGACTGCCTCGAATATGCGAAGCAATGCCACTCATGCCAAATCCACGGGGATTTCATCCACCAGCATCCGAATCCACTACATCCGACGGTGGCCAGCTGGCCATTCGAAATGTGGGGAACTGACATAGTCGGCCCCATCGAGCCGGCATCGTCTAGAGGACATCGTTTCATCCTGGCGACGACTGATTACTTCTCCAAATGGGCGGAAGCAGTACCGTTGAGGGAAGTGAAGACGGAGAATATCCTCCACTTTTTCAAGATGCACGTCATTTATCGGTTTGGAACTCCACGGCGGATTATCTCCGATAACGGGCCAGCCTACAGAGGCCATAAGATTAGCCGCTTCGCGCAGCAACACAATATAGACTGGAGATATTCTTCAGTTTACAATCCACGAGCTAACGGTCTGGCCGAGGCCTTCAATAAGACCTTGACAAAGATCATAAAAAAGACGGTGTCCCGAAATAAGAAAGACTGGCACGAGAGGCTGCAAGAGGCCCTTTGGGCCTATCGAACTACGTTCAAGACGACCACGAACACAACGCCGTACGCGTTGGTATTTCGGACGGAAGCAGTGCTCCCCCTTGAGATAGAGTTACCCTCTCTACGAGTGGCAGTCCACTACGAGCTGACGGATGAAGAAAATGCTCACCTTCGGCTTGAGGAGCTTGATGCCCTCGATGAAACCCGGCTCATAGCGCAACAAAATCTAGAGGCCTACAAAGAAAAGATGACGCGCTCGTACGAAAGATTGACCAGGCCGAGGACATTCCGCCAAGGCGAACTCGTACTAGTGGTCAAAAGACCTATGATCCCCAATCGTGCCAAGCGGGGAAAATTTGAGCCGAACTATGAAGGCCCGTACATCATAGACAAGGTCTACCAGGGTGGAGCCTATCTACTCATGGACATGCACGGTGAAAGGCCTTTCAGGCCAATAAACGGCCGCTTCCTAAAGAAATACTACGCTTAATGAGCCACAGCCTAGGTCAATGATAGATGACGACGACTATGTCTGCTCGCTATCTTCCTAAACTCAGACTTTATAAGCAGTAGCCGGCCTTCCCCTGGACGGACCGAAACGTCCTTAAACTAACGATGGACCGAAACATCCTTAAACTAACGATGGACCGAAACGTCCTTAAACTAACGACGGACCGAAACGTCCTTAAACTAACGATGGACCGAAACGTCCTTAAACTAATGACTGACCGAAAACGTCCCTAAACTATTACCGCAGCATCCTTAGGCTGACGAGATGAATAAAAAAAAGAGAAAGAAAAAATATATAAATAAAAAAAAACAAAAAAAACGGTATGTCCATAAGCAAAATGGGCACGGATGAAAACCCGAAAGGGCTCCGTGAGTAAAAACAGCAGGGCTACCGGCAAGTGTTCGTGAAAACCCGAAAGGGCGCGACCTTGTTAAAAAAAAGAGAAAAAGAATTAAAAAAACGGTATGTCCATAAGCAAAAGGGGCACGGATGAAAACCCGAAAGGGCTCCGTGGGTAAAAACAGCAAGACTACCGGCGAGTGTTTGTGAAAACCTGAAAGGGCGCAACCTCGTTAAAAGACACTTACAAGATCCTCTCGACCTTGTAAGGAGAAACCACCCGCGTGGGATCCTTACGACTCGCAAGGGAACGACACACTTAGGGATCCCCACGATTCCTAAGGAGAAAATACACTTGCGAGATCCCCACGACTCATAAGGAGAATTCTCTTATGGGACCCTCACGGCTCATGAGATTTGAAAGTCTTAAGTTACAGAAACCTAAACCTGTTCTTAAGCAAATCCCTCACAACCTTCGATACTGCCCTACAAGCGGCTCAATACTGACCCTTGTATACAATCCACAGGCACGAATAAATATTTCCCTAACAAAGTCCCATCCGTAACTAGGGATATGTCCATATGGTGAACACAACCCTTGTAGGTCCTCTCGACCTATAAGGAGAAAGCCCTCTTGTAGGATTCTTACGACTTGCAGAGGAACATACACTTAGGAATCCTCACGATTCCTAGGGAGAAAATACACCTACGAGATCCTCACGACTTGTAGGGAGAAATACCTTCGTGAGACCCTTACGGCTCATGAAGTCAAAAGCCTTAGTCGACGGGACCCTAACCCTGTTTGCTAAGCCATCTTTGTTCAATATCGACAGAGGCAGATGATGATTCGCTCCTGGCCATATCCCAGTTGTAGCGGTGCTGATGCCGAAATCTGTGTCTAATTTCAGGTTTATGGCGAAAAGCCAGTAGGCCGCACGTGCATACGAGATAGCCGAAATGATGGGGCAACCTGCAATAAAAAGCAGCAGGTAAAAATGTATGCACGCAAAATAGCCGAAATGATGGGGCAACTCGCAATAAAAAGCAGCGAGTAAAATTAAAATAAACAGCCGAAATGATTGGGCATCACGAAAAATAGCCGAAATGATAGGGCAATCGCGACCTCCGCGATATAAAAGCTGAAATGATAGAGCATCGCAGAAAAAGAAATAAAATATAAAAAAAAAGAAGTTTCAATTTATGCCCTACAGGTGATGTTCCATCACACCCTGTATACAATCCAAGGGTGTAAACAAAAAGGGATCATACTTCTCCTCCAAGTTTCATCATAAGAAGAAGCGAAATCTCGACGGGCCGCGAATGACTTAGAGATCATCTCAGCACTCGTCTCGTAACAACGGATACAACTCTAAGCTAAGCGGAACAGCGGCAACTCCCAGTTCCATGGCTCGGTGATATACATATCGCCAACAGTCAAACCTCCTTCCCGTGAAATGCGGATACATTCAGCAAAATTCCTGGTTACGTGAAATGCGGATAACGTCACTCTTTGACCCCGTGGAAAACGTCCAGAGCGGATCCTGGTCCTCACGGAGCACGGCAGTGAACCCGTGTGAAGCATCCAGAGCGGAGCCTAGTCCTCGCCGAGCACGGCAGTGAACCCGTGTGAAGCATCTAGTGCAAAATTCCTGGTTACGTGGAACGCGGATAATGTCACTCTTTGACCCCGTGGAAAACGTCCAGAGCGGATCCTGGTCCTCGCAGAGCACGGCAGTGAACCCGTGTGAAGCATCCAGAGCGGAGCCTGGTCCTCGCCGAGCACGGCAGTGAGCCCGTGTGAAGCATCTAGTGCAAAATTCCTGGTTACGTGGAACGCGGATAATGTCACTCTTTGACCCCGTGGAAAACGTCCAGAGCGGATCCTGGTCCTCGCAGAGCACGGCAGTGAACCCGTGTGAAGCATCCAGAGCGGAGCCTAGTCCTCGCCAAGCACGGCAGTGAACCCGTGTGAAGCATCCAGAGCAAACACCGGACTGTGGAGTACTTAAAATCCACGGACTATGATGTCCTTAACCTTGACCGTAATGTCTTAAAACTAACGATCAACCACCCCGATTCCCTACGGATTCTGCCTTGGTTTAAGGGTACATCTCTTCACTCATTTGATACCTGGCGTTGTAATTCCTCAATGTCTTCAAAGAGGTGACGGGTCCCTGCAACCAAATATCGGACTGTGGAGTCCCTAAATCCACGGACTATGAGGTCCTTAACCTTGACCGTGATGTCTTAAAACTAACATCAGACTGTGGAGTCCCTAAATCCACGGACTATGAGGTCCTTAACCTTGACCGTGATGTTTTAAAACTAACATCGGACTGTGGAGTCCTTAAATCCACGGACTATGAAGTCCTTAATCTTGACCGTGATGTCTTAAAACTAACATCGGACTGTGGAGTCCTTAAATCCACGGACTATGAGGTCCTTAACCTTGACCGCGACGTCTTTAAACTACGATGCCTCGAGAAACCCCTGACTCCGTGAAACACGAATAAGGGTGACCACATCCAGCACTTGCAGGTCCTCACGCCCTGTAAGGAAGAAAAACTCTCTTATGAGATCCTTACGATTCTCAAGGGAAAACCCGCTTAAGAATCCTCACGATTCTTAAGAAGAACCTACACCTATGGGATCCTTTTGACCCACGGGGAGAAAAACTCTTTGTGAGACCCTCGTGGCTCATAAAGTGCAGAAGTCTTAGGAAACAGATCTTAACCCTGAATCCTAAGCTATCGCTGCCCTGCAAGGAGATCAAGATAAATTGTCCGCAAAACACATTCGACAAAAAGGAGATGCATCATTGAGAAGAAAAATGTATCTTTTATTCATAAACCAAAATGGATACAAAGTACAATCATGAAAGAACAAAAAGAAAATACTCTCATTCAGAAGTATATACAAAAAGGAAGGAAAAGATACAAGTCTTCAAGCCGGCGGGTGATGTAGCAATTTTACCAGCTCATCTTTCTGTTGCTGAGTCACGGCTTCATGATTCAGGATCGCCTGAAGACGAGCCTCCGCCTGAGCCTGCTGGGCCTGATACGAAGCAAGCCGAGCTTCAAGCTCTTTCTCGATGGCTTTATGAGCCTCGACCCATTCACGAGTGAACGTGGCAGCTTTATCGAGAGCCACCACCTCTCTGATAGACTCCTGAAGCACGCGCCAAAGCTCGTATGCTTTGTTGGCCTTGGCGGTAAGAGTAGCGCGAAGCTCGCTCGGTGCCTTGGAAGCTAGCTCCCTTTCCGAGAATTTACGGCCAAGCCTTTTCTCGCATGACGTCATATTGGCCGCGCATCGTGCTATCAGACCCCGCAACTCCGCTTTTGCAGCCACGGCTTCCGAGGAAAGGCGAGAACATTCAAGGGCGTGCAAGCGAGCCTCCACCTGCCGACAGAACTCCACCCAGACTCGCACCACTTCTTCGCTATGGTAGGTGGCAAGAAAAGGAAGAGAACCGTTAGCTTCGGCGGCAAACGCTTCAGCTGTGGTCGTGCTACCAGCACGGAGCTCCTCAATCAAAGATGATAAGGAGAAAAGGCTTAATTGGGCCAAGCGTTCTGAAGCCCGCAAGGCATAAGGGCCGGGCGGCATCACGATGCGCGACTCCAACGCCGTGGAGACTGGCAGAGCTGTTCAAATTTGAAAGATGTCAGTAAAATTCTTAAGCAAAGAACGAATGAGAGTATGATGAAACTTCGCTTACCGACAGTCGTGTAAATAGGAGCTGAAGGTTCCCCTGGCCCTTCGAGAACCTCGACCTCATCATCGGCCTCCAAAACTGTAAAGAACATCAATGTCAATACGCCAAATAACAATGATGCTATGAGAAGTGATGAACAACACTCACCTTGTCCGGACGAGAGGACGATGCGTTGAGGAGATATCGCCTGCGGAGCTGCCATTTCCAAAAGACGCTGGAAGGACTGCCGAGGAGATAGATCGACAATGGAGGCAGCCAGTCCACGCAATTCTGAAAAGACAAAAGAGTTCAGCTAACAGAAAGATTACTAGCTCAAAACGTGGAAGGTTACCTTCGACACTCCTCCCATTCTAAGCCGGGAGGATAGCAGCTTCAGCGGCCTCTGTCGTGACCTCAGGCTCCCACAAAGGGAGGGTAGTCCTGACTACCTCCATCTCAATCTCTAGGCTGTCTTCGGGTAAAGTCGTTGGGACGGCGACCACCGAGGGAACCTCTCCCAAAGGAGCGAGTACCCTAAAATCAAGAGCCGCCACCGGAGGATCTATTGCGAGAGGAGTGGCATTGCCGGCCCTATCGAGTAGGGCTGCATCGGGAATGGCAACGGGCTCTAGCTGCAGTAAGCCAGTGGGGATCTCTCCCAGCGTCGAAGATTCTGCACAATTCAAATAAGAATAAGGATACATATGCACAAGCATAAATAATCCGAAGAACTACAAAAAGAACCACAACGTACCGATGCGCAAAGAAGCCCTCAATATGGCTTTTTCAAGGCGCTGCTCCTTCTCAAGGAGGCGTGCTCGCCGGGGTTCAAGAGTAGACTCATGGCCGCCAGTCCATAAAGAGAGTGCGTACGCCGCGTCCTCTGAAACAGCCTGCTTCAAGGCCCTTTCCCTCCATTCCTCCAAAGGGCCTATAAATCACCGCCGAATCCACGAGGGGTCTTCGTAAAAGATTACAGCAGGATAGGGCTTCTTCGGAACCCTGGCATTCTGAGACGCGTCTTTGGAACGCCTTATAGCCTCAGCCAACTGTTGAGCTTCCTCGGCGGCTGAACTGGGAAAAAGTAGTTCAGCATTTGATTCCGGTAAGGCCAACGGCTCATCTTCAAGGATGGGCTCAGACTCCGTTAAAGAGTCGAGCAAATTAGTAGCCACCTTCCTTCGACGCTTGGACCCAGAACCAGTCGCCGAGGACGACCGTCTCTTTCCCTTTGAAGCCTTAGTGCGGCGTTGGCCCACATCGCCCTCAACACCCTCTCCCCGGGCCACAACTGGAGATGACACTGCCATCGTCGATCACACTGAGGGTGGTGCTGCCTCAGGTGGGGGTACTGTTACCGGAGCCCGTTTACCCCGCGACCGAGTACCCAGGGGCATACCAACTATTGGAGTAAGATTTACTCCCGACTCTCCAGGAATAATCGCAGTGCCGATATCCCTCAGGGGAAAGCGGACTGGGGTACGTGGTCGCAGCATGGCTCCCGGGGCCGGAACCTGAATAGGGGCGCCATGGCCAAGAAGTACCCTTCTCTCCTCAATAATAACTGGGTTCACTCGATGGAGATACCAGCCCGTGTACGACCCCACGCATCAGGGAATGTAGTCACCATCGGGGATCATGAACTGAGAACCGGTGTTCAGCTTCACAAAGTGGTGGGCGGCATCCCGGACGGCCTCGAGCGAAGGAACCGGCGCGATTATGAAAGCTTCAAATGGGACGCCCTAATCATAGCCAAACTGCCGGGCAAAGCGATGCGGGTTGTACCGCATAAAGAGAGCCGCACTGTCCTGACGAAACACCAGGTAACTCGGTCTGATTGCATATAAGCGCGCTGCTTCCCGGGGCTTCAAAGTGGGTGCGTCATCTTTCGACCGGTCCCAAAGCGGCTGGGCCGAACCCGTGGAAGAAGATAAGACCCGATCATTAAATATTAATCCACCGGCAGTAGCGTAAGGAGAAATCAACGCCCGAATAGCCCCGAATTGAGTTGGGTCAGCGGCAGAAGCATCCACCAATCGCATAAGCCGAGGGAAAGTGTAGGCGTCATAGAATGCAGGCCTCTGATGCATAGCGAAAGCCCCCAACACGTGCATTTCGATCCAGGACGTGAAATAATGAAGCGAAAAGTTTACCACATCCACGCCGGGAGTAGAGGTATTAGCTGCGGTGCCCAACCCATGATAAAGGTGCGCCAAGGCTGGGATGCTGATGGCCAACCGCGTCCCCTCAGCAATACGATAAGCCGGATAGATAACCGAAGCTCTCATAAAGCGACGATGCATGGGGATGACAAACCAACTGAGCCAGACGCTAACAAACCCCACGAAAAACGTTTCCTCATCCACGTCGGGAGCAGCAATGGATTCAAAGGACGTCGGCGACATAATAGGGATGTAGTACTGTGGTAGATCCGATTCTTTAGTAGGCAGTTTCTTCGGGCCAAACCCAAAGGGGTCTTTAATGTTTGCAAACTTCGGGGCTGTCTTCGATAAGGCGTCCTCGTGAAGGAAACGAGCAATGAAGCTCTTGAAAGTAACACCCTGCTCTTCGGATTCGGTGAATAATCGGTCGAAGATACCTAGCGCCTTGATTAAACTGGGACGCTTGTGGCGGACGACATTCTCAGCAGACAGGCCGTCAACCGTGGCGGGCTCAGGCTCAAAGATGTACTCGTCAGAAGGCAGCAACTCCTCATATAGACTACCCCTGATTGGCAACCCCGAGATGTCATAGAATTCTGCCAGAGAGATCGAGACCTCGCGATCTCCTAGAATGAAAGTGTTGGTGGGAAGATTTCATTGGTTCAAAAACGCCTTAACCTACCAGACATGCGGGGACTTATAATGGAAGAGTGACGCGTATATTGCCTGATAAAACCCGACCTTCTGCAGCCGCGCACGATGGGCAGAAAGGATGTAGCGAGCCCAGAGAAGGTAGCCCGTAGGGTGTCGAGGAGTGAGCCCTATCTTATAAATTTGCCTCCACGGGTGGGCCTCACCCTGGCAAATACGCCGCCCCAAGATATCTATGGCCGGGATCGGATGGTTCGGAATACCGGTCGTCGAAGGCTCGAGCCTCCCCGTTGGAGTCCAGTTGGGCATTTCCACAGCAAAAACCGTTTTCGAAGGGTCCATCGGTAAGAATGGGAAAGTGGGCTCTGTCGGTACCGCGCAAAGGAAACTCCGGCGACCCTGAATAATATGACTGTACCAAGATCCCCATTGAAGTAGGTTGGTGCAGTTCGGGTCATGGGCCCAGATCATCGCCATCGCTTTCTCATCAGATGGTGACTGAGGAAAAGCAGCCTCCGAGCGAGAAAAGGGAAAGCATGGAACAGAATCCATCGCACCTGAAATCCAATGAAAGAAGACTGTCAAAAACAAAGCTAGCAATATATATACATGCATGAACATGAGGACTAGCCGAAGGAAGCAACAGCAGACTCTTTTATGGGGCCGTTGGCTACAAAACAACATGGGCCCCACAGAACCAGGATGACGACTCATTAATAATGAGACCAAGCAGTTATAATAAAACAGAGGGAATATCCTCATTAAATAAAGAATGAGATTCAAGTAACCCTACACATCCCCCCTAGAGGACAAATCTGTCTCGGGCTCTATAACAGATCCAAAAGGACCGAAGGAATTAAATTCCCACAGAAGACATCATTACAAAGCTCCTGTTTCATTAATTGCAGAAGGACAACCTCGGGTCAAGAGACCCCAAGAAGCCTCCATGTGAAGAAATTGAGTTCTTCGTAGGAATTAAATTCCTTATTAAGAAAAAGGGAATTAAATTCCCAGAAACCCTTTTGGATAGAATTAAATTCCATAGATTTTAACCGTCACCATTATCTCCCTAAAGATCATATGAACCCTAAAAGGATCTACCGTTGAAAGTTCTATTCCATACTCCAGTGAAAAAAAAACTTAAGGGAAAATGGGTTCATATTAAAAAGGGTAGAAACCCCTGTTTTGGATTTAAAATCCAGAGGAATGTGAGTGTTCTCCGTTCATATGAGAGCATTACCTAAAGAGAAAAGTCTCTACGAACAGAGTTAAACTCTGGAAGATTTTCAAGGCAGAGAACTAAGCTCTGGGAAAAGAGAATTAAATTCTCAAAAGAAGAAAGTTTGCAAGGAAGAAGATGAGCAAAGTGGAGGCGTCTCTGAAATGACCCCCAATATTTATAGGAGGTGATGGAAACGTTTCATCTCCCCAAATCCCTAGAGGAATCCAACGGTCACAAAAGGTGACAGCGTTGCACTCACGTGCAGACACGTGAGAACAACGCTGTGGGGGCATTTGTTTCCTGATTTTAAATCAGGAAAGCCTACGGAAGAGGCTTCAGAAAAGGGTCACGTGCTCACACATGACCAGCAGTCACGTGTTGGCACGTGACATCTAAAAGCATCGGCAAGGCAGATTCAGTTTCTCGACTACATCAAAGAAAAGGGCTTCAGAAAGGGTCACGTGCTCCCACGTGACCAGGGTCACGTGTTGGCACGTGACATTTAAAAGCGGCTTCAAAGACACATCAGTTCCCTGATCAAATCAAGGAAAAGGCTTCAGAAGAAGTCGCGTGCTCACACGTGACCAGGGGTCACGTGTTGGCACGTGACATTTAAAAGCAGCAGACTCATTCTCCGGTTAAATCAAGAAAAAGGCTCCAGACAAGGGTCACGTGCTCACACGTGACCAGGGGTCACGTGCTCACACGTGACCAGGGGTCACGTGCTCACACGTGACCAGGGGTCACGTGGTGGCACGTGACGGCTAAGCAGCGGCCAGAAGGCAGAGCGCAAAAAGAAGAAGAGGGCTCGTTCCAAGAGGGTCACGTGCCTACACGTGACCAAGGGTCACGTGGCCACACGTGACTGGCTTTCAAAGCTTATCTGTTAACAGAATTAAATTCTGAGAAAAGACCTCTCAAATCTTTCCAAAGGAACCGATTGAATTAAAAATTTAAAGGTGATTAAATATCACCTATCTATGGAAAAATCTTGAATTTGGAAAGATTTCCCCTTAAAATCTAACCGAAATAACAAAGGAAAATCTCTGGATTTAAAATCCAATGGTGAATAAAATTCACTTAATAATCCAAAGGTCCAAACGAATGGTGAATACAAATCTGATCCCTTAATGAATGATTCATCGAAACTAATTGATTCGGCTCCTTCTCCTATAAATAGGAGCCAAGGGAAACATAGGCAAGGAGGATCGATATAAAAAAAAAGAAAGAAGAGAGCCTTGATACTTTGGAGGAATTTGGATCTTCTGCAAAAGAAAACCCTAGGTAAGAAAGGGAAGGCTTTTTGAAAGAAAAAGAGAATTTAATTCTCAACAGAGTTTAACTCTGATATAAAACAGAAGAACATAGTTCTCTCTTTGGTGAAGGATATGTAAAGTGCACATCTCCCCGTGAATTGAGAATTTAATTCTCATTGGGTTCAGATCCTGCCATGCAGATCCAAAGCATAGAGAGGGAATGGAAGCTTGAGAATTTAATTCTCACAGAACTATAGGAATTTAATTCCTTTAAAATAAAATTAGGGTTTAACCTTATATTATGGGAATTTAACTCCTTCAGAATGAACGGAATCAGGGTTCAACCCTAGAAAAATAACAGGAATTTAATTCCTTTAAAAAAAAGAAGAAGAAATTAGGGTTTCACCCTATGACAGAATCTCATACCTTTCTAAAAGAGAGTGGGAACTTAATTCCTTAAAGCTGTTATTAGGGTTTAACCCTATGATGGAATTCAGTTCTTCACATATTTGAGGAATTTAATTCCTACAGAAAATTCAGAGTTCAACTCTATCCCAGAATATAAATCTTCAGAAGGGAATAGGAATTTAATTCCTCTTAAATTTATCGTTAGGGTTCAACCCTACGAAGAATTTAATTCTTAAAAAGGGATTAACAGATCTTCTAAAAAAAAACATACAAAGAGGCAGGGTCACGTGCCACCACGTGACCCCCGAAAAGATCCACAGAGAAGAGCCACCGCTAAAACTTTGAGGCAGTGCCTCACGTGACCCACGTGACCTTTGGCAGAGGCTTTAACATACAAGCATTTAAATGCCCGTCACGTGATGGCACATGATGCTCTAAAAGATGCAATATTCTCAGCAGAACAAATGAAGGGAGGGTGCCCTCACGTGCTATCACGTGACCCCTCTTGCCTCAGTGTTTAACACTAAATTGGAACCTCTGAATCCAGTGTTAAAACACTGTTTGGCCTTAGTGTTCAACACTAATCAAAGAACTTTATTTGCAGTGTTTAACACTGAATTTCTTAGTGTTTAATACTAAATTAAACCCCTGTTAACAGAGCTTAAGACTAACTCCCTTGGTGTTCAGCACTAAATTAAAATCTCTGTCACTAGTGTTTGACACTGATTTGCTCTAGTGTTTAACACTAATTTGAAACCCCTGTTGCTGGTGTTTAACACCAACTGTCTTCTAGTGTTAAAACACTAACTTGATCCCAGTGTTCAACACTATTGAATTAACGTTAGCCCAATTGGCTAAATGGCCAGAGGCAAAGCCTCTCCTTCAATGGACCAACAGGAAGCCAATATTCCAAACATGATTGAACTTAGCCCAAGATGGCCATAAGTCCTCAATTCAGACTTAACTGGGCTAATGGGCTCATAACATAATTAATTGGTCTTGATCCCAAATTGGGCCAAAGGCTATTTAATCCACCCCGGTTCAAGGGTACATCTCTTCACTCCTTTGATACTTGACGTTGTAATTCCTCAACGTCTTCAAAGAGGTGACGGGTCCTGATGACCACACATTGACACGGATTGTGGGGTCCTTAAACTCATGGACTATGAGGTCCTTAACCTTGACCGAGATGTCTTAAAACTAACAACGGACTGTGGGGTCCTTAAACCCATGGACTATGAGGTCCTTAACCTTGACCGAGATGTCTTAAAACTAACAACGGACTGTGGGGTCCTTAAACTCATGGACTATGAGGTCCTTAACCTTGATCGAGATGTCTTAAAACTAACAACGGACTGTGGGGTCCTTAAACCCATGGACTATGACGTCCTTAACCTTGACCGCAATGTCTTAAAACTAACAATGGACCGCAATGTCCTTAAACTACCCATGGACCGCAATGTCCTTAAATTACCTATTGACCGCAACGTCACTAAACTAAACAACAGGGCTTCCTTAATGGATCTATTGTTGGATCTAAACAATTCCGTTAAGTCGATCTTAGTCTAAAAACTAGACTAACGTATCCTTAACAAACGTTTAAATCGATCTTAGTCTCAAATGAGGCTAACGTATCCTTGAACCCAAACCCCCAAACCCAAATCTAAGATAATACGGATTTGGACTAGTCCACGCCCTACGGGCGACGACATAACTCAGTCTCCGTATACAATCCACGGGCAACTAAACATAAAATAAACACACACGACACGAAGTGACCACGAAGTGACCATCTAGAGAAGGAGAAAGTGGTTACCGCGATGCGGTAGCGTAATTAACTGCAGGGGCTTGCGCCTGCAGGGAAGAGCGTCCCCACAATCAAAAACCCCTCAAGCGAGGGGGAATCTGACGAAGTCTGCTACATCGGACGCATCCGTTTAAACCTTCGATATACGGTGCCATAAATCAACTTGGCATCTTCGGAGAGGTGGACGGATAGCACCAATTAGCTTCTGCCTCGAGCCTCAGGCGAGACGCCTACGCGTCGCGCCGCCGTTCGGAGGGGAACAGTCACCACCGCCAGTTCCGCCTCCACTTGAGCCCGCTGCTGCAAGAAGGATGCAAGCTGCTCCCCAACGGCTTGCTGAGCTGCTTCGCGGCCTTGGGCGTCACGCTCGGAGGCATCGAGCTTCCGCTTCAGTGTTAGCCCATTAGAGATACGCTCCAGAAGGCCCTCGAAGATACCCTTCACTTGGGCAGCGTTCGCTTCAACCTCAGCACGTAGGCGAGCAGTCTCGCTTGAAGACTCTTGACATTCCTTCAGCCTTAAAGCCGCTTCTTGTTCCAAATGATGGAAGTAAGAAGCGATTTGCTCGATCCATGCTGCTCGTTGAGCACTCACGGCCAAAACCTCAAGGGCAGGACTCATCGACTCCAGCTGATGCAGGCGGGCCTCGATTTCCCTGTAGTGATTAACCCAAGATTCGACGACGCCTTCGTTATGAAAATTTACAAGCGCCGCCAACATTGGGTTAACCTCCACAGCGAAATCTGCGGTAGATGGGAGAGCGTCTGCGTCAAGCTCTTCGATATATCCTCTCAACATGCCCAAACTCATTACGGCACCCTTTGAAGATGGACGTTTCAAGAAGGGGCCTGCCGGCATTGGGATGCGAGACTCAAGAGGGACCGGGATTAGAACGACAGCTGAAAAAACAAAATACGATTAGATGACAGTTCAAGAAATACAAAAAAGGTCATCGATGCGATAGTTCATTATACCAGCTGCAGCAGGTGGAAAGGCCGGAAGGGCCGGTGGCGCGACCGATCTCTCATCCCCTCCTTCGATTTGTAGTACTGCAATCAGGACAAAGGAAAGTTAGAAACAATTCCATCACTAAAAAAGGAAAAACATCAGTTGGAAACTATACTCACTAGCGCCACTGGAGGAAGAAGCGAGTTCAGATGGGAAGGAGAAGTGCGGGTGCAACACCTGATAGAAATGATCAAAAAGCACTCCTGAAAAGACGCAATAGTACGACATTAGTACATAAATTATGCGGCTGAAAGATAAAACTAATGGGTTGCAAATCCATACCTTCCAACATCTTTGATGGTACAAGGGAAGGCTGAGAGGTGACCACCGCCAAGGCAGTAGTTGATGGCGCTCCCTCGAGCAATGGAGCATCGGCACTGGCCGCACCTGCGTTAAAAACAAAGATAAACTTGTCAGAAAGGATCGCAAGATATAAAAAAAGGGACAATAACTCAAAATTTACCCGATGAGCCGCCAGCCGAAATGGAGGCGTCTCCCTCCTCCATTGATACGAGTCCACCTCCCGTGGCCTCATCACCAGACTCTACGGGGGCCGTCGTTGTGCTCGCGAGGTCAGGAGACGGCGGAGGACCGTAAGCGGGGAGAGCAATGATCGGAGTATTGCCAGACTCTTGAGAAAGAGCGGCCGGCTCGTCCTCATGAATCATGCCCGTCTCACCCGCTACTCCCTCGGGCTCGGCGGTCGCCATTGTCTCATCCGCCGTCACCATGGGGTCGCCAGCCTCAGGCGCCTCGTCCGCCGCTACCCCAGGCTCAGTTATAGCGGTCGTCTCATTTGCCGCCACCTCAGGCTCGGCATCAACGACCTTCTCTGGTGCAGCTCCCTTAGCCCCCAGCTCAGGCTCAGCAACCCCGGCGACGTTGCCTACCGTCAGCTCAGGTTCGGCCGGTGCCTCTTCCTCTGTCCCCTTAGGTTCGACGCTCTCCGCCTCCCCTTCGGTTGGACTTGGCCCTGCATGACAAGATATATAAAAACCGACAAGTTTACAATTCTTACAAACAAATCTTGAAAGACACACTACCTGAGGTGGACTGATCATTGGTCTCCCGAGCTGCACGCAACGCCCGCCTATGAGCAGTGGACAGGGCGACCGGAGACTCTTCCGAAGGAGTAGCCGCACGAGGGACAGTGCTTGGGCCAGCTCCCATAGCCAAAGCAGCCCTACGTGCCTTCACCTCGCGCCTTAGCCGTTTTCTCTCCTCCTGAGCCGTTGAGACGGACCTCTTCAAAGCCTCTTTCATTTAGACATCCTTGTCTGTGAACAGAGATGCCTCCAAATCCTTCAAGGCATCCCTCGTCGACTTGTCGAGTTGAGGCTCTCGCGGCAGCCCCGAGAAGACTGGGACTTCAGTAGCGTGCCCGGGGAGAGTCCCCGCATCAGCTGGCGTAGCCCCTGCAAAGAAGCAAAGGAAGAAGGTTAGGTTGACCATCAGAAAAGAGGATAAAAACTTAATAAGGCGAGACGTACCGATGCCCATTAAAGTATGCTTCTCTTCCTCCTCCTGGAAGGTTTTCAAAGAGGCAGCGACGGCTTCTTCGGTAGTGACACCTGTTAAAAAAGGGGAAAGCATTAGTCGAAGATAATAATAAAATGCTATAAAATGACGAAGAGTACAGCTAATGATTACCTTCTTGAGCGAGTTTATCCAACCACGCTTCGAGCCTCGCTGATCGCGCAGAAGCCGCAATGGCAGCCGCCAGGTCAGTGTCTGCGGGGTCTACCGAGAAGCCTTTATTGCTGCCGTACTTGCTTATACCTTCGGTAAGAGGGGCCTAAGGCTCTAAACCAAGGATCGCGTCGAGAAAAAGGAGCGACTTCTTCTTCCTCTTCTGCCCACCAGCCCTGGGTGCACCCGAGATCGACTTCCGCTTTGCAGGCACCTTAGGGCGGTGGGTCCCGATATCTGCGCCCACGCCGGACTCCGGCGAAATCGCATCTACCATCTCCACTGGAGCACGGGGCGCTGGTGGTGCATCCATAGTACTACGAAGCGGCAGTCCGCGCGGAGGGCTCAGCACGCGCGGTGGCAGGGTTCCGGCATCTTTTAGCGGAGGAATGACCGGGGTCCTTGGCTTCAAGGGAGCCTTGCGATCGCCGCCGGGAGGCGCACCCTTACGATCAACCAGCATGCACTTCTCCATAAGGATAATTGGACCCATTGCATGCGCGTACCAAGCCACGTACGCGTTGAGCACCTTAGGGACGCAGCTCGGCTCGCTGATGAAGAAATAGGAACCCGTGTTAAGCTGCATGAAATGGTGCATTGCATTCCTTATCCCCTCTCGGCTGGCCACGAGCTTTTCCAAGAAAGCTTCCATCGGGATCCCCTGGTGATAGCTCGATTGCTGAGCAAACCGGTAAGGGTTATACCTCATGAAGAGTGTTGTCTCATTCTGCCTAAACACCAGGTAGCCCGGCCGAATAGAGTAGAGGTGGAGGATCTCTCGAGCTTTCAATATGGAGGCCCGGTCCTTAAAATCATCGCGCGGCGGCACTACCGACTTGGTGGTCTCTGAGCCTATGGTTATGAATTTATCGAAAAAAGAAATTTTCGCTCCGACCAGGTGTGGACGAAGGAGCAGCCTCCTAGCCTCCCGCGGAGGTGCAACCACGATCGAGGCGCCGACCAACCGCATGACTCTTGGGAGTCTGCACTTCTCAAAAAACAGAGGGATCTTATGGGCGCCGAACACCCCGTGCACATGCATTTCCATCCAAGAGGTGAAGTAGTGCGTCGGGAAGTTAGCAGGCTATACCCCAGGCTCATTAGCGTCCGCCGCTACGCTAAGTCCATTATAAAGATAAGCCAGCCCGGCGATTCCTACTGTCAACTGCAGACCAGCCACCATCCGATGCGCTGGGTAGAAAACAGATGGCCGCATATGGCGCGGGTGCATGGGGAGCGCAAAGCTGCACAGCCACAATCCCAGGAACCCTACAAAAAAGGTCTTCTCATCCATGCCCGGGACGGCGATCTCTGACAAGGGCATGACGGCGGCGCCGGGGAGATAAAAGTCCTTGTGATCATCCTCCGATGTGGGTCGGCGGTCCAAGCCGAAGCCAAAAGGGTTATCAAGCTGGGCGAACTTCTCGCTCCGCTCCGATAGGAACTCCGGTCGAATGAAGCGGGCGATAAAATCTGCGAAACTGACTCCCCGGGTGCCCGATTCTAGATAGAGCCCTTCATAGATCTCCAGCACCTTCACTAAGCCCGAAAACTGGTGCTGAATAGCGTTCTCCGGAGTCAGATCAAACACCACCGGCTTGGTGGCAAAGACGTATTCGTCAGGAGGAAGCAGCTCCTTGTAATGCTCCCCCCTCATCGGTAGACCCGAGATTTCAGCAAACTCCTCCAAGGAGATAAAGACTTCCCTGTCCGTCATCAGGAAGGTGTGGGTGGGAATATTCCATTGCTCGATAAAAGCCTTAATCCACGACGTTGGAGGAGAGGGATACTCAAAGAGCGAGACGTAGATGGTCGAATATAAACCAATCTTCATCAGATGAGTCCTTTTTGCCGATAAGATATACCGGGCCCACTGCAAATATCCGGCGGGCGGTCGCGGGATCAATCCAATGTTGTAAGCCTGTCCCTTATGGCGTGCTTCACCCTGACAGATTCGTCTCCCCAAAATATCTATTGCCGGTGGCGGCTGCACGCGAATAGCCCCAATTGCAGGCTGGAGGAGGTCATCCGAATTCCAATTTTTGGCCTCCACGGCATACTTCACCGGGGGTTCATTCACATAGGGGATCAAAAATATTGGCTCGGACGGCGTAGCAAAACCGAAGCTTCGGCGACCTTGGATGATATCGTTATACCACCTACCCCACAAGTGAAGGTTCTTATGCTCGGGGTCATGATCCTTGATGAGGGTGAGCACCTCTCGGTCCACTGGTGCCTGGGGAAAACCTAGCTCCGAGCGAACGAACGGGAATGATAGGTCAGCAGGCATGTTTCCTGTGGAGGGATAAAAATTAGCCGTCAGTGTTGTAATTCCAACGCTTGGCATTTTAAAAATCTACACCACACTGCAATGCAATGGGTAGGGGACCAAATGGGGACCCACAAAATCTGGACGACAGTGCATCAGTTAATAGGACAACCCCATCATTGGATGAGACTGTCAATTAATCCCCAATTAATAAAATCCCTAGAGACAAGGAGAAAATCTCCTCTTTCAGAGCAAAGCTCTGTCACAGAGTGATACTTGTCAAACTCTGGTCTCAAGGGAATAAAATTCCTTAAAAGTTCCTAGCTCTGTGATAATGATGAGAAAATCTATTAAAAGAAAAATTTTCTTTAAACTCCTAAAGATTAAAAATTTTGGGATCTTAAAGATCCATGAAAACTCTTAGGAGTTCTTCATTTTCATATCAAAAAAGATCTACATTTGATCCATGAGAAAAGCTCTGTTCATGGGTTAAAACCCATGAAGAAGATCTCTGTAGATCTATGGACTTTTGAGAGCAAGGCTCTGTTGATGAAACCCCAAAGGGGTTTTCTTTAGATCAAAGATCTATAAGAGCAAGGCTCTCTTAATTAAATTTAATTTAACCTAAGATGATTTTAAGTTCTGAACTCTGAAGTTCTTGGGAAGAAACAAGAGCAAGGCTCTAAAATTCTTAAGCAAGAGCAAGACTCTGAAAATCAAGTTCTTGAAAAATGGTAAAAATTTTCTAAGGACCAAGGGTCCTATTTATAGGCTCCTGCACCCTTTCACCTCACCGGTTGATCCAATGGCTAGGATCTTGCTACCGCTGCACTCACGTGTGCGCCACGTGAGCGCAACGGTGGGGGGGCATTTGTTTCCCCCAATCAGAGCAAAGCTCTGTTTGAATTTCAAAAATTCAAAAAATTGAAGCAACGCTTCAAATTCCTTGCGCTGCGTGCAACGCGCCACGTGTCAAAAGCTGATACGTCAGCGCAGCGCCCAAGGCAGCACGCCCAATCAGAGCAAGGCTCTATTTAAAACAAAATTAAAAGAAGCAACGCTTCAGATGATCTGCGCTCTGCGCCTGCGCGACACATGGCAGCGCAGTTGCGCTGCGCTGCGCGACACGTGTCAGGCGCAGGTGCGTTTGCGCCAAACAGAATTAAAATTCAGTAAGATCTTTCTGTTCTTGTTAAAACAAGAAAATTGTCTTCTGTAAAATAGAAGCCCTTGGATCAAAGATCCGACGGTGGGGAAAATTCCCCAAATCACTCAGAGAAGAATCTCTTTAACAAATTTAACAAATTAATGGGCACTATATAAAAGCCCCTAGACCCCAATTCATAAAAAAAAAGAGGAAGGACTTCAAAAACAACAAAATAGAGAGAGCTCTAAAAAAAATTGTGAGAAGAACTCAAGGAAAGAAAAGAAGGTAAAAATCTCTAAAAAAGAAGAATTTCTTCTGAATAGATCATTGATCTAAGAACAAGATCAATGAACTTCAATAAATAAAAAATAATAATAATAACAGTGCCTTGCACTTTTCTATGAACCAATGGTTCTGGAATCTTAAAGATTCTTTTCTTGAATCCAAAGTTGGATCAAGAAATTAAAACAGTGCCTTGTACTTGTAAATCTGCACTGTTGCGCTCCTGGGTTGGCGCAAGCCACCAGAGAGCGCCACGTGTTAGCACCAGAACCATTTGCGCTATGCGCTTTTAAAAATAGAGCATTGCTCTTTAAAATTGGCGCAACTCACCAGAGCGCGCCACGTGTCAGTAGCACAACAGCGCAGCGCCGCGCCGCGCACTGCGCTGTTGCGCTTGCGCTCATCAGAGTGTGACACGTGTCACCACTACAAGCACTTGCGCGCAATAATTGGCGCAAAGCGCCTGACAAGCCACTCTCAAGTAATTAATGCACTGCATTATTTACAGAAGGGCCAAGCCCAATTAAAAAAGGCCTAACAGGCCTAATAAAATGCAATGCATTATTTTAAAAAAAAAGGCAGAGCCCAAAACAAATGCTTTGCATCATTTACAAAGGGACTGAGCCCAAATCAAAAAGGCCTAGCAGGCCAGAATGAAATGCAGTGCATTATTAAACAGGGGCAAAGCCCTAGCACAGGCCTAACAGGCCAAAGATAAAAACGTTGAATATTCTCAACTGGACTTAACCCAATCATGGCCGTAAGTTCTCAAATTAAATTGACTGAGCACGGCTGCTCTCTTAAATCGATTTACATCCGGTTCAAGGGTACATCTCTGAACTCCTCTGACACCTATCATTGTAATCCTTCAACGACGTCAGAGAGGTGACGGGTCCCGACGACCACCCACCAATACGGACTGTGGGGTCCTTAAACTCATGGACTTATGCGTCCTTAAACTCATGGACTAACGCGTCCTTAAACTCATGGACTAACGCGTCCTTAAACTCACGGACTAATGCGTCCCAATCAAAATAGGAACGATAAACCTCCCAACCAACTTTGGTTCAAGGGTACATCTCTGAACTCCTCTGACATCTGTCGTTGTAATCCTTCAACGTCGTCAGAGAGGTGACGGGTCCCGACGGCCATACATGCGATGGACCCCCATGTCCCTAAACTGGCAATGGACCACTACGTCCCTAAACTGGTACAATAGATCCCAAATGCTCTTTTGTCGGATCTAAACGATCCCGTTTAAGTTGATCTTAGCCTCAAAAATGGCTAACGTATCCTTAAACTTTCAAACAGACTTTATTCCCAAACCGGACTATAGATCCCCTAATCAATTTTGGTTCAAGGGTACATCTCTGAACTCCTCTGACACCTATCGTTGTAATCCTTCAACGACGTCAGAGAGGTGACGGGTCCCAATGGACCACCATCTCCCTAAACTGGAAATCGACCGCAATGTCATTAAACTAAACAATAGAGCCAATTGCTCTCTTGTCGGATCTAAATGATCCCGTTAAGTTGATCTTAGTCTGGAGATTAGGCTAACGTATCCTTAAAATAAAACACCAAACCCAAATTTAATTAAATACGGATTTGGAATAATCTACGTCCTACGGGCAACGAAATAAATTAGTCTCCGTATACAATCCACGGGCAACCACAAACAAAACAAACACCCACGACGCGAAGTGAAATTCTGGAGAAGGAGAAAGTTGTTATCGCGACGCGGTAGCGTAATTAACTGCAGGGGCTTGCACGTGCAGGGAAGAGCGTCCCCACAATCAAAAACCCCTCAAGAGAGGGGGAATCTGACGAAGTCTGCTATATCGGCCGCATCCGTCTAAACCTCCGATACACGGTGCCATAAATCAACTTGGCATCTTCGAAGAGGTGGATGGATAAAACCAAATAGCATCTGCCCCGAATCTCAGGCAAGACGTTCAGTCTGCGCCGCCGTTCGGAGGGGAACAGGGTAGTGTTACTGATTGGCTCGACGGGAGTTTTGACAGCTTCGCTGGTTTCCTTCTGATCGCTCAATACCCGGGCGGCCGTTACGTTTAGCTGATCGCTTGCGGCTTGTGTGTGTTTAATATGATCATCACCCACTGCCGGCGTATTGACGAGTCTTAGAGTCCCATACAGGAGTTTCCTAGCCCAGGCGAAAAGATGTGGTGTGCATATGAGATATGCGCGGGGACCCGATTGAATACGACTATGTGATACCGTATGTTAATCGGGCGTTTTTCTATTAGTTGGGTCATATGTGATATGACCGGATTGTTAAATCAATTGTTGATTTAACATTTGACTTTTAGTTTTATTCTTTATTCAAACCCTATTTCTTAAAGAAGATGTATGCATGTATGTATGCACATGTTGATGTGCATGTATGCACATGTTGATGTGCATGGACACATACATGCATAGTGTCATGGTTGATGATACATCATTGGTGGCAATACAAGACTTACATGGTTCAATATATATCTATATCTATATATATCTATATCTATATATCTATATATATATCTATATATATATATATATTTGGATAATAAAAGGCAAATGGAAATTTAAATCATTATTGGATTTTTCTACACACTTGTTTGCTTTGACCTTGGTTAAACCCTTTGTTTAGTTTCCATTTGTTCTTTAACCCAAATATAAAAATATCTAGATATTATTTAAACCATGGTTTAAATGAGAGATAGAAAATATATATACTATCTTTTCTATTTTTTCATTTAAGCTTTATGATTATCATTTAGACAAAAGTTTTTGCCATCATCTTCTTCTTCCTCCAAGCTCTCTTGAGTTTTCCAAAGAGTGAGGGAATAAAAAAGAAAGGGTTTTGATTAAAGAAAACACACCACCTCTTCATTCTACTCTAATCTAGCCAATTAGTTTAGAGTGTTTTGCTTCATTATCTTCTTTGATCAAGTGAAGCTAGGAGCTTGGACGAAGTGGATTTCAGGCGAATCATCGTGGACAAAGGAGCTTACTAGCAAGCCTTTCCAAACTCTCAACGATCCTAGGAGTCACAACAAGAGGACTACAAAGGTTGTATTCTTTTCACTTAGTGATTAAATGCTCTTTGTATGAGATACTTGTGCTGTTACCCTAAATTTCTAGTCAATGATTCATGGATAGTTTGCTTAGCACCTCTTTAAATTTTAAAGTGGCATGTGTGATACTTCCATACTCTTAAGTAGGTGCTAGGGAAACCCATCAGGTGGGGCTCTGGATCGATGCCACGTGTCCTAGTCTGTATAAATACCCTTTTGCACATGTTTATTTAATCTGATTTTTCATTTTTACGTGTAAACTTTTGGGCTTCCAAAAAGTTTAAAAGAAAAATCAGAAAAAATATATGTGGCTGATGAGATTTAAACACAGGGGTTACGTCACAGCAGTGCAAGGTTTTACCAATGAGCTACAAGTGCTTTCTTGCTGTTCTTAAACAATTTTAATTTAGAACTTGTGCTCAGGCTTGAAATTCTATTCTGTACATTAATCTGAAAATTTTTGTACAATGAAATTGGAGTCGTTACATACTACCCTCCTTACAAAAATTTCTTCCTTGAAATTTACAATTATTTGAGTATTAGATTACAAACAAGTAAGGGTATCTTACACGCATATCATCTTCTCGTTCCCACGTTGATTCTCCTAGTGAGTTTTTTCTCCACATCATTCAGACCAAGTTTACTTGTTCCTTTGTGATTTTACCTTTCTGCCCAGAATTTCAACGGGTTGTTGCTCACAAGATAAGTCTGCCTGTACAGTGAGCTCGGAATGATCAAAGATGTGGCTAGGGTTGCTTACATATCTTTGAAGCTAGGATATGTGGAATACATTGTGCACTCCTTCCAATGAGGGCAGAGTGCCAAATGATATGCCACTTCTCCGACTCGTTCGAGTATGTCGAACAGTCCAATGTATCTAGGACTGAGCTTACCCCTCTTGCTAAAGTGAATTACTCCACGATTTAGAGAGATCTTTAAGAGCACATGATCTTCCGGCTGGAACTCCAGGTGTCGGTGCTCTGCATCAGCCCAGTGCTTCTGTCGGTCTTGGGTTATGCATATTCTTTCCCTGATCGTGCGAACTACGTCCACAGTCACCACGATCATCTCTGGTCCAAGAAGTTTCCTATCTCCGATGTCATCCCAACTTAATGGTGATCGACATTTCCTTCAATAGAGAGCTGCAAACGGTGCCATACTAATACTCGCTTGGTAGCTGTTGTTGTATGAAAACTCCACAAGATGTAGGTGGTCTTCCCACAATCCTCCGAAGTCTAACAAACACGCTCTTAGCATATCTTCAAGGATCTGAATCATTCGTTCAAACTGTCCATCTGTTTGTGGATGGTTGATTGAATGATATTTTAGAGTTATGTTGTAACCGCAATTAATAACGGTGTCACGTGTAGCTAGACCGAGATGAGGATGGGTCGTCCTCAGGGAAACGTTGAATCTTTTAATCTTACTTTAGGCGTGTTGAAAAAAATGGGAAGAATAAAGAATGGTGAAGAATGGTTGTAGATTCTAGATCCACGTCAAACACGGATGCAGGATATAGATCTAGATTAAGTACGGATGTAGGTTTTATATTAGAAGGGGGCTTATAGGGTTCGTTAAGATTTAGTAGTCATAGATGATTAATTAAAGATTACCCCTTTTATCCTTTAATAGATTTAAAACTAGATCGACAGTGATGCATGTAGATTAGGCTTTCTGGAGAGAAAAGGGTTCCCACTCTTAACCCCTATCTTGACATGGATCTCCGTTCATGTCTAGCCTTTACCAAAACAATCGTTAATCTAATCTTAAATCGTGGTCGTGACAATCAGTGAATTGATAGCGCGCCTGATTAGGATGTTAACGATTCTTTTAGTAAAGTTTATAAACTTAATAGGACGTAAAAGGAGTTTAAGGATCTTCATCATCTCTTGATCTACCCTAATCCTATGAACCCTAACAAGCGGAGAATTACTCGTGCATGTTGGAGATAAAAGAAAGATAGAGATCATGATGTAAATAAAATGCAATAAGAATAAAATGATATAAGAAAACAACTACCTTTATTAATCAACAAGATCAATTACACTTTGTTCCTTTAGAAAATGATTACAAAACCCTAGTTTGCTTCTCAATCTCTTCTTAAGGAGGTAGATGAACTGTTGATGATCAACCAGGATTCTTGAGCCGTCGTGGACTTCGTGATCTCGTCGGTTTGATAAATTTTCCAAGAGACTCTCGGTTCTATTTATAGTCATAGAAGTTGAAAACCGTAGATTCTATAAGTTAGGGTTTGTTGAGACAATCCTGCGTAGAAAATCCCATATCCCAACTCCCCTAACAGGCCGCGGATCCGCCGCCAATAGTGGGTTTTGGCCACGGTTTAGCCGCGCTTTGGTGGGATCTTTGGCTCGAATTTCTAGGGCTTCATCTCTCTGACACATGGTGATCTTTTGAATATATGGACTTTGAAAATCTTCTCTTAGTCTCTGTCAGAATTGATTTCTTCGATTTACTTGAATATTTCGGCAGATTTGATCTCGCCAACTCGGATTTCCTTGATTTCAGTCCTGGAATAATTTCTGCAGAATATCTCAATAAATAATGTTAGTAGAATTTGTTTTTATTGAGATATTATCTTAACCATTTGACATGATATTATAGTTTTAAGAGAATTGGTCAAAGATATTTAATATGGTATGCATATTTAAACGAACTAAATATTACATAGATATTATATGCTTACATTTTCCTTCATAATGTTAATTATAATATATAAACATATGAAAATAGTACTTTTACAGATAAACCATCATATATGTCATATTTATAATAAACACCTTTTATTAAATAAGAATAGTAAGGAAAATGTCATATCAAATGCACAATATTTTCGACTGAACAAATACCCCAAAACTTAACTTTGATCATCCCGGGCAAACTAGTTATTCAAGAGAAGGAGAGAAAAAAAAGATAAACCTAAGTAGCACACTTTCGTAGGCAACACGATTGCACTGAACACGTGTAACAAGCCGTTAAACCTCTAGGTGTCCCTAGTAGGAGGAGTGTTGTCTCCTGAGGGTTTTCAGCGGATTACACCCAAAAAATCTTATAATAAAAGAAAGATGGTGAAAGTTACATATAAAGATAAGAACTTATAAAAGAAAGAACTTGAAAATAAGAGTTTCCAACTATACCAGCTTTTCAGCTGCTATGAGCTCTATCTTAATGGTCGTGAAAAAATATTAGAAATCACATCATCCCTCAATAAAATATCGCCTTTAGTTTTCCTCCCTATTTTTCTTCCAAACATTGTTCATATACCCCTGCGTATGTGTAAAAGACATCTCTACACTTAGAGAATTCAATTCAAACTATCATACTCTTGTCCATCTTTCTTAGTACTTTTTAGTTGGTGAATATTTTCGATAAAATTGCTCACACATTCTTCATGTGACCGTTAATACTTCTTGAGGTACTAACCGATCGATTACAAAATGTGCTCGCGTATTAAGGCGTAATTCCTCGTCTTGCACACCTAAGGCTTAGCAGTGGCTCCCAAACCAGTTGGTCTAAGACACTAGGTGATAAAGCACCCTCGCTATATTTTTTTATGCTGCCTTGGTAATTACAAAACCAATGTTCATTTTTTTTACCTCTAATATTTTATTTTTTTCCCCTTCATACTAAGGCTTTTAGACAAGAGCATTTCAAGGTATCATCTACTATCCCAAGTTTCAAGATGTGTGTATGGTAGGGTATCAACATTCAGATGTTTGGCGTCAAGAATAAGGACTATTTTTCAGACTTATTTTATCCTCAGATTAGTAATTTCCTTCATCTTACTAACCCTTGGGACAACATCTCATAACTACTTATTACTAGCTTCGTTTAAGAAAACATCTAACTTTCTTGCTTTTCTCAAACTATTCATATCTTTCATATGTAAATTTTCACTTTCAAACTTTCATCATATAAAAAAAATTTGTGCTTATATATAGTATAATGCAAAGTAATGCGTAAATAAGCACAAACCTCCCGCAAACCTGTTTACAGCAGTATCCTCACTGATGTCATCTGTTAAGCGTAAAAAAAACTGTAGACTTGGGAGGAAAAGTAAAGGGGACAAGAAATAATGAAAGTGAAATTCTCCCCCAAACTTATTTTTGGTTCACAATTTTATAAAATTTTTCTTTCAAGAGCCAAAATATATCCCTCCCCCCAAACTTGAGTAAAATCTTATTAAGCATTTAAAATTATTGGGGGGGGGGGGGGTTAAGTTATTGGTCAAAGTGAACCCTTACAAAGACCAAAAGTCAACACCAACCATTCAAAAAATTTATCGATGACGCACAAAGGTTGGTGGAAGAACATGTCTCCTATTGACGTGAAGAAGTGGGGAGGAGAAAGAGGTGTAATGGAAAAGGTTTGCATCTCGGTTTGTAGAGACGAAGCAATGACGATGGATCACTCGCATTCTCATTCTTGATAAAAAGAAGATGTGGTGGTTCAACTTCTTTGGGTTGGGGTTGATTCATCACAACGCCCATGTCTTCTAAGAATGCGAGTTCTTTAGCGAAGATTTCTTCAAAGCTTTCATCGATATCCGGAATAATAATCTCATCGGAAAGAATGGGATGATACTCATACTCCATAAAAGGTTCACATTTAGCGTTAGATGTTGACCCAGACATCAACGTAGTAGCGGATTCGAGATCAGTATCGTAAAGCTGTTCAAATTCGCTGCTGTCGGCATTCATCGCTTCGACAGAAAATACTTGAGCATAGGGTTCGGAGGGTTCACTTCCCAACTTTTAAATGTTAAGCTCAATTGACATCTTCCCGAAGGATAGGGTCATAGAGCCGTTTCGACAATTGATTATTGCGTTGGTAGTCACAAGAAAAGGTCGACCTAAAATCACCGGAATTTGGTTTCGTGGGTTTGCTACAGGTTGTGTATCTGTAACGATGAAGTCCACAGGGAATATGAATTCCCCGACTTTGATTAACACATCCTCTAGCTCACCTCTAGGTTGGGTGATAGATCGATCGACCATCTGAAGAGTGCAATGCGCCGGTTTTAACTCTCCGATCCCTAATTGCTCATAAACAGAATACGGAAGCAAGTTAACACTAGCACCTAAATCGAGTAAAGCACGATTGATATTTTTACCCCCGATAGAAATAGAAATTGTAAGACTGCCGGGGTCCTTTCGTTTCTTGGGTAGTTGTTATGTAAAAGCGGTGCTCACATTACTCGCAAGGAAAACTTTTTTAGGTACTTGAATTTTTCTCTTCCTAGTGCACAGGTCCTTTAGGATTTTGGCATAAGACGGAACTTGTTGAATAGCATCTAGAAGAGGAATGTTTATGTTAACTTGATTAAAAATTTCCACAATCTTCTCCATTTGTGGACTTGGTTTGTTGCCCCTTAACCTGTTTGGATAAGGTGCTTTATCAATAAGGGTTGGGTCCAACATTGGAGAGAATTATGGGGATGGAATGGATCTCAGAATTGGAGTGGGGATCGTTTTAGATAGATTTGTAGAAGTGGGCTGAGGGCTCGAGCCTTGTGGAACACAGAGGATAGGCTCGGAAGAAGGTGGGAGACTAGAAGAATTAAGGGAAGAAGTAGAAGCCGGGGTTTGAATTTATTCCTTATCATCAATCTGTTCACCCATTTGATTATCTAGCACTCTTCCCGATCTCAGCGTTATAACCACACTCATATTATGATTTTGTGAGTGGCTAGGATTTGGTAGGGGTTGAGATGGAAGTTTCCCTTTTTCTCTCGCACTCATCGCGGCATTTATTTGTGCAAGTTGTACTTCTATCGATTTAATACTCTCACCGTGGGAGTTGGCAGTCTGTGTTAAAGTTCGGATAGAAGAATTTATTTCATCCGTCGATTGCATGGAATGTTTAATGAACATATCCACGCTTCGTTCAAGTGCAGATGAGTTTTCAATCCCGGCCGTTTGGAAAGAATTGTTGGCCGGGTTTTGAAAAGGTTGAAATTAACAGGGGTGCTGACTCTGTGGTGGTGGTTGATATTGCTGTGGAGGAGCTCTTTGATAATTTCTTTGGAATTGGTTTTGATTTTGGTTTTGGTTTTGGTTCCAAGCAAACATAGGATGATTCCTCCACCCTTGATTGTATGTGGAAGAATAAGAATCGTTTCTACGTCGCTGCTGAAAAGTAGCATTAGTTTGTTCTTGACCTTGAAACGGTGCATTCAAAGGACATTCTTCCGTTAAATGTGATGGGTTGGAACAGCAACCACATACAGTCTTAGGAAGCGTAACCTGGTTTAGGGAGATTGATGAGAATTTGTTCTCCATAGCCTCGAGTTTCATTTGTATTGCTACCATTTCGGCTTTTACGGCTATGGAAACATCGAGCTGATAGATACCTCCCATAAAAGGTGGTCTAACGCTTTCCCACTGCAAAGTGATTTCAGCGAGATCTTCCAGATATTTCCAGACTTCACCATCGTCTTTGGACATGAAATTGCATTGACACATGGTTTCAAGCATCTGCTTTGTCGCTGGAGTAATGCCTTCATATATAATTCGGCACAGATCCCATCTATGTATTCCATGATGAGGACATTGGACAAGAAGATCCTTAAACCGTTCAAAGCACTTCCAAAATGGTTCATTGGGAAGCTGGGTAAACTGGTTGATTTCGCTCCTAACACGGGCGGTCTTATGATTGGGGTAAAATTTCTTAAGGAACGCTATCACGAATTCATCCTAATTGGTAATAGAGTGCGCGGCAGTGTTATAAAGCTATTTTTCTGCTAAATCGCACAAAGTGAACGGGAGAAGACGTAATCGCATAGCATCCACGGACAGTTGTGAAGTACCCATCATTGCGCATACATTTTCAAATTTGGTGATAAAAACGTATGCTTCTTTAGACCCGAGCCCGTGAAATTTGGGCAATAGGTTAATGTAGTGGGGTTTAATTTCAAAATTATCCCCATTGGCTGGTGGAATAGATAAACAGGTAGGAAGGGGACCGCGTATAGGATAGCATCTCTCTTGGAGAGAAATGCGCGGTGGATTCTGCGCACCTACGGGTGGTGGCAGGGTGGTGTTATAATCTGATGGACTATCGTCCATCTCGGTCGATGTGGTGGGTGGTGGGGAAAAAGAAAATGAAGAGGTACCCACCTCAGAGTCGATAGCAGGAACGCGGACAAGACGGGCACTAGAATCCCGTGTCCAGCCAAGCATGCACTAAACGGGTTTAGCGTAAGTGGCAGCGTGCGTGTGATTTAAAATTGGTTTGTTTTAAAAAGTGTCGGACGTGAGACAAATCACACAAAAATGCACAATCAACCCTAGAACTAAGGTTACCTAGGTCAAGTCTTTAGACCGCTCCTAGACTTCCAAAGGAGAAGCCGCAGGATCAATCCTCTACCACCTCTTTACTACTCTTGTGGCCAGGCAAGTGGCAGGTATCCGCTATACGAATCACCGAAAATAGAGGGCCTAATTAAATAACCACTTATCTTCGACACACTTGCCTAGACACCACAACAGTAATGCGGATAAGCGATAGACCTTCCTCTGTCCTTATTGAGCGTGACAGTCCTTAGAGTCTTGTCTAGATATTTTTTAAATTAATGTAGGGTTGATGCGGATGCTCGATTTGTGATTTGCGGGGCCTAGGAAGGGTAATAAAATCCCCACCTAATCTGAATTTTGGTCTTGCCTCTTAAAGTCCGTATTGAAATATGAATAAATAAACCAATTACAAAACTTTGCAAAAAGATTTTTTGAGCGGCGATATTTTGCAAAGAATCCTACAGAGAAGATATTTTATTGGATTTCAGAGGAGAGAGAAAGATATAGAAAAGATACCAGAGAAGTTTGAAACCCTAAATCCCTAATTTCACCGCGGATCCGCCGCCAATTGGCCTTCTTACCGCGGTTCCGCCGCTGACTTGGGAGATGTGGAGGAGATTTTTGTTACATGGCCTCCTTTGCTCCTCTGGATCTTGATGAATGTCTCAGGCTCTCTGTTTCCTCAAGTCTGTGACTCCAGATCCCCTTGCAAAAATTCACACAATAATCGTTAAATATACAATTTACGGTTTTGTTTTATTTATGATATTGATCGAATAATAATTCAACACAAATAGTAAGAATAAAAATTACGCACGTATCCCCGGCAACGACGCTATTTGATTGAATGATGTTTTAGAGTTGTGTTGTAACCGCAATCAATAACGGTGTCGCGTGTAGCTAGACCGAGATGAGTACGGGTCGTCCTCAGGGAAACGTTGAATCTTTTAATCTTACTTTAGGCGTTTTGAAAAAAGGGGAAGAATAAAGAATGGTGAAGAATGGTTGTAGATTCTAGATCCACGTCAAACACGGATGCAGGATATAGATCTAGATTAACTACGGATGTAAGTTTTATATTAGAAGGGGGCTTATAGGGTTCGTTAAGATTTAGTAGTCATGGATGATTAATTAAAGATTACCCCTTTTATCATTTAATAGATTTAAAACTAGATCGACAGTGATGCATGCAGATTAGGCTTTCTGGATGAAAAAGGGTTCCCACTCTTAACCCCTATCTTGACATGGATCTCCGTTCATGTCTAGCCTGTACCAAAACAATTGTTAATCTAATCTCAAATCATGGTCGTGAATATCAATGAATTGATAGCGCACCCGATTAGGATGTTAATGATTCTTTTGGTAAAGTTTATAAACTTTATAAGGCGTAAAATGAGTTTAAGGATCTTCATCATCCCTTGATCTACCCTAATCCTATGAACCTTAACAAGCGGAGAATTACTCGTGCATGTTGGAGATAAAAGAAAAGATAGAGATCATGATGTAAATAAAATGCAATAAGAATAAAATGATATAAGAAAACAACTACCTTTATTAATCAACAAGATCAATTACACTTTGTTCCTTTAGAAAATGATTACAAAACCCTAGTTTGCTTCTCGATCTCTTCTTAAGGAGGTAGATGAACTGTTGATGATCAACCAGGATTCTTGAGCCGTCGTGGACTTCGTGATCTCATCGGTTTGATAAATTTTCCAAGAGGCTCTCGGTTCTATTTATAGTCACAGAAGTTGAAAACCGTAGATTCTATAAGTTAGGGTTTGTTGAGACAATCCTGCGTAGAAAATCCCATATCCCAACTCCCCTAACAGGCCGCGGGTCCGCCGCCAATAGTAGGTTTTGGCCGCGGTTTAGCCGCGCTTTGGTGGGATCCTTGGCTCAAATTTCTGGGGCTTCATCTCTCTGACACATGGTGATCTTTTGAATATATGGACTTTGAAAATCTTCTCTATGTCTCTGCCAGAATTAATTTCTTCGATTTACTTGAATATTTCAGCAGATTTGATCTCGCCAACTCTGATTTCCTTGATTTCAGTCCTGGAATAATTTCTGCACAATATCTCAATAAATAATGTTAGTAGAATTTGTTTTTATTGAGATATTATCTTAACCATTTGACATGATATTATAGTTTTAAGAGAATTGGTCAAAGATATTTGATATGGTATGTATATTTAAATGGACTAAATATTACATAGATATTTTATGCTTACATTTTCCTTCATAATGTTAATTATAATATATAAACATATGAAAATAGTACTTTTACAGATAAACCATCATATGTGTCATATTTATAATAAACATTTTTTATTATATAAGAATAGTAAGGAAAATGTCATATCAAATGCACAATATTTTCGACTGAACAAAGGTAAGCTGTGCTGAAGTTTCAACTTGTTCCTAGTCTAGCTTGCAGACTCTGCCAAAACTGCGATCGGAATCTGGTGTCACGATAGGAGATAATGCAAACCAGTACTCCATGTAATCTCACGATCTCCTGCATGAGTTCATAGGTATCAGAAATAGTATACTATGAAGAATTAAATCTTACTTAGATTCAGACTTGCTTCCATTTACTTCTTTGCTAGTGTCTCGGTAGATTGGCCAACTCGAAATGGGATGAAGTGAGCCGACTTTTTGAGTCGATCCACAATAACTTATACCGCATCGTTACCTTTCGTGCTATGAGAAAGTGCAGTCATGAAGTCCATGGTGATGTGTTGCCACTTCCATTCTGGAATAGGCAACGGTTGAAGTAAACCAGCAGTCCTGTGATATTCAGCTTTTACTTGCTGACACACCAAGCATTTGGCTACGTGTTCATACTATAATATTGTATTATTATATTCTCCATTCTTATTCGTTTTATAAATAAACAGGTGCTTTTGACGCATGTCTGCTACATATTACAGGTTACAGGTTCTTGGATCTAAAACGGTGAAAAGGATAAAAGACGATACAAAAGTGGAACTACAACCAACAAACAGAAGGATTTTGATAAAGCCTACACAAAGATCAGTACAAGGCAACACAAGGTCCAAGATTACAAAGCAAACGGTTAAAGTTCAATACAACTACTCACTGTGAAGATCTGGAGAATACTTAGAAGACAAATTGAGAAAAGACTTGAAGAAACAGGAAGCCCAAAATTCCCAAATGCAGAACACCAAAAATTCAGCTGAGATCTCCTTATTGGGCCGCGGAACCGCGGCCCAACCCTTTCTGGGGCCGGGGAACCGCGGCCGTATGGGCCCCGTGTCTGTGCTGAAAAGTTTGGTAAATGGAGGGCGTTGAATAGGTCTTTTTCTTAAAGGTTATTTTTGTAAATGCAGACGTGCGAATCAAATGTAACCTAGGGTTTCATATCCTCTATAAATAGGAACTCTAAATCATTGTAAAGGCTATGCCTCCCTTCATTAATAAATTTTAGAATTCTTTTGGAGAGCATCGGTGCCTCTTTTCATTTCATGAATTCAGATCTGACAACCCTGCGTTGATATTTGGAGAGGGCCATATGTAAGTAGTTTTATTTAATTGCTCTAGTTTAGATTTTAATTCCTTGCCTTAGATGTTAGCTTTGGGGAGGGCTTTTGAGAAATGAGATCTCTCATCCCTTTCTTATCCATCACATACAATCAATAGGACTCCATGCATACATGCACACACCGCGCCCTACGGCACCCTATCCCTCGAGGTAGCAGTGATACCGTAGTATAAATGCCCGGTTGCGCGCGTTTTCCATGGAGGTTAGGGTAAGGATCTCTAAAGGAAGGACAAGAACCTAGAGGAAGGAACACCTTCCCGAATAGATCTAATCCCCTTTATTGATAATTACCATAACTCCTCTTAGATCTTCATTTGGGTATAGAAAGCGTTGAGATTTATTTACATTTCCAAACCATTCCTAAACCTAACTCTAGCAAGATTTAGATCTAGATAATCTTAGTATAGTTAGATTTAGTTTTTAGATTTAATAAATCAATCCGACACCCATCGGAATTAGCTCGTAAGAACATTTAGGAAAATTACAACATCCCTGTGGACCGACCCGTATTCACCGGCTAGCTACATGCGACGCCATTCTTGATTGCGGTAATATAGTTTTGATCGATAAAATCTTTCCAATCAAATGGCGTCGTTGCCGGGGATTTTGCCGGGGATGGCGTGTTATTTCCTTTTTGCAATTTCGGGTTAATCTAAATTTAAAAAAAATCATAAAAATCTGAAAAATCATAAAAATAAAAATAAAAATATATCATCTGTTATTTTTGGGAAGGGTATTTTTGTGTGAATTTTGCAGGATCTACGAACAAATTCGGATCTGGAAATCTACAGAGATCAAAACAGCAAATATCAAATCCGAACAAACAGAAGATCACAACAACCGAGGAACAGAAGAAATTTGGAGGACCGAGTCTACAAGTCAACCGTGGAGATCTGGTGACCAAAAAAAAACTGTTGAACCGTTCCTGCCGCCGCGGAACCGCCGCGCGAGCCTACCTGAGACAGCCGCGTTTTGGTCGAGTCAAAAAAAAAAAGGCAGAAGCACGGTAAAAAAATAAATCTGTAAGTCTTCTGATCTCCTCCTCTGCAAATCTCTGATATCTCCTCTGAAAAATCTCCTGCAGGATTCTTTGCGCTTTAAAAATCTTCCCCCTTCTCAAAAACAAATCTTGTGCAGGATTCTTTGCGCCGCGCATAAAATAAAAAGATTTGATTGCAAGTGATTTTTCTGTTTTGCATATCTTTAAAACTGATTTTAAGGGGCTTTTGACCAATTCAAATTGGGTGGGGATTTCATCACCCTTCCCAGGACTCCAGAAATCACATAAGGCATTTGCATTGACCAATCTTTAATTAAAAAAAATACTAGACTCGGCCCTTAGGACTTCGAGCTCAATAGGACAGAGGACTAGTTATAGGCATCGGCCGTTTATCCTAACCTGACTTTGCGGTGTCTAGGCAAGTGTGTCAAGGCAAGTGGTTACTTAATTAGGACCGCTACTTGTAGCGGGGAGCCTCCCACTTAACTGGCACTTACCTGGCCGTAATTGGCGGTGAAGAGGCTGTTTGAGGTCCGATCTCTAGCCCTTTGGAACAGTTAGGAGCTGTCTAGCTGACCTAGGTGACCCTAGATTTAGGCCTGATTGTGCATTTCTGGTTGATTGCATTTTTGTCTAAACCCTTTATCAAAAATCTTTTTGCAAACAGTTCCAAATAAAGAGAAAAAGAAAAAAAAAGGAATTTTTTTTATAAAAACTTGCAAAAATTTTGTCGCTAAGAAATCCTTGCACCCCACTTACACCCCACATTCTTTCTCTTCTCCTTTCTTCTATCATGGGTACCCCACATCATAAATCTCTTGCCGAACTTTGGTATCCCGAACCTAACTTTGCCTTGTACGTCAATTGTTTCGGTCGATTTAAGGAAGATCCCTCCGTGCCCAAAATTTCTTTGAAAGATCAAATAGAAGCGTCTAGGAGAAACAGTTCAACTTTGCAACCCACTTTGTGTCAACCATGTCAACCTTCACCACCTTCGTACGTTGATACCACTTTTTCAAGTCCTGTTGTAACTCCTAAACCGATGTCCATTGCTGAGCATATTGCTCAATCTCGTAGACGATCTTTCACCTCTCTCCACACATCTAGTTCTAGGGATCAACAAGTCCATTCACCTTTTTATCCACATGTTGACCCTACTCCTGTCCAACCATCCAATTTCTACCAGCCTTATCTGACTTTCCCACCTTCACCAGACATTGCTTCTACACAGCCATTTGGGAGTTTCACATATCTAAACAATTTCGAATATTTTACCGAAACCCCTTCACAACCCATGTCTAGTTTGGAACAGTCGTTGGAGGAGTACATTGCAGCAACAAACAAAATGGTTAGGAATGTGGATGCGTCCATTGCCGCCCTTAGACAACCTAGCGAACCGGTAGCTAGTTTCCAACTAGCTTCAAATTTTTCAATGTATAAGGAGGCGGTTGGACAGAGTGAGAATGTGAGAGGATTTCCAAATCAAACCTACCCATACCCAATTGAATCCAACAACTCCAATTTTCAAACATGTGTCCAAAATGATGAGTTGTGCGACTTTGCAGTGCTTGATTTGCCAGATTATGAGGAACCCCTTTCGAGTGAAACCGCACCTAATCCGTTTGATCTTTACACCTCCAATCTAGAACCTAAATTGATAAATATCCATGCTTTTGAGGAGGTGTCAGAAAAAATTAATTTTCACTTGATTGAGGATATAGACGCCGGGAATATTTTGGATGATGAACCTGTCGATTTGATTGAAATTTTATGTCCAATTCATCATCCCGAGTCATTAGATGTTTCTCCCGAACTTCATATGCGTCTTGATTTTGGTGATAATAGCATGGATGAGTTAAATATTGAGGAGAATTATGAGGATAGTATTAAGGAGAGTATTGAGGATAATATTGAGGTTGAACCATTCTTGTTTGATGTGTCGGATTTTCCAATTCATCCTCCTGAACCTTTAACTGTTATATCACCCTCCCTCCTTTTCATCGTTCCGAC
Source organism: Agapanthus africanus (assembly GCA_030015575.1). Classification (NCBI taxonomy): domain Eukaryota; kingdom Viridiplantae; phylum Streptophyta; class Magnoliopsida; order Asparagales; family Amaryllidaceae; genus Agapanthus; species Agapanthus africanus. The sequence goes on from CM057341.1 coordinate 745,291,507, forward strand.
CACGCCTAAGATCACGCTTGAAGACTGTGAGCTTGAAAAATTTCTCTTTGAATCTGACACAGTTCTCACATACGATAACAGTTACGAGTGTTTCACTTTTTCGGACGATGTTGATGACTCACCGCCCGAGTTTGAGTCCTTTGAATTTTCAGATGAGTTAGTTGAACCATCAGACTCGGTTGCATACAGTCGTTTCGAACCATTGATGGAATCTTTCAAATTCGAGACAGATTACTTAGGTGAGATTAAGACTATCCCTAAATCACTCTCTTTCGTCCTTCCTATCGTTTCGACCGTACAAGAGACCGTTACGCTTTCATCTCCAATACCAAGTTCGGCGTACCCATGCTTTCTTGCGAATCTTGAGGGATTTGACCCCATTTCTCGACGGATTGATAGGTTAGCACAATCGCTTTTAACACATCGGCCATCACAAATTGCGCTAATTTATTCACTCGATTTACACCCTCAAGATCGTACTCCACTTCTTTCTTCTTTCCGCCATTCTTCTCCCCCACCGAGACCATATCCCGTTTCTACCTCCATACGGTCTCGTGTGCTTCTCATCTCTTTTCTTTCCATTCTATTCTTTCACCAACTCGACCATTACCACGATAAAATTTTTGAATGGTTGGTGCTAACCTTTGGCTTGTGTAAGGCCAAGCTTAAGTTTGGGGGGAACCTTGTTGTATATATGTATATATATTTTTTGTTTTCATTTTCTATAAAAAAATTAAAATTTTTTTTTCAAAACATTAAAAAAATATTAAAAAATTTATAAATAAATAAACAGAGGAGTGCCGGCATTTTGACCCTCTTGGTGTGGTATGACAGTGAGGACACTGTCAAGTTTAAGTTTGGGGGTGTGCTCGGTAAGTCTTCTTCCTTCGCATTCATATGTACATTTTGCATTTGCATACTTATTTGAAAACCCATAAAAATTGAAAATTTTCAAAATTTATAAAAATTAATATATTCAATTTTGGCTTTATTTGACTTAAGTTTGACAAAATGGTTAACTAGTTAGGAACAACTAGATCTTATACTTAGTAAATTAAAAACCCTAAAAATAACCTTCCTTAAAGTTCAACGGTAGATAGTATATGTCTTTGTAGTTTATTTAGAAATAGGCAAATTTTGAGTTCACTTTTTGGGCTAAGATGAAATAAAGGAAAAGTATTGATATTTTTATTAGAGTATAAGTTTGAAAAATAATTCCTAGCTTAAGTCTAGATTCTGAAAATGTATACCCTACAAACTTGCACAATCACGCACCTTGAAACTTGGAATAGTAGAGGAGACCTTGAAATGCTCTTGTCTAAAGTCCTTAGTACGAAAAAAATACAAGAGTGAATAAAGAAAAAAAATGAACACTGGTTTTTGTGATTACTTAAGGCTAAAAAATAAAAAATATTTAGCGAGGGTGCTTCATCACCTAGTGCCTTAGACCAACTGGTTTGGGAGTCATTGCTAAAGCCTTGGGTGTTGCAAGACTAGGAATTATGCTTTAATGTGCAAACACATCTTGTAATCGGTCGTTGGTACCTCAAGAAGTATTAACGGTCGCATGAAGGATGTATAAGCAAAATTCATTTAAAAATTCACCAATTAATAAGTGCTTTGGACAAAAGGACAAGAGTATGATTACTTGATTTGAATTTCCAAGTGTAGGGGTGATTTATACATACACGTAGGGGTATGTGATTGGAGTTTAGATGAAAGAAGGAGTGAAGAATAGAACTTGTATCTTTAGTAGAGTTGATAAAAATTCCTAAGTGGAAATGGAACCCTAGAAGGAAAACTTAAGAAATGCCGAAAGCTAAGTAAATCTATAGAACATATATAATCTTAAGTTAAATAATGAGGATGTGTGAAGAATATGGGTGGATAATTTACAAGTCAAAGATAATAGAATTCCTTGTTAGAAAACCTAATTGGAGAATTAAAGTCAATGGGCCAAATTGATAGGATTTTGTGGGTAGTATCCGCTGAAAACCCTCAGGAGACAACACTCCTCCTACTGGGGACACCTAGAGGTTTAACGGCTTGTTACACGAGCTCAGTGCAATCGCAATTCCCTGCGAAAGTGCGGTTAGGTTTTTGTCGAGAATAAAAAAAATAAGTTTGCTCGAGGACGAGCAAAAGATAAGTTTGGGGGTATTTGTTCATACCATAATATTGTATTATTATATTCCCCATTCTTATTCGTTTTATAAATAAACAGGTGCTTTTGACGCATGTCTGCTACATATTACAAGTTACAGTTTCTTGGATCTAAAACAGTGAAAAGGATAAAAGACGATGCAAAAGTACAACTACAACCAACAAACAGAAGGATTTTGATAAAGCCTACACAAAGATCAGTACAAGGCAACGCAAGGTCCAAAATTACAAAGTGAACGGTTAAAGTTCAATACAACTAATCACTGTGAAGATCTGGAGAATACCTAGAAGACAAATTGAGAAAAGACCTGAAGAAATAGGAAGCCCAAAAAGCCCAAATGCAGAACACCAAAAATTCAGCTGAGATCTCCTCATTGGGCCGCTGAACCGCGGCCCAACCCTTGCTGGGGACGGGGAACCGCGGCCGTATAGGCCCCGTGTCTGTGCTGAAAAGTTTGGTAAATGGAGGGCGTTGAATAGGTCTTTTTCTTAAAGGTTATTTTTGTAAATGCAGACGTGCGAATCAAATGTAACCTAGGGTTTCATATCCTCTATAAATAGGAACTCTAAATCATTGTAAAGGCTATGCCTCCCTTCATTAATAAATTTTAGAATTGTTTTAGAGAGCATCGGTGCCTCTTTTCATTTCATGAATTCAGATTTGACAACTCTGCGTTGATGTTTGGAGAGAGCCATCTGCAAGTAGTTTTATTTAATTGCTCTAGTTTAGATTTTAATTCCTTGCCTTAGATGTTAGGTTTGGGGAGGGCTTTTGAGAAATGAGATCTCTCATCCCTTTCTTACCCATCACATACAATCAATAGGACTCCATGCATACACGCACACACCGCGCCCTACGGCACCCTATTTCTCGAGGTAGCAGTGATACCGTAGTATAAACGCCCGGTTGCGCGTGTTTTCCATGGAGATTAGGGTAAGGATCTCTAAAGGAAGGACAAGAACCTAAAGGAAGGAACACCTTCCCGAATGGATCTAATCCCCTTTATTGATAATTACCATAACTCCTCTTAGATTTTCATTTAGGTATAGAAAGCGTTGAGATTTATTTACATTTCCAAACCATTCCTAAACATAACCCTAGCATGATTTAGATCTAGATAATCTTAGTATAAGTAGATTTAGTTTTTAGATTTAATAAATCAATCCGACACCCATCGGAATTAGCTCGTAAGAACATTTAGGAAAATTACAACATCCCTGTGGACCGATCCGTATTCACCGGCTAGCTACATGCGACGCCGTTCTTGATTGCGGTAATATAGTTTTGATCGATAAAATCTTTCCAATCACTACGCTTCTGGCTACTTCACGCTTCATTCCATGCCACCGGTAATGTTTTCGTAGATCTTTGTACATCTTTGTACCACCAAGGTGTACTGAGTATGGGGAGATGTGAGCTTCTTTCATCAACTCTTCCGAACAGGACCTTGTGGTACACGCAGTCTGTTTCTGTATCTCAAAGATTCATCTTCATGGATGATGAATTCTGTTCTAAGTCCACTTTCTACTTGTTCTCTGATCTTTTGAAACTTGGCATCACTTGCTTGAGCTGCATTGATCTGATTGACAATAGTAGACCGAACTTGTAAGTTCATCAACTTTGAAGTATTACCTGGCATAACCACTTCTATCTCCATCTTGTGTAATTTTTGTTGAAACTTCCACTGTGTGGTGAGATTCATTGATAGTGGTTGGCGACTAAGTGCATCAGGAACTACATTCACCTTCCTTGGATGATATTGTAGGTTGATATCGAAATCCGCCGTAAGTTCTAGCCATCTTCTCTGCCGCATGTTCAACTCTTTCTGAGTAAACACATAGTTCAGACTTTTGTGGTCTGTGTATATATCTACTCGTTCTCCAAGAAGATAATGACACCAAATTTTTAGTGAAAATATAACGGCCGCCAACTCCAGATCATGCGTTGGATAATTGCGCTTATGAATCTTCAGCTGTCTTGATGCATAAGCTACAACTTTACCGTGCTGGTGTAGAACACATCCTAATCTCTTACCGGATACATCGCAATGCACAACAAAACCTCCAGATTGGTCCGGTATTACAAGAATAGGCGCTGATGTCAATCTTGACTTGAGTTCTACAAAAGCTAGTTCACATGTTTCTGACCACACGAATGCATCATTTTTACGTGTGAGCTTGGTCAGGGGTGTTGCAATCTTCGAAAAGCCTTCTATGAATCTTCGGTAGTATCCCGCTAAACCCAAGAAACTTCGAATGTCCTTCACTATTTTGGTGTTGGTTATTCTCTTACTGCTGATAGTTTAGCTGGATCCACAGAGATTCTTTCTCCTGAAACGATATGTCCAAGAAATCCAACTTGATCTAGCCAAAATTCTCACTTGCTATACTTTGCATAGAGTTGATGTTGTCGCAAAGTCTCCAGGACAATGCTCAAATGTTCAGCATGCTCTTTCCGATTCTTTGAATATATCAGGATGTCGTCGATAAAAATAACAACAAACCTGTCTAGTTACTCTCGGAAAACTTGGTTCATTAGATTCGTGAATATGGCTGGTGCATTGATCACTCTAAATGGCAGCATGAGAAACTCATAATGACCATAACGAGTCCTGAATGCCGTCTTCGGAATATCAGACTCCTTGACCTTCACCTAATGATAACCCGAATAAAGATCTAATTTTGATAAAATGCAAGACCCACTTAGTTGATCGAACATATCGTCGATTCGCGGTAGTGGATACTTGTTCTTTATCGTGACTTCGTTCAGAGCTCGGTAGTCAATGCACATTCTGTATGAACCTTCATTCTTCTTCACAAGCAAGACTGGAGATCCCCAACATGAAGTACTGGGATGAATCCATCCTTTCTTCAGAAGTTCGTCTAGCTGAGTACGGATCTCCTTCAATCCTTCAGGACTTAAGCGATATGGTGTTTTGATCACCGGTTGTGCACTAGGTACTAAGTCAATACTGAATTCAAGAGCTCGATCGAGAGGCAAACCTGAGATGTCTTCAGGAAATACATCTTCAAACTCTCGAACTACTTTTGGCTTGTCTTCTTCAGCTTGTATTGTTGCAATCACTGCCTTCTTTGGTTTAGCTTTGTAACTGTTAGGCTCCAGTGTACGGTCTCCACTCTTGAAATAAAAGACCGGATGGTCTGGAATCTCGAACACTATCCTCCTTTGACAAAAGTCGATGGTAGCGTAGAAAGTTCCTAGCCAGTCCATACCCAAGACTATGTCAAAGTTCGGTATGTCCAGCATCTTAAAGTCAGCATAAAATTCTCTGCTACAGACGACCATTGGACACAGGTCGTATCCCAAAGTTGCCTTTAGAACTTCGTTCCCTGAACTGACATTCCAGCTGGATAAGAGCGGTTTTACTGGAATCGCATGAGTCCAGACGAACCGTTACGACATAAAGTAATGTGATGCTCCAGTATCAAAGAGTGCTAGTGCAGAAAGTGAGGCTACTAAGATTGTACCTAAGTTATGTGGGATATGTTTAGGTATAAGAAAAGATATATATGGATGTAAACAAGTATTTAACAGATTTGAAAGATGGGAAGTTACCAGTGATGAATTGGCCAGTGGATTCAGATTCTTCCACGGTCATTGTGAAAGCCTGACGCCTAGGTACGTTCCTCCTTGCTGGGGGAGCATTCCTCTGCCCATTCCTCTGTCCTTGACGTAGGTTCCTTTGTGCTTGATGGAACTGACGAGGAGGAGGTGCAGTAGGTCCATGTGGAGGTGGAGCTGGGAGAGAAAGTCGAAGTGCAGGTGCCTGAATAGCTGGCCGCTATGGAAAAGTAATGGCTGGCCTGAATGCTAGATTCGGACTGAGTCTACGAGGACATGCACCGCAGACTAAACATAGGTCGTTTGCACACTTGCATTCTTTCACCAAGTGTCAATTCCTCTTGCAGTAGGTGTAAAAGTCTGGAATAGGCCAGTTAAAAGTTTCTCCCGATCTCCTTGGTACAAACGGTGGCCTGGAAGAGGCTCCTCCTGCCATCTGAGTAGCAGGACGCTTCATAGCGGCAAATTGAAGTCTGCCCTTCTTCTTCACCACTGCCTCATATCTTCAGGCAGCCTTCAAAGCTAAATCATGGGTTAGGAAATCCCCTGCAGCCAGAGCAGCTTGGATCTCCTGGTCCAACCCTTGCTGAAATCATCTAGCCCTGATCTCATCAGTTTGTATTAGATGTGCTGCGAACCTGTTATGGTCTCGTGTTAGCTGTGTAGTATGTGATATTAGAAAACTTGAATATTTGAGATATACCTTACCTGCTAAGCATGGTGAATTCAGCGTCATACTCATTCATTTATTTGCTCTACGTAGAGCCTTGTTGCAGGTGGATGAATTGCTGCTCCATGTCAAAACGGGCAGTCTCGGGAAAATATTTCGCGTCGAACATATCACGAAATGTCTTCCATTCGATCGGCAGGGTAAGTCGGCTTTCTTCAGCCTTCCAGCATACCCTGGCATTGTTTGTAAGTTGCAGCTTCACAACCCTTACCCAAGCAATATCTGGCACTTCTGCCGCCGCCAGATCGTCCTCAATCGACTAAGCCCATTCCTCTGTCTCCAAAGAGCTCTCTTTCCAAGAGAATTATTTAGGGTGCAGTGCCCGGAATTGATTCACACCGGATGCCTCAGCTTCTGGGTGATTCAGGAGGATGGCAGTCTAATGCTGCTGTCCCTCCAAGAGACTCTTGATCTCCTCGAGTAATACCGTCTGCTTGTTGATAGGAGCTGCTATGGTAGGTGTAAGTGGAAGAGGTGATGGTGGGGTATTTCCATTGACATTCGTGGTCGTATTGTTGGGAGAATCCAAAACCTTTGAAAGAAAAAATAGGGTTAGGATAGATTCAAAGAATATGTAAAGAATGTTTAGTTGCTGATTCATATAATTCTTATGACTTATACTGCTTAGGATTCCATACAGAACTGACCCTGCATGGTTATGTAGGTTTCCACACAGAACTGACCTGCATGGACTACTAACAAAATCTGTCGCACCCCGCTTCCTAGTGTACGGGGAAGAGGACGTGGTAGGGACGCGACGTATTTAATCAGAAGTAAACACGTTAAGCGTAAATAAGCAATATAAAAGTAAAGCACAAGAGTGACAAGAGATGTAATGAACCAACAACTTTTTTTTATTTATATTCATTCTTTACATACAATGGAAAGTAAAATACAATAATGGAAAGCGATGCCTAAAAAATGGCAAATGAACTGAAAGTAAAGTAAATACAAGTGAACTAAAACTCCGAATCCTCGGTAAAGTGCTCCAAATCGTCCTGGCTGGGCTCGATCTCCTAAGAGTCGGGTCCTCTTGACAACATTCCAAAGAAAGAAGAGATAGGAATGTCGTCAGTGAACAACCGTTCGGTAAGTCCCAAAAGAGAAATAGATCAAGTAAAAGTAGTAGATCTGGTAATTTATCTATTTTTGTTATACTAACGTAGTTGTTTGTACCTTGGTACAGAATGTATCAGTGTATACGAGAGGAGTCCAACTATCCATGGACTAAGGTATACGAGCATAAGGACCCGTCAAGCCATGGGACAACGGCACGGATATTCAGGTTAGGTGTATTATGGTGACCGTCCCGTGCCACTTCTAATACATTCCTTACCAATCTACCCCGTTAAAACCCCGTAATGCATATTGTATCGATTGAAACCATGGTATAAGTTGTTCATGTAAATGGATCGGATGTAAACGGATAGTCATGTAGTCAAGTTCAAAATATATCCATGGTTCGGTCCAGTCGAGTCATGTTGCATGTTCATGTTCAAGTGTCCATGCTTGATATATTGGATTCATGTTAAAAAGGAGTTATAGTTGGAATCATGTTTGGATTGTATCCGGATTAGACTATGACTCAGATTAAGTCAGACACTTTAAACATATTTGAGTTCTGAATTAGATTTAGGAGTTATCGGTAACTGCTGCACAGGGACGACATGATTTGTGACTTTTTCCAGGCCAATTACCATTGATAACCCTGTTTTAGTTTTCTACCTTAAATAGGCAAGCACCTACTTTCTCCGGCTCCCTAAGGCTAAAGAGAATTGGTCCCGCTTAAACCTATATTTACTAGGGCCCTTAATGTAAATTAATATAATTTGAGGGGTTTTATGAAAAATAGTTTAGTATACTTTCAAAATAAATCTCAAGTATTTATTTATTGTATTTATGGTTTTCATGGATGTAACTGTTAAAAGTGAGGTATTCTAGTGAATAAATACCTAGTTGAATAGTTTATGGTATTTTTGTATAAATTTTACTTGTATGGATTCTTGATGGTATTTTCATGGAAATGTAATTCTTTTCTTTTGTTTAGAAAAACATGGAATTTATTATATATTTAAAATAGATGGATTGATAATATTTATATATAATTATTAAAAATAAAATTTATTTATTAAATAGAAATCACGTTTTTCTTAAAAATTGCATCGAGATCGTATGCTCCGTGAGGACGTCTGCATCTCGCTCTACTAGTCCGATGGATGTGCGATAACCCGCACCAACCGAATCAGATTCTCCAAAATGGATTGTAGAGACATAATTGCAAGGAATTTAAATAATACAATTTAAAGAATACGGTTTTTAATAGTTTATGGTATTTTAATGTAAAAGTCGTATTTGTCCCAAAAATATTGTTAAAAGGAAATCGTGCTATGTCATGATGAGTTTTGTGAGAGGTAGGCCATTATCTCGTGAGATTTTCTAGAGGTAATATAAGCAAGAATGATTAAACGATATTATATGTAACTTCATGGTATTTAAGCGTAAAAGTGTGATAAAAGTTGTTTTACTTGGAGTTTTGAAATGAAATTTGTATATAATTATTGTTTAATGTTTAAAAAACAAAGTATAATGATTTAGATAATTAGTTCTTAAGAAAAGTTGTTATTTTAAAAAGTTTTAGAAATGAATGTCGGTATAACTCCACTTACCGACATCATTGAAAAGAAGAAGTTCTAAGATGTGAAAAGGAATGAAGAGAGGGAACTTATAAGTTTAGGGTTTAGAGAAGAGGTTGATGAAAGAATTGGGAGCTTCATGGAGTCGCGGGGTCGCCGGAATCATCTCGAATCGTCGCCAGAACTAGACCTAGTGCAAACTCTACCTGTACTCTTCTTTGCGTTGGAAAATTTTGAGGATTTTTGCCAATAGATTTCATAATGAAGAGGGCTAGGGTGCGGGGTTGTATTTATAGGGTAGAATTAGAGTTTTCAGAATTGAAAAGAGAATTAAAAATGCATTAAAATAGGATTAAAGAGGTAAATTTAATCTCTCTGTTAATTTACAGAGAAATCAAATAGAAGAGGAGTAGTGGGGATAGGATAAATGACTAGTGTGAAAAACATGGGGGCATTACCTACGGTTTAGCCCGGCACCGTCGGCCCAATTCATCATCTCGCCGGCCATCAAGTGGAGGTGGGGCTCTGGATCGATGTCACGTGTCCTGGTCTGTATAAATACTCTTTTGCACATGTTTATTTAATCTGAATTTTTATTTTTACATGTATTGCATGTGTAAACTTTTGGGCTTCCAAAAAGTTTAAAAGATAAATCAGAAAAAAAATATATGTGGTCGATGGGATTTGAACACAGAGCCAACGTCACAGCAGTGCAAGGCTTTACCAATGAGCTACAAGTGCTTTCTTGCCGTTCTTAAACAATTTTAATTTATAACTCGTGCTCAGGCTTGAAACTCTATTCTGTACATTAATTTTAAAATTTTTGTACAATGAAATTGGAGTCGTTACAAAAAGGTATGATACTCGGACTCCATAAAAGTTTTATTTCTAGTGTAAGGGACTAACTCGGATAGCTCGACTAACTCATTTGACAAGTCAAAGGATTCAGACTTGGGTGTGGACTTGTCGACAGAAGGGTCCTCACGTGTATAATAAACAGCAGGATCAAACAATAACGTACTAGTGGCATCGGGACCAGTATCGTGAAGCTCCTTAAATTCGCAACTGTCGGAAGCTATCTTGTCGACAGAACATACATCAATTATATGAGCATAAGGTTCGGAGGGTTGGCTTCCTAACATGTAGATGTTAAGCTCAATTGGCATCTTCCTAAAGGACATGTTCATTGAACCGTTACGACAATTGATTATCGCGTTGGAAGTTGCTAGAAAAAGGTCGACCTAGAATCACCGGAATTTGGTTTCGTAGGTTTGCCACAGGCTGTGTATCTATAACTATAAAATCCACAGGGAATATAAATTCCCCGATTTTGATCAACACGTCCTCTGGCTCACCCCTAGGGTGGGTAATAGATTGATCAGCCATCTGAAGAGTGCAGTGCGCAGGTTTCAACTCTCCTATACCTAATTGCTCAGAAACAGAATACGGGAGCAAGTTAACACTAGCACCTAAATCGAGTAGAGCGCGATTGATGTTTTCCCCCAATAGCAATAGATATTGTAGGACAACCGGGGTCCTTACGTTTCTTGGGCACATATTGGGTAAGAGAATTGCTCATATTACTCGCTAAGAAAACTTTTTTAGGCACTTGAATTTTCCTTTTCCTAGTGCACAAGTCCTTTAGAATTTTTGTATAGGATGGAACTTGTTGGATAGCATCTCAGGGAAGAATATTTATGTTAACTTACTTAAAAATTTCCACAATCTTCTCCATGTGTTGACTTGGTCTGTTGGGCCTCAACCGGTTTGAAAAATGAGCTTTATTAACAAGGGTTGGGTCCATCTCTTGTGGAGAAGTTTGTAGGGATGGAATGGATCCTAAAATTGAATTTAGGATTGTCGTAGATGGTAATTCCTTCAAGGAAGTGGGCTGAGGGTTCGATCCTAGTGAATAACGGAGAATAGGCTCGGATGAAGAAGTTGGATCAGACGAAGTAGGAGTAGAAGTAGTAGCCGGGGTATCATCAATATCATCAACTTGTTCACCAACCTAGTTATTCAGCTCTCTTCCCGATCTCAACGTGGTTACAGCACTCATATTATGACTTTGAAGGATGAGATTTGCACTTTATGAGTGGCCAGGATTTGGTAAAGTTTGAGATGGAAGTTTCCCTTTCTCTTTCTCACTCATTGCTGCATTTAACTGTGCAATTTGTGCTTCTATTAATCTTATGCTTTCACCGTGGGAAGTAGTTTGTTGTATCAGCGTTTGGATAGATGATGTTAAATTAGCCGTCGTTTGTGTGGATTGTTTAATAAACTTTTCTAAGCTTCGTTCGAGTGCAGAGATTTTATTGGTATCGTCCGTTGAAATATTATTATAAGGAGCAAAGTTGTTGGCAGGATTTTGAAAAGCTTGCGATTGAAAGCGCTGCTGAATTTGTTGTTGTGGCGGTTGTTGCTGTGGAGGAAGCTTTTGATAGTTATTTTGGCTTAGGAACTGATTTTGATTTTGAGATTGGTTTTGGTTCCAAGCAAAATTAGGATGATTTCTCCATCCCGGATTATATGTAGATGAATAAGGGTCATTCCTAGGTTGTTGCTGAAAAGCAACATTAGTTTGATCATGACCTTGAGACGGAGGATTCAAAGGACATTCTTCTGTTAAATGTGATGGGTTAAAACAGCAACCACACACGGTTTTAGGGAGCGTAACTTGGTTTAGGGAGGCTGAAGAGAATTTGCTTTCCACAGCTTCGAGTTTCTTTTTCATTGCGGCCATTTCGGTTTTCAGTGCAATAGAAGCGTCAAGCTGATGGATACCTGCCCTGGATGAAGACGATGTTGGTCTAGTGCTCTCCCATTGTAAGGTTTGTTCGGCGAGAACTTCCAGAAATTGCCATGTGATTGAAAAAGATTTCCGATTGTGTATGTTTGTAAAAATAGAATAGAAATCACAACCAAAAATATTTTGACCGCAATCAAGAACGGTGTCGAATGTAGCGCATTAGTAAGTGCGGATCGTCCACAGGGAAAGTGTAATCGTTCGTGTTTTGATTTAGATGATTTGAAACTTTAAAGGAAAGAAAAGAAAATAATTCATGATTTGTAATTGAAGTTCAAGAATTAGAAAATCTAGATCTAATAACAAGAAACGATAAAATCAAGAATTGAGAGTTTGATGATTTTTCCAACCAAATATCAAGAATCGAAATGTAGCTCGTAGGAATCGATCGGATCTATAGATGTGATGAGATCCAATGATTTCATATTCTTATCCTTTAACGAATTGATACTAGATCGATGATGATTCATCGAGGTTAAGGATCTTGCGAGGAAGCTAGGGTTTTCTCGTCTTATCCTTTATCTTTTCGATAAATCTCATTCACAAACTAGCTTCGAGTAAATCTAATGATCGATCGTTGATCTCTAGTTTCGAGCGAACACAATCAAGAAAGCATCGTCTCGAAACTAGGTCATCGATCATTCGATTTACAAGAATTTACAATCGTTATAGGATTTAAGAATTGTAAAAAGATATAAATCATCATCATTCTATTGATCGTCTCGACTCCTTTACGAGCGGAGTTTTACTCAAACATCACAACAAGAATCACAATCACAAATTGAGATCGAATCATGATGCAAGAATTTAAAGAAAGCAAGATTAAAGAATTTCACCTTTTATTTATATCAACAATTTCGTTACAATCGCTCAAGAACTACAAGAGGAAGAACTCGATCGTCGATTTGGCTTCGCTCGTCTCCTTGAGTCACGGATCGGCTTGGATCACTTGCTCGATTGAAGATCGGCTCCGCTCCTAAAAGGTTGATGGCTTCTTGCTTGATTTGGTACTCGGGATCTTGAATTTGGATTGGAATTAGGGTTAGGGTTTCGCACAAGTCGAGTCTCTCAACTTGTGGAAGAAGATGGGAGAGTAAAGATTAAAGATTAAAGATTGATTAGCCCTTAACCCTAGGTCTAGACTTCTATTTATAGACTTCCCTAAACCCTAGATCAAGGATTAGAATTTGAATTTCCCTCCAAAAGTTAGTTAGAAGAGATTTGAATTTCCCTCCAAAAGTTTGTTGAGGAGAAGCTTCTAGATGTGATTAGTTAAGAGCTTAATCAAGATTAGCATGCTTAATGATCTTTGCTGATCTGGTAGAAGTTTCGAGAGAATTCTGGAATTTGAAGCATGTGAAATGAATGTGGGCCTCGAGAGATGAATTGTGCACTGAAAAATATGTGCCGATGTGTCAAGACAGCCGCGGATCCACAGCGCAAGCAGGCTCCCGCCGCGGATCCGCGGTGCTTCAAGGGCCTTGGGCTTTAGTCTTTTCTGGTAATTCCTTCTATAATATTTGGGCCTTGTTTTGATGTGTTGAATTTTATTTGGCCTTCTGTATTGCTACCAGATCAGAAAACATGGAGTTGGTGTATTTTTGATCAACTTCTTTTGGCTTTGATCCTGCAATTTCCTGCACAAATCTCAAGACAAGTGTTGCGCAATATAGAGATGATGCGATGCCATAAAATACAGTCAATTTCCCTTAAAGTGCCGGTTTAAAAGTCTAACACATGCAATCTGATATTTAACGACTGTTTTGCTAATATGTGAAATATAAATACCGAACACTTCTAAATGAGTGCAAATGATAGAGAAATTGCCGGTTAAAAGATGCAGTATTTTCAACTGATCAAATTCCCCCAAACTTATTTTCGATCGTCTCGAGCGAATTGTTTTATTAAAAAGAGAAGGAGAAAATAAAGAAAGAGAAAAACTAACTAGCACACTTTCGTAGGCAACACGATTGCACTGAGCACGTGCAACAAGCCTTTAAACCTCTAGGTGTCCCTAGTAGGAGGAGTGTTGTCTCCTGAGGGTTTTCAGCAGATTGCACCCACAAAATCCAATAATAAAAGGAAGATCATGAATATTACATTTAAAGAAAAGAATTGTAAAAGAAAAGCCTTGAAAATTAGGGTTTCCAACTAAGCTAGCTTTTCGGTTGTCATGAGCCCTATCTTAATGGTCATGAAAAGATATCAGAAATCACGTCCTCCCTCAATAAAACGTCGTCTTATTCTTCATTCCTATCTTTCTTCCAAACATCGATCATATCACCCTGCGTGTGTGTAAAGGACATCCCTACACCCGGAGAATTCAATTCAAGCTATCATACTCTTGCCCATCAGCCTCAGTACTTTTTAATTAATGAATATTTAGATGAGATTGCTCACACACTTTCATGCGACCGTTAATACTTCTTGAGGTACTAACCGACCGATTACTCATGTGCTTGCTTATTTGGTGTATTTTCCTCGTCTTGCACCACCTCAGGCATAGCAGTGACTCCCAGACCAGTTGGCCTTAGGGCACTAGGTGAAGAGGCACCCTCGCTATATATTTTTTATTGCCCTCGGTGATAACAAAACCAGTGTCCATTTTTCTCATCACTTTATATATTTTTTTATTCACTTTTTTTTTATTTCCTTCATACATCGGCTTTAAGACAAGAGCATTTCAAGGTATCCTCTACTATCCCAGGCTTCAAGCCGTGTGTAAGTGCGAATAGCAGGGTATCAACGTTCAAAATGTTTGGCTTCCAGAATAGAAACTATTTTTCAGACTTAATTTTATCCTCAGATTAGTGACTTCCTCCATCTTACTAACCCTTGGGACAACAGCTCATAACTACTTATTACTAGTTCGTATAAGAAAACTTCTAATTTTCTTGGTTTTCTTAAATTTTTCTAATCTCATGGATGTAATTTTTCACTATCTAATCTTTTATTATCTTATTTATGTACAAAAATATTTTTTATTTTTTGAAATTTTTTTAAATTTTTATGGGTTTTCGAAAATGTTTTGTGCTTATGCAAATGATATGCAAATGATGCGAAAAATAAGCACAAAGCTCCCCCAAACTTGTTTTCAACAGTGTCCTCACTGTTGCCTTCAGCTAAATCTCGAAAAACCTGTAAGCTTGGGAGGAATTTATTAGTGGGGGCAAAATATATATAAGTGAAGAATCTCCCCCAAACTTATTTTTGGCTCATTTTGTAAAAAATTTCTTTTCAAGAGCCAGAAAAAATATACCCCCCAAACTTAAGCAATGTTAATCTTTGAAAATCACATGAGGGGGTCAAAAATCAATGGTCGATCCCAAGCTTTGCAAAGACCGAATGTCAACACCAACCATTCAAAAAATTTATCAATGCAGTGCTCTGGTTGGTGGAAGAAGAAGTGGGGAAAGGTTAAGTGATGGAATAGAATGTGTGTGCGTCTCATTTTGGAGAGACGATGCAGTGAATGTGATGGATTACTCGTATTCTTTTTACAGTCCATATGAAGGGGTGGAGGTTCAATTTCAGTGATTGGATGATTCATCTCAACACCCGTGTCATTCAAAAATGCGAGTTCATCAGCGAAGATCTCCTCAAAAGTTCCATCAATACCCCGATGAATAATGTCATCACAAAGTGCGGGGTGATCTTCAGACTCTAAGAACGGTTCATAATCAATGTTAGTTGTTGACCCGGACATCTCGGTGGAAGAGTCTGTATGTGTATGATACATAGTTGGGTCAAATAACAACATATGAAAAGAGTCAAGATCGGTATCAGGAGGATCATCAAATTCGCTGCTGTCGACATCCATTAAGTCGACAGAACATACCTGAGCAGTAGGTTCGGAGGGTACACTTCCCAACTTGTAAATGTTTAGCTCAATTGACCTATTCCCGAAGGATAGGGTCATAGAACCATTACGACAGTTAATTATAGCGTTGGAAGTGGCCAAAAAGGGACGACCTAAAATCACCGGAATTTGATTCCGTGGGTTCGCTACAGGCTGTGTATCAATTACAATAAAGTCCACAGGGAATATAAATTCCCCGATTTTTATTAACACATCCTCCAGTTCACCCCTAGGTTTGGTGATTGATCGGTCAGCCATCTGGAGTGTGCAATGGGTTGGCTTCAACTCTCCGATACCTAGTTGCTCATAGACTGAGTATGGAAGCAAGTTAACACTAGCGCCAAGGTCTAGTAGAGCACGGTTGATGTGTTTTTCCCCGATAGAAATGGAAATCGTAGGATATCCAGGATCCTCACGTTTCCTCGGTAATTGTTGGGGGGAAGTCGTGTCTACTGTTTTTGCCATGAATATCTTCTTGGGCACTTGAGTCTTCCTCTTCTTAGTGCACAAGTTCTTAAAAGTTTTCGTATAGGACGGAACTTGTTGGATGACATCTAGGAGAGGGATGTTGATGTTAACTTGCTTAAAAATGTCCATGATCTTCTCCATATGTGGACTCGATGAGTTAGCCCTTAACCGATTAAGGTAAGGTGCTTTAGCAATAAGCGCTGGGTCCATCATAGGAGAATGAAGTGTGTGTGGACCTGATCCCAGACTAGAAATGGGGATCATTTTCTGTGAACTAGAAAAGATGGGCTGAGGTGGCGAGCCTTGTAGGAAATGAAGAATAGGCTCGTAAGAAGGTGGTGGGGTAGAAGAACTGGGGTCAGAATTAGAAGTAGAAATGGAAGGAAAGGTCTCAGCCGGGGTGTTATTGATTGATTTATCAGTATCATCAAACTCTTCCCCAAGGTGATTGTCAAGCACTCTTCCAGATCTCAACGTGATTTCATTCACAGGATGTGAATAGCCAGGATTGGGTAAAGGTTGAGCTGGAAGTTTCCCTTTCTCTCTTGCACGCATTTCGGCTTTTATTTGTGCAATTTGTTCTTCCATCGATTTGATATTCTCATTTTGAGAGACAATGATCTTCATCACATTCTCGATGGAAGATTGCAAACTTGCCGTCCCCTGGATGGATTGTTTCATGAAAGTATCCAAGGTTTGTGCTAGTGCAGAGGTATTATCAGTACCGGTCAATTGCAAAGAGTTTTCATATGGTGCAAAAGTGTTGGCCGGATTTTGGAAGTTATGTGCTTGGAATGGGTGCTGACTCAATTGAAGTGGTGGTTGCTGTTGTGGTAGAGGGACCCTTTGGAAATTGTGTTGGGTTGGAACCGTGTTTTGAGATTGTGATTGGTTCCAAGCAAAGTTAGGGTGATTCCTCCAACCCTGATTATATGTGGAAGAAAATGGATCGTTTCTAGGTCTTTGAAATACGGCATTGGTATGCTCGTGACCTTGAAACGGAGAATTTCGTGGACATTCTTCCGTGAGATGTGATGGATCAGAACAGCATCCACATACAGTTTTGGAGAGTGACATTTGATTTAGGGCGGCAGCTAAAAATTTGTTTTCCATAGTCTCGAGTTTCTTTTGCATAGCTGAAATTTCAGCTCTAACTCCTATGGAAACATCCGATTGGTTATTGCCAGCCCTAGACGATTGACTCACACCCTCCCACTGTAAATATTTTTAAGCGAAATCTTCTAGAAATTTCCAGGCTTCCCAATCATCTTTGGTCATGAAATTGCCTTGACACATTAATTCAAGGGTCTGTCTTATGTTAAGATTAATGCCCTCATAAATGATTCGGCACAGTTCCTATTTGGGGATTCCATGATGAGGACATTGGACTAACAGATCCTTAAAGCGTTCAAGACATTGTGAAAATGTTTCATTTGGAAGCTGGGTGAATTGATATATTTCGCTGTGGACTCGAGCTGTTTTGTGATGTGGGTAAAATATCTTAAGGAATGCTTTGACGAATTCTTCCCAGTTTGAAATGGAATGTGCGGCAGTGTTATACAGCCACTTCTCGGCTAAATTGCACAAAGTGAATGGGAGAAGACGGAGACGTAAAGCATCCACAGAAAGCTGTGAAGTACCCATCATTGCGCATACATTTTCAAATTTCGTGATAAACACATATGCGTCCTCAGACTCGAGACCGTGAAATTTTGGTAGAAGGTTGATGTATTGGGGTTTAATCTGAAAATTTTCCCCGTTGGCTGGTGGAATGGAAAGACAGGTGGAAAGGGGGCCTCGTGTAGGATAGCACCTCTCTTGGAGAGAGATGCGAGGTGGATTCTGCGCACCAACGGACGGCGGCAGGGTAGTGGAAAAGAAGTTCGATGGAGTCGGATCCATCAATGTGGGTGTGGTGGTGGGTAAAGAAAATGTAAGTGTAGAAATACCGACATTAGGGTCAATCGGGGGACGCGGACTGAACAGGCACTAGAATCCCGTTGTCCAGCCTATCTTGTACTAAAAAGAGTTAATACAAGTGGCAGCGTGACTTATAATTAGAAGAGATGAAGTGTTGGTGTTTGTTTTGAAAAATGATACGGATTTTTGAAAATATGATGCAAGCACAACAAATGCAACACACAAAACCCTAATTCTAGGGGTCACCTAGGTCAAATCTCTAGACCACTCCTAACTGCCAAAAGACAAGTCGTAAGATAAATCCTCCACTGCCTCTTTGTCTTTCCTGTGGCCAGGTAAGTGCCAGGTAAGTGGGAGGTTCTCCACTACGTAAGTAGTGGGCCTAATTAAGTAACCACTAGCCTTCGACACACTTGCCTTAGACACCACAAAAGAAACGCGGATAAGCAATGAATTACCCACGGCCTTCTTCTGTCCTAAGTGAGCGCGACGGTCCTTAGAGTCATCTCTAGATATTTTTTAGTTAATGAGGGTAAATGCGGATGCAGGTTTGTGATTTTCGGGGCCTAGGAAGGGTAATGAACTCCCCACCTAATTTGGATTTGGTCTTTGCCCCTTAATGTCCGTATTAATTATGCAAACAACCATAAAGATCAAAACAAGCACAATTTAATTTTGCTTTTTGCGCGGTGCTGCGATTTTTGCAAAGAAGCCTGCACAAAATGTTAATTGGAGCAGATTTGAGAAGGAGATAAGAAAGATAGAAGTTACCTGAAAAAAATTTGCATACAGAACCCTCTACCCAGGCGCGGAACTGCCGCAAATAGAGGCTAATACCGCGGAATCGCGGCCGTTTGTGCTGCTCTCTGTACCAAAATTCAACAGCAAGCTTCTGTTCACTCCTTCAACTCTCTGGAATTTTCCAAAAATTATTTCAATTCAACAGCAAGCTCCGGATTCCCTCGCAACAAATCACAACAACACGTATTAGGGTTTGTGCGAGTTTAGATCTAAAAAAAATTGTAATGGAATAAACCTTTCACTCAAATTTCAAAATACGAACAATTAGGGCACAATCCCCGGCAACGGCGCCATTTGATTGATACGAATTCTTGTTGTGTCGTTGGAAAATTGTATATAGAAAATTGTATTAGGGTTAGGGTTTCGCACAAGTCTTGTCACTAGACTTGTGGAAGAAGATGGTGTAAAAGGTAAAGATTAGAAATTAAAGATTGATTAGCCCTTAACCCTAGGTCTAGGCTTCTATTTATAGACTTCCCTAAACCCTAGATCAAGGATTAGAATTTGAATTTCCCTCCAAAAGTTAGTTAGAAGAGATTTGAATTTCCCTCCAAAAGTTTGTTGAGGAGAAGCTTCTAGTTGTGATTAGTTAGGAGCTTAATCAAGATTAGCATGCTTAATGATCTTTGCTGATCTGGTAGAAGTTTCGAGAGAATTCTGGAATTTGAAGCATGTGAAATGAATGTGGGCCTCGAGAGATGAATTGTGCACTGAAAAATATGTGCTGATGTGTCAAGACAGCCGCGGATCCACGGCGCAAGCAGGCTCCCGCCGCAGATCCGCGGCGCTTCAAGGGCCTTGGGCTTTAGTCTTTTCTGGTAATTCCTTCTATAATATTTGGGCCTTATTTTGATGTGTTGAATTTTATTTGGCCTTCTGTATTGCTACCAGATCAGAAAACATGGAGTTGGTGTATTTTTGATCAGCTTCTTTTGGCTTTGATCCTGCAATTTCCTGCACAAATCTCGAGACAAGTGTTGCGCAATATAGGGATGATGCGATGCCATAAAATACAGTCAATTTCCCTTAAAGTGCCGGTTTAAAAGTCTAACACATGCAATCTGATATTTAACGACTGTTTTGCTAATATGTGAAATATAAATACCGAACACTTCTAAATGAGTGCAAATGATAGCGAAATTGCCGGTTAAAAGATGTAGTATTTTCGACTGATCACCATGCTTCACCATCGTTTTTTGATATGAAATGATATTGACAAATGGTTGCTAGCATTTGTTTTGTCGCAAGATTAACACTCTCATATATAATTCGGTAAAATTGCCATCTATCGATTCCGTGATGATAGCATTGGACAAGAAGATCTTTAAACCGTTCAAACCATTTCCAAAAGGGTTCGTTGGGAAGTTGGGCAAACCGGTTAATCTCGCTCCGAATATGGGCGGTCTTGTGATGAGGATAGAATTTCTTAAGGAATGCTATAAAGAATTCATCCCACTTAGCGATAGAATGTGCAGCTGTAACATTTCGGAAAAATAAAATATTATTTTCGGAATTTAAATAATTGAAATAGTAAATTTTAAGATTATTATAAAAAGTATGGAAATTAGCTTTAATGAAATAGTATGATTACATACTTATAGTTTGAAAAATATTTAGCGAACACAGAAAGATGTGCAGGCAAATAGGAGCATACCTTAGAGACCCGAGCCCCCAATTTCCTCTTTAGGCCGCCAAAAAATGCCTTATGCCCGCAATTTATGGCCTGACTTAGGTGAGCGGGCCCCAGGTTTGGTCTATGGCTCTTTTATCTGATGAATAGGCCTACCCCATATGCAGAATCTCCTAATTATCCCTAAGGTAAAATATGGAAGTGTTTTCCCAAGTTGTTGTTTTCGTTTTGCGACTTTTATTAAGTTGAGTTTTGGTATTTGCGTTTTTTCTCGGTCGTTTGACGTTTGTACGTCAACGTAGAGAGTTGTTTGGTTGTTCTTGCAAGCGTAGACCATAAGTTCTAACTTATGTATGTCTCTTTTGCCGTATCGGTTTCCATACTTGATTTTGATGTTGATACGACGTGCGTTGAATTGTAGTTACCTTCGCGTGGACTTCGGGACGACAAGGGATAGCAAGGCGTTCATCGATTTCGGCTAAAGCGAGGATAGTAGGTGAGTAGATGTATATCTACGGAGAAAGTCGGGTGGATGGCATATAGCCCCCCGCAACCGTAGATTAGGGTACTTATATATGTTAATATATATATATATATATATATATATATATATATATTTCGATGTTGGATATGTAGTCTTAGCTAACAGGTTTCCAGGAGACTATAGGTTAGAATAAGCGTACTCGTAGGAAGGTATACCCTTAGCCCTATTTTCTCTTAGTCTTGAGCCTTTGGGATATATGTTGTCACACACACGCGCACACACACACACACTTGGTATGAGATATGTGTATATGTGTATGTGTGTGTGTGTGTGTGTATGTATGTATATGTTTATATATATACATATACGTGTAAGATGAGGATATGATATGCTAGAAGGATATGAATCGATATGATCGGACATGACGTCACGAGGTCATGATATATGATTTGAGATCGAAACACCATGTTATAATATGAGATATTACATGATCATTGGGCGATATACATATAACATGCGATGACATGTGACTAGATGATAGAATGTACGTGACCATAGATCCGTACCCTTGAATTATGATATTGTACGACAGATGATACCGTACGAGATATGATATATATATATGATGATTGACCCGTTTTCTTGATTCGAGGATATCGTATGACGGATTATACTGTATGAGATATGATATATATAATGATTGATCTACACTCTTGACTCGAGGATGCCGTACGATGGACTATACCGTACGTGATACTATGAGGCTGGATCACCGACTGATGGATATATCGACTCGGAAATGTTATATATTTTCTAATCACTTTCGACTCGGGATTAGTTTATCCTTTTAGTCACATAGTAGACATTACAATATAACTAGAGCCACACCTATTTTCAAAACTAACGAATTGTGTGCATTTTCAAAGGACAAACCCCAAGGAACGCTACGGATTTTCAAATGGTATCTTTTCCTCAAAAACACAGTAGCACATATTTTCTTAAAAACAACGATTCATGCTATTGAAATACTATAACTGTATGGCCCCTCATATTATTCTCACTGCATTTTATATATATACGTGTTCTTTCTTTAGCTGTTATAACCTCGTCTGCTAGGACACATACACCATTACCGATGATGCGCATGTTGCACGTACACGTACTTGCCGGCTCACACACACATCATCGGTAATTTCCATGCCACGTACACGTTAGAATTCGATACTTCATTCATACAACCTGGTAACTTGTAGCTAAATAGTATTGCTTAGTACTCATTATCTCACATGCTAGTTTAGATATTGCATTTCTTACTTAGTTAGCTGCCACATCATTTATACATTCTGGTTGTGCACTGTAGATTGGCTCTGTGCCGGTATTCGTTGCTTCATTATTGGCTCATGCTGATGAGATTTCGGTTTTCATGAGATTTCTGGATTTAGGAAACCGCATGTGAACATTGAAAACTTATGATCATTTTACAAGAAAGATGTGGTTTTCTTTGATATGATGTGTGGCGTCCACCATGAGTTTTCTTGGTTCTGGAGCTATATGTATACCCGATTCGAGGAGAGAGGAGGCACCATCTGCAGGTAGATGGTCGATTCGGTGCGGTACCCCAGGGCAAGAAGATCGTATAGAGAGACGTTGAGCCCGGTAGAGGAGCACTACTGACCGGTGATAGTTTGGCTCGGTGGATATCCGGAGGATACCGACTGGAGTCGTGAGATCAGATGGATATGAGGGCTGATCTGATGAGACGGCGCCCGAGATATGAAGATTATGTGTCGCTGCTGGACACGGTTTTCATGATGCTTTTTAGTGTCGATACTGGGCATTCAGGTTTTATCATGATTTGGTGTGTCGTTGCTGGACACACATTTGATGATGCATTTATACATGATACACATGACATGTTACCATTTTATGACACGGACACGACTACATTGGTATTATACTTATGCTTATACTATTACCCTTGTACCACTGGATGTCATTATATTATTATTATATTACTGTATGACCTAGAAGATCGTCATACATTCGATTTCTACCCGATTATATCTTCTACTCACGAGTTGGCAACTCACCCCTGTTGTGCCACAGTTTCTTGCAGGTTTGACCGCACAGGTTCCGTAACGGCTTTGCTGGCACACCGCTTTCTTCTGGGTGATTGCTTGGTAGGTAGGGTACACTTGCATCGTGACCACCAGTTGTACTTGTAAATTTATTTCAATTGTATCTAGTTAAAGCTCCATCAACCAGACTATGTATATTTGGTAGACTTAGAAACCACGGTTTGTATATTCTTTCGGACTTAGAGTCACGCTCATGTATCTATCTTATTTCTGGTTTCTTAATGATGTTTTGGTTCTTTATTTTCTTTTTGTGTTTGATCTTCACTTTTGGCGTCGTATACCTGTATTTGTGTATTGTTTCCGCCAATTTTGGCGAAAAGCTAACCGCTTGGGGATGCCTTTTATTATTGCTTGTATTGCTTTCGGGTTAAAATTTACAAAGGAGGTGCTGCCCAAATTTCAAATGAAGAATTTTTTTATCTACGGTATATAATCCACTTGTGTTTCATATATTATTACTTATGTTCTTAAGGAAAGAACCCGATTTCAGTAAACCGTTATTTCAAAACTTCACCTCCACTATTTTCCCTAAAAGGTTTAGATTTCGGGGTTTTTGGATTATTTGGATTAGGTGGGGTCCTATAGAATTCACGTGATTCAAGTGCCAGTCACGTGCCTTTTCCGGGTCGTAACAGCAGCGGTGCTATAAAGCCACTTTTCTGCGAGATCGCACAAGGTAAAAGGGAGAAGATGTAATCGCAAAGCATCCCTGAAAGTTGGGTTGTGCTCATCATCGCACATACATTTTTGAATTTGGTTATAAAAACGTATGTATCTTCGGATTCAAGCCCGTGAAATTTGGGTAACAAGTTGATGAAGTAGGGTTTAATTTCGAAATTATCCCCATTGGTCGGTGGAAGAGACAAATATGTAGGAAGGGGTACGCATATGAGGTAGCATCTGTCTTGAAGATAGATGCGGTGTGGATTTTGCGCACCTACGGGTGGTAGCAGGGTAGTGTCGTTAAAACCCGATGGATATCCGTCCATTTTGGGAGATGTGGTGGGTGGAGGAAAAATAAAAGATGAAGAAGTGTCGACTTCGGAGTCGACGGCAAAAACGCTGATTAGACGGGCACTAGAATCCCGTGTCCAGCAGATCATGCTTTAAGCGGGTTTAGTGCATGTGGCAGCGTGTGATGTGTGTGAGAACGATTTTAAGAAGGCTTGTTTTGAAAAAAAATAGTCGGACTCGAGGCTTGACTCAACAAATCACAAAATACACAATCAATCCCTAGAGCTAGGGTCACCTAGGACAAGTCACTAGACCGCTCCTAGACTTCCAAAGGACAAGACGCAGGATCAATTCTCTACTATCTCCTTATCAATCTTGCGGTCAGGTAAGTGCCAAGTAAGTGGAAGGTATCCTCTATAAGAATCACCGAAATAGCGGGCCTAATTAAGTAACCACTTTTCTTAGTCACACTTGCCTTAGACACCACAAGAAAAATGGGGATAAGCAATAGATTACCCACGACCTTTCTCTGTCCTAATTGAGCGTGACAGTCCTTAGAGGCTTGGTCTAGATATTTTTTTATTAATGTAGGGTGATAGTATACACGTTTGTGATTTGTGGGGCTTAGGAAGGGTGATGAAATCCCCACCTAATCTGAATTTGGGTTTATTGTCCCTTAATATCCGGTTTAAGTTTGCAAAACAAACCTGTCATGACCCGGAAAAGGCACGTGACCGGCACTTGAATCACGTGAAGTCTATAAGACCCCACCCAATCCAAGTAAGCCAAAAGCCCAGAAATCTAAACCTTTTAGGGAAAATAGTGGAGGTGAAGTTTTGAAATAATGGTTTAATGAAATCAAGTTCTTTCTTTAAGAATATAAGTAATAATATATGAAACACAAGTGGATTATATACTGTAATTAAAACATTTTCGTCATTTTAAATTTGGGCAGCACCTCCTTTGTAAATTTTAACCCGAAAGCAATACAAGCAATAATAAAAGGCATCCCCAAGCGGGAGCTAGCTCTTCGCCAAATTGGCAGAAACAACACACAAATACAGGTATATGACGCCAAAGGCGACGATCAAACACAGAAAGAAAATAAAGAAACCAAAACATCATCAAGAAACCAGAAATAAGAATAGATACATGAGCGTGACTCTAAGTCCGAAAGAATATACAAACTGTGGTTTCTAATGTGTATGAGTTTTTAAAATGATTATGAGTTTTCAAAATTCACATACGGTTTCCCAAATCCAGAAATCTCATGAAAACCGAAATCTCATCAACATGAGCCAATAATGAAACAAAGAATACCGGCATAGAGCCAATCTACAGTGCATAACCAGAATGTATATATAATGAATGTGGCATCTAAATAAGAAATGCAATACCTAAACTAGTATGTGAGATCATGAATGGTAAACAATACTATTAAACTACAAGTTATCAGATTGTACGAGTGAAGTAACGGTTTCTAATGTGTACGTGGCATGGCTTTTACCGATAATGATATGTGTGAGCCGTCAAGTAAGTGTACGTGCAGTATGCGCACCATCAGTAATGGTGCATGTGTCCTAGCAAACGAGATCATAACATCTAATGAAAAGAACATGTATATATATATGAAATGCAATGAGAATAATATGAGCATAGCATAAAAGTAAACAGTAAAACGCAACAATATAATATACATACATATATATATATATACGAGCCATACAGTTATAGTATTTAAAATAGCATGAATTGTTGTTTTTAGAAAAATAGGGGCTACAGTGTTTTTGAGAAAAAGAGATACCATTTGAAAATCCGTAACGTTCCTCGGGTTTGCCTTTTGAAAATGCATACGATTCATTATTTTTGAAAATAGGTATGGCTCTAATTATATTCTAATATCCACTTAAGTGATTAAAATACTAAACTAAACCCGAGTCGAAAGTGATTTGAAATCTGTAACATTTCCGAGTCGATACATCTATCAGACAGCGATCCAGCCTCATAATATCACGTACGGTATAGTTCCTCGTACAACATCCTCAAGTCAAGAGTGCGGATCAATCATCATATATATATCATATCTCGTACGGTATCATCCGTAGTACGATATCATCATTCAAGGGTACAGATATATGGTCATGTACATTCTATCATCCCATCTAGTCACATATCATTACATGTTATATGTATATCACCCAATAATCATGTAATATCTCATATCATAACATGGTGTTTCGGTCTTAAATCATATATCATGACCCCGTGACATCATGTCCGATCATATCGACTCATATCCTTCTAATATATCATATCATCATCTTACACGTATATGTATATGTGTGTGTGTGTGTATGAACACACACACGCACGCACGCACGCACGCACACACACACACATATACACACACACATATCAAACCAAGTGTGTGTGTGTATGTGTGTGTGTGTGACAACATATATCTCAAGGCTCAAGGCTAAGAAAATAAGGCTAAGGGTATACTTTCCTATGAGTACGCTTCTTCAAACCTATAGTCTCCTAGAACCCTATTTGCTAAGTTTCTATATCCAACATCGAAAGACACACACACATACACACACACACACACACACACACACACACACACACACATATAAGTACCCTAATATACGATTGCGGGGGTGCTATACGCTATCCACCCGACTTTACCCGTAGATATACATCCACTCACCTACTGTCCTTGCTTTAGCCGAAGTCGAAGACGCCTTGCTCTCCTTTGTCGTCTCGAATGTCCACACGAAGGTACCTACAGTTCAACGCACGTCTTATCGACATCAAAATCAAATCCGAAAACCGATATTGCAAGCGAGACATACATAGGTTAGAACCTATGGTCTACGTATGCAAGAATAACCAAACAACTCTCGACGTTGACATACAAAAGTCGAACGACCGAATCAAAACTCAAGTTAATAAAAGTCGCAAAACAAAAACAGCAACTTGGAAAAACACTTCCAGATTTTACCCTAAGTGAAATTAAGACATTTTTCATATGTGGTAGGTCTAATTATCAGATAACAAAGCCATGCACCAAAAACCACACCCTGCATCAACAATGTGGCCACAATTTGCGTCCACAACCAATAAATCTATGGCCTGGTTTGGGAATTGGGGTCTCGGGTTTTTAGGGTATGTTCCTATTTGCCTGCACATCTCTCTGTCTTCGCTAAATATTTTTTCAGAGTCTCCAGGTCATAGCAGATCTCAATTTATCATCACATTTTCCACAAAAACACAATATCGGAAAACTTCAAGTTCAAGTTTGGGACTCTAAACTCAAGTTTAGTCCAGAATTCTATCACTAAAAGGGTTGTGGTCACTAACTAAACATCAAATACACCTTCACAACTCAAAACATCCCCTAAATCTCATCTTAGAATTTTCCAAGATCATAACCTTTCACTAGTTTAACTCTAATTTACTATAGGAGGTTAAGAAAACTAATTACTTAACTAAAAGTGTAGAATTTACCTTCCAAGAGCAACTCAAAAAACTTCTAGGATGGCCAAGTGATCAAAGTCTCAACTTGATCCAACCATGGTGTTTGTGGTGAAGTAAGGAAGGATTTTTGTGAAGGTTGTATGGGGTTTTGTTGAATAATTGAGAGGGTTGTATGGTGGTAGTGAGGTGGTGGGGGAGGAGTTACAGAAAAATGAAGGAGATGAAGAAATGGGAGGTGAAGAAAAGGAAGAGATGAAGAAAGGCTAAAGAATGGTGTGGAACCTTCTCACACATATACACTCTCTCTCTCTCTCCCTCTCTCTACCATGCCCTCATGTCCCCACCATTTTTATTTATTTTTATTCTTTTCTTTTTCTTTTCTAATAAAAACCAAAACCATTTGAAAACAAATGGAGCCATGGTTCAATAAATGTGGCAAATGTTGCAACATGTTATATTGCATGTCATGATACATATATAAGGTTAATGTAAAATATTAATCCAGTTTAGCATTAAACTTGTCTACAAATAATTGTATAATAACTTATAAATGTACAAATCAAATAAATAATTTCAAAATCAATAATTCATATTAATTTTCCAATTATTTCCAACTATATGTATATAATCATACTATTCCATTTAAAACTAATTTCCATACTTTTATAATATTCATAAAATTCATTATTTTATTTATTTAAATTCCAAAAATAATATTATATTTTTCTGAAATGTTACAATTTTCCCCCCTTAAATAAATTCGCTTCCCGAATTTAAATTTAAATCCCCCAAATACTAAAACATTTAAGTAAAACAATCAAGTCAACGGGGCTCCAAAATCACAAATACATAAAATATATCATAGTGCAACACATGCGCATGAAAACGAGTGCTAAACTCAAAATCGAAACTCCGTCAAGCGTTAATGCCGTTATGGGAGTCAAGGCGAAAATACCAGTTTTAAAATCCATTGTTAAAATCAAGTATAATATAATTAGGACTATAACATATATATAATACGCATCGTTGTGAAATCGTCAAAAAACTGAATAAAGTGCATGCAAAATCCTTTTTTTTTCCAAATCGCCGTGCGATGTGCATATCACAGCACAAATAGAGGACGTTCATTTGTAAGGAAATAACTATATATATCCACATATCTTTTGTTTAATATATGCGTCCCGCCCTTTGAAAAATAATTTTGAAAGGGTTTTCTTGTAAATTTTCGTGTCACTCATGAACACGTAGGAAAATATTGAGAATATAGCTCTTTTGAAATCCCCTCGCAAATATCGATGCATGCAAAAATACTCAGGTAGTGTCCTCAGACCAGTCCTGCTCTGTTACTATAAAATATAATATATGTCATAAAAACACGATACTCGAACGAAATCAACCTCAAATAGGACATATAAAAATACCACGTGCGTCTGATGCACACGGAAATCGAAATCAAATACAGGTGCCACGAATGTACACAGAAGCAAAAACTAAGTGCAATAGGTGCATGGCAACAATATCAAGTGCATCAAATATGCAAGAAGAAGCTCGATTAAGTGTATCTGGTACGCAAAAAATCTCATCAAGTGAGCCAAGTATGCGCAAGAATCTAAATCAAGTGCACAAGGTGCACGAAAACATAAATCCAGTGCATAAGGGTGCACAAAAACGAATATCGAGTATTAAAATCGAAATCAATAGTATACAACATACACCAATTCAAAATCAAGTATACCACGGTATATAAACTCATAAACATGTGCAACTGCATGCAAAAAACCATATCAAAGTACTGAAAGCGCATGTAAACTACACCGAATGCATAAGTCAAATCATGTGCAATACTATATGCACAAAATCAAATCAAGTATCTCAGAGTGCACAAAAATCAAAATCGAGTGCAAATGGGTATGCACAAAAACAAAAATCAGTACAACTGATACATAAAAATACGAATCAAGTGCATCGGTGGTGCACATAAGAAATATCAATCATGAAACTAAATCCTCAAAATGCCATAATCAAAACGATGAAAACGCGATATCCGAATCGCCAAGACGCAATTCGTAAATAACTGACGTCAATGTCGAAAGGTGCCGGTGCACCCAAGGCTGGCAGAGTAAGAATATCCACTTGCCTCCTGCCCATGGTCTGACGCCCTCTGCTCTTAAGTCCTTGTTTCCCTCTGCGGAATACCAGTTGCATGACTCCTCGGTTCGACATCACGATCAAGAGTAGTGACGGAACAGTCCCGTTCAGACACTTCTCTGAACATCTCCTGACCAATTAACATGGTCACTCATAATGTATCACATCAATGATAGCAGTATTTGGCCCACTGAGTATGTGTGATACAACAGATCCTGGGTCCAAATTTTATCGTGTAGTATTCCAAAAGGATCTCGTCAGGGTCTCTTCCAATCTCATTTCTGCCGAACTACCCGGAAATTGGCATTCTTACTTAACACGTTTCTTGTTCCGGGACAACTGCATTCTCATCAAGACCTTCCTCTGGAAATACGGTCGTATTCAACGCCTCTGCCTGCATATCAAGTCTCTGATATCAACGGAGAGGAACGTCAACTTGCGAAGATCTCGCACGAACCTCTTACTCCGCTTCCCTTCAATATGGCCCAATTCGGAACCATCTCTTCGTATTTGTGTGGACCTCACTCCAATTGGCTATAGTCATATCCAGAGTCTCTTTTGAAACTACGAACTCGGCATCTCTAATACCCTATAGAAGGCATCTGAGCAAATACATCCTCGGAAACTCGTCCAAGTCATCGGAGGAATACGCTTTTGCTCGTCCTTTCTCGATCGACTCACAACACGCCTGAATGAGGTTTCCTTCTAGCTAAAGCTAGTCACTTTGATTACCTCGCATCGGAGCTTCCGAACGAAAAAAGTTTCCTAGTCACTTATCCAAGGGCGACTAGCGATCTTCTATCACATCTCTGTGTATAAACTCATGCTGCATTAGCTTCAAAAGTCTGGGGGCGATATCTTATCAAACTCAGCAACAGCTGGCTCATCTGTCCGGACAGTAGACAACGCATCAATCTTCTGGAGTAGACGATACATCAACAGTCTTCACAATCTGGCTGGCCTCTAGCAATGGCCCGATTATTTGGTGCAGATCCCAAACGTTCATGTCAACGAGAAATCCTAGTAAACAATAAATCAATGCGTTCGTACGTCATCGGAATACATCCTGGTCAGTTCTCATCCCTGACGAGCTCGCTCTGACTGCATCTCTAGCCGCAGCTCTCTCTACCCATATAGCCAAGGTAACAGAAACCACAAACCGATAACGATGAGAATAGATCATAAGAACGAATAGAAATGCAGTGCCTATGAAATGTACATCCTAAAGCTACTTAAGCGGAGCAGCGTATCGTAAGTATGCCGCAGAACATACACACGGTACTACTTAAGTTACCTACTCCATCAACCAAGTTCAACCTACGCGACGAAAGTTCGGGTCTAATACCCCCTCGGTCAAGCCTAAATTTCGTAAGGTCAAGCCTATGTTCCGAAATATATATACGCCATAAACTCTGCATAGTCAAACCTAGACTCGAACCAAGGTTAAACCTAACGCTCTGATACCAACTTTGGCATGACCCGGAAAAGACACGTGACTGGAACTTGAATCACGTGAAGTCTATAGGACCCCACCTAATCCAAGTAAGCCAAAAGCCCAAAAATCTAAACCTTTTAGGGAAAATAGTGGATGTGATGTTTTGAAGTAACGGTTTAATGAAATCAGGCTCTTTCTTTAAGAACATAAGTAATAATATATGAAACATATACCGTAGTTAAAACATATTTGTCATTTGAAATTTGGGCAGCACCTCCTTTGTAAATTTTAACCCGAAAGCAATACAAGCAATAATAAAAGACATCCACAGGCGGGAGGTAGCTCTTCGCCAAATTGGCGAAAACAACACACAAATACAGGTATACAATCCCAAAGGCGAAGATCAAACACAGAAAGAAAATAAAGAAACCAAAAAATCATCAAGAAACCAGAAATAAAAATAGATACATGAGCGTGACTCTAAGTCCGAAAGAATGTACAAACTGTGGTTTCTAAGTCTACCAAATATACATAGTCTGGTTGATGGAGCTTTAACTAGATACAACTGAAATAAATATACAAGTACAACTGGTGGTCACGATGCAAGTGTACCCCACCTACCAAGCAATCACCCAGAAGAAAGCGGTGTGCCAGCAAGCCGTTACAGAACTTGTGCGGTCAAACTTGCAAGAAACTGCGGTACAACGGGGGTGAGTTGCCAACTCGTGAGTAGAAGACATCATCGGATAGAAAACGAATGTATGATGATCTCCTAGGTCATACAGTAATATAATAATATAATGATGTCGAGTGGTACAAGGGTAATAGTATAAGCATAAGTATAATACCAATGTACTCGTGTCCGTATCATAAAGTGGTAACATGTCATGTGTATCATGTATAAATGCATCATCTAATGTGTGTCCAGCAACGCCACACCAAATCATGATAAAACCTGAGTGCCCAGCATCGACACTCGAAAACATCATGAAAACCGTGTCTAGTATCGACACATAATCCTCATATCTCGGGCGCCGTCTCATTGGATCGGCCTTCATATCCATCTGATCTCACGACTCCAGTCGATATCCTCCGGATATCCGCCGAGCCAAACTATCACCGGTCGGTAGTGCTCCCCTGCCGGGCTCAACGTCTCTCTATACGATCTTCTTTCCCGGGGTACCGCACCGGGTCCACCATGTACCCACAGACGGTGCCTCCTCTCTCCTCGAATCGGGTATACATATAGCTCAGAACCGAGAAAACTCATGGTGGACGCTACACATCATATCAAGAAAAACCACATTTTTCTTTTAAAATGATTATGAGTTTCCAAAATTCATATACGGTTTCCTAAATCCAGAAATCTTATGAAAACCGAAATCTCATCAAAATGAGCCAATAATGAAACAACGAATACCGGCATAGAGCCAATCTACAGTGCATAAACAGAATGTATATATAATGAATGTGGTATCTAAGTAAGAAATGCAATACCTAAACTAGCATGTGAGATCATGAATGGTAAGCAATACTATTAAACTACAAGTTATCAGGTTGTACGAGTGAAGTAACAGTTTCTAATGTGTACGTGGTATGGAAATTACCGATGATGATGTGTGTGAGCCGGTAAGTAAGTGTACGTGCAACATGCGCATCATCGGTAATGGTGCATGTATCCTAGCAAACGAGGTCATAACAGCTAATGAAAAGAACATGTATATATATATGAAATGCAATGAGAAAAATATGAGCGTAGCAGAAAAGTAAACAATAAAACCCAAC